>JAJGOT010000154.1:72500-640000 GCA_022457155.1 Cladopsammia gracilis
TTCACTTGTGGAGTCTCTTTCCTTATCTTTTTCACTTCTTCCTCCTCTGCTTCACTCACTTCTCCAAGTCTCCAATGGCCCCAAGCCAATGTGCTAATTCCATCTTCTTTCACATATCTCTTATCGTCATCAGCACTTAAAGCCGTCTTGTTAATTCTCTGGGTGAAGATCTCATGTTTTGAACTTCTTATGCAATTCATAACCCTCATTTGTGGGTTCTTCGTTTCCAGACAGTCAACATAGTCTTCATGCGTGATTCGCTTTTTCACAACGCGTTTCTTCATGCCTTTACATTTCTTTGTCCCACCTCCACCATGTACTTTGAAGGAATAACACTTTGCTCTCAATCCCACAAACTCTTCAATCACTCCCCCACAAGCTTCATCCTTCATCAAACCCAATACTTTCTTGTTTATTCGCTTTATAGTTCCATCAACAACTCTGGGATGTGTTTCAGCAAACTCTGACGTGTCAAAGTGCTTTGGCACATCCTTTGCTATATCCACAAACAAGTCATCAGTCTCAATTTCATATAGCAACGAATCCGTATCTGTGAAACACAACTGAGCCTTTTCCCATTTTTTCTTTACATATTTATAATGGAAGTCATACATTAAACTCTTCGATACATCCAATATCACTTGTCCCACATATACTGGCTTATCAAATGTCATCTTAGTCCGTTTCATATGAACTCCCACAAGATTTTCACTGAATATGGTGAAATGCTCAAAGTTTGGTTTAGCCACCAACTTGCAGAATTTCTTTCCCTGACACACTAACTGCACATCTTTTCTTTTCCTAATGTTCTCCATCGTTTTCCCAAAGACCGCATTATTCATCAACTTGAAGAAATCCTTCTCAAATGCATTCTTGGACTGCTGCCGCAGGATGACATTCTTATCAATGAATGACTTCAACCAGCACTCTTCCCGGAACTTCACTCCCCTTCTAACGTTCTTCAACTCACATCCCAACTCCAAAGCTTGTTTCAACAATCGCCGATGTATAACCATTTTCCGCTTGTTTCTTAAGTTGGGAATCAGCTTCTCCGTCTTTCCCATCATCAGTCGTTCTGGAAGCGGTTGGAAATCATTGAAATGGTCATGCAACTTTTTGGGAATATCCACATCTACTTCCAAGACGCAACTTTCATCTTGCCATCTTTTCAACTCTTCTTCATTCATCCATTTAAATTCACCAACAGGAAGGGGATTTGACATAGCCCATGCATACAAGCCATTTGCATCCCAATAAGCGAGAAACTTTGACGGCTGATTTTCATCAAAATCATCACCCATGAACTTGTTGTTGGCGTTTGCTTTTCGATGGAAGATCGTTGAAACACCTCCTCGAATTCCTCTCTCGAAAAACAAAAGCATTTCTGGGTCTGTTAACAATTCTAATTCAACTCCACTTTCCTTCAAGGCAGCATCCCATGCCAAACCAGGGGAAGTGAAAAACCAAGCAGGATCTAAGTCATAATGAGTCCGGCACACCTTCCTGAATTCCTGAAAAACATCTGCCAGCAAGGCCACATCTGCCATTAAATAGGCATCATGGAAATTTCCCATGTTTTTCATATTCATCTCATTCCAAACTGTTTTTGCATGTTCCAAGTCCTCATCACTAACTCCATCATTCAACGCCGAATAGAAGGCTTCTTTTTCAGGGAGTTCTTTCTCCTTAAATTTCTCCACTGAATCCAACCACTCATAGGGGAAGATTCCTTTCCGTTTGAACAACTCCCACTTTTTCCCAAACACCTTTTTAGTTTCAATGAAGTCCTCATCCCTCAAGTTCCTCACCAAGTTTCCCAAAGGTGCTGCCATGAATGCAGCTGAATCCAAAAACCTCAATTCATGCCAAATTGTTTTAGGTTTATCAAACCCCCATGGTTCTGTTTCTCCAATTTTTATCTTCTTTGAGAAGGAAATGAACTTCTCTTCATTATTTGGGAGGCAACTGATATCCCCTTCACTCAATCCCAAACTTTTCACAATGAGATGTGCGTCATATCCTTTCAAGTTGTGGAAAATCACTGGGGTGAATTTAGGTTTTCTGAAATTCAGATTGCAAGATTCATGAGCCGCACCTCGGAACTTCCCAGTGAAGTGGCAGTGATCCCGAACCCGTTCATCATCTGCTTCAAATTCTTTTTCACATATCCAACAACACGTCGCTTCCTCAAACTGTTTTTGTTCTTTTAGGCTAAATATCTTTTTTTTTGGCTCTCCTACTTCTTCTTGGATATCTACGACAAACTGGGTTAATTCCTCTAGAAATTTCTTTCCTACATCTTCTTCATCTCTTCTTGCCCGAAATAAGACCGGTTTTCTTCTTATAAACTTTGACACTAAATGAAACGCAAACGAACAAGCTATATGTTTCTGGAACTTTTCAGTGAAGGAGTTCTCCGTTGATGGCTGAACAGATGAAATTGGAAGTTGTCTAGCTTCGAAATCCGCCAAGATAACAAATGGAAATTCCATCTTCCTGTTAAAGTTTTTGAACTTCACCACACTCCCTTCATTTGGCATGACAATTTTTACTGCTTCAAACTGTGAGCAAGACTCTTCATGCCGCTTCAACTTCTCATCATCGGGAAAGTGGTTTAAGCATCTCCGACAAAACACAGCTGATTCCTTATGACGTGTGACTTGATTTGAGAGAAGCCGGCTGAGGTTCTTTATCCAACAGAAATGCGTTTTCTCCTTTCCATCCTCATCAATCTTCTTCAGCCACAACAAATAATGTTTTGATCTTCTTTCTCAGAGATTCTCAAAGGAAAGACAGTTCCACCTTCATACCCAAACACATTCACGGCCAATCATAGGTTCCTTCTTTCAAACTTCCCAAAATCACTCAAAGGAGTTGGGAAAGTCAAACCGTTCCAATCCAACTCCCTACTTTGTTCCCTCAATTCCACTGAGATTCTTTCTGCATTTTTCTCAACTGGGTTGAGAGCTCGCGTCACACACCATTTGAAACAACCCACATCTTCATTCTTCATGTTCACCACAGCTTTCTTATTCTTCAATCCTGCTGGAAGTTTCATCCATGAACTCCCCCGCGGAGGTTGAATGGTTGCGAATGGAATGACTAACTCTCTCACTCTAACAAATCTCCAGTTAGAACCTCTCATTTGGAAATTCGCCATGTTCTCCATTACCCGTTCCGTCATCGTGTCAACAGCTTCCAATTTGTCAGTTCCTTCTAGGTTTGTCATGACCCGAGAGTGAAAGTTTGCTTCTTCCTCAATCTCTTCCCCAGTTGCTAAAACTGTTCTAGCCATCAGGCAATTCATAATTAGTTTGACTTTAGTCATCGTGTGTTGACGAATAAGTGCTCCTACCTGAGGCCTTATCCTTTTGAGGAATTCTCTGGGAAGTTCTCCCGGTTGCCCTTGTATTACAATATCTCTTGCAAATCCCCTAAATGCGGACGCCCTGATTATTTCTCTCATACCACTCAATTGTCTTTTGAATTCTTCTCTTTCTGGATCAACCTGCCTTGTTGGCATTTCAGCCGTTTCCAACCAATTCAACCAATCGGAAATTGTTTCTTTTTGTTCTTCAATGACTGCTGGCATTTCTCTGGGAGGGATTGTTCTTCGTTCTGGAACTAGAATAGGGACATCAAGTTTTTTATTTTCAACATCTAGGGGGTTGACTTTTTTGTTTTTCTGAATTCTCAAACGAGCTGCTTTGTTCATTTTTGGTTGATCCCATCTTCCTCCCCCCGACCAAAGATTTTCAACTAAAAATAAAATCAACTCATCTTTTCTCAATCGAGACCATCCATGCAACCCGGATGATCTTGCGAGTGATCTTAACTCTTTCAAAGTCACCATTTTTTATGAAAATATAAAAAATCCTAATAAAATGAAGTTTTCGATCCAAGAAGAGGGAGGTGAAAAGAAAGTCTTTTTCACTTTCCGAAATGCCACTGAACAAACAGAACTGACAGAAGTCTGACAAAGATTATTTTCGAAGAAGATCTGACAAAAAAATCATCTTCATCCGAAAAGAAAACGATGGACCATTCATTCAGATTGATGGGGAAGATTTCTCGACCTCAGAAGAGATCTTAGAGAGATTTGGCCTGCGGCAATCTATTTTTTACAATCGTTTGCTTAAACAAAGTGGAAAATTTTTCCTGGACAACAATAATGAATTGCATCAAATCACATGGAAGTCACCTGCACTTGAAAAAGCTATTGATGAGGAGAGAGAAGAGTAGTAGGAGACGGGGGGTTCACCAACACGGGAGGAGGGGAGTGGGTGACGTCATGATCCCTAGAGGTGACGTCATGGGTTAAAAATAGGTAGAGATGACATCATAATCTATTTTAGGTCAATGGGGAGTGATGACATCATAATTTATTTTAAGTGAATGGGGAGGCCGGGAGGAGGGGGATTAGCTGACGTCATGATCCCTAGGCACCACGGGATCGGAGATTAGCTGACGTCATGAAAACTAGAGGTGAGGTCATGGGCTAAAAAATAGGTAGAGATGACATCATAATCTATTTTAAGTCAATGAGGAGTCGAAGATAAATGACATCATAATTTATTTTAACTGAATGGGGAGTCGGGAATAAATGACATCATAATCTATTTTTAACTCGAGAGTCACACTGCAATGGGAAAGAATGATGTAATGTGATTATTTTTAGATTGTTGATTTAATAATTTTAATGGTTATAAATTCAAGGGGATGCTCTATGAAAAGTTTAAATGGTAGTGATCTCGAAGCTAATATGGGTATTACTCTCTCTTTTCTTCGAATCCGGTTTGATCGCTTTTTAGCAAGAAGCATAAGTTTTACTTCGAGTGAACTATTGTTTTTGTAACCACTAGACCATCAAAGCTGTGGACATTATAACCGAATAAAACTAATTAGAGGTTTACGAAACATTCAAGTTTAGAAGCAATAAAATTGCACAGGATAAAAAACCGCTTCTTATTGGTATTTACCGCCGTTTTAGCCGCCACATCACTAGACTCTATGTCGATTTTCAGTTTGCAAGCCATCACCCACTTTAAGTTTTAAAACATGACTTTACCAGATCACCTTCAAAGTTCAAACTTTTAATTATGCGAACTTACACTAAACTAAATTTGCATGGAAAATTAGCACCTCGGAAAAATAAACAAAGCAACCAATTACATGCGCGCGCTAAAACAATAAAACCACACTTTATTAAGTTCAAACTATATTTATTGATAACAAACAATTTCATAATTATACAGACAATTTAAAAGCTTAGTTGGAAAGGAACAGAGTTTATTTATTCTTTTTCATCGGGTTTATACAAAGTACTCTTTGATTCCCTTGGTTTTCTGTCTCACCGCACTGCAATCATCGTTTCGGGTGAAATTAATGCTCTTGATTCTTTGAATGCTTGTAAGGTTCAGCTCTAAATCTGTAACGCCGCGATCGCCTTTTAGGTTTATCATCACCAACATCTAAGTAATTTACTAATTGGATTCTCGGTCGTTTTCGCTTCGGTGCTGGCGAGGGTGATTGTACTGTGGGGGGAGGGGTCAAGACGACTGGATTTAAAGGTAGTGGCATTACTGCGGAAGTTTCTTGTATGGTGGGCGCTGGAGAGGGTGTCGCGATAAATGGATTTAAGGGTGTAGAGGTTGTCACCGCTGTTACTGCTGTGGGTTCTTGCATAATGGTGGGTAAATTATCTTTCGGATGACTTGCAAAACTCCTTTTCATTTCATCAGACTGTTGAGGTCTTCCGTTCAATTGATGTTTAAACGTCAGATATCTGTTTTGCAGCTCAAGGTACTGTTTGGCTTTGTCATTTCCCCCAAGGTCTGTACGAGAGAGAAGGCTGTTCATTCTGTCCTGTATTCCCTGCATGGCTGAGAGAACTGGAGCTGTCGAAAGGTTCTGTTGTCTGAGATACTTTAGTAGCTCCTGAGAAATATTGTCTTGTACCCCTGTTTGATTAAACTGTTCTTCGCCGGGTAGTACATTCGTTCGCAGTCTACAATTATCTTGTGTGGTTGTTTTTAAATCCACCAGGAGATAACCAAACGGTCTTCGTACAGCCTCTTCGTACTGGTTTATAAAGAAAGCCGTTTGCCCAGGATACATTTGCTTGGCTAGAGTCAAAATTTGCAGTTTGTCTCTGGGATTCTTGAAAAGGACCAAGTAGTGACTGTTTAAACTGATACTACGGCTTTCCTTCCCCTGATGAAATAGATTCTGTACGATATAAATGACACTCAGGTTGCGGTGATGAGAACCTCGTGTAAAAAGGTTTACTATTCGCTTGTCTTTGCCAGCGTCAATCATTTGATCGTCAAAGACGATTAAGTTCCGTTTATTGACATCGAAATAGGAATCGTGTTCCAACGCAGGAGGAATGCCCTTGACAAATTCAATTTGTGGTATTGTGACTAGCATTTGTATGTACGCGGGCTGCCATTAAGAATAACACCAGACAATCCTCTCGGGTGGTGGATTTATCACGTCTGAGGCCTGTTGTAACAGTGATTGAACCCAAAACGTTTTCCCCGAACCGGTCATCCCTGCAACCATACAAGTAAAAGGGTGCTCGAAGTGAAACCGCTGACACTTTTGTGTAGAAATCGGCATTGCTTTAAATGGAGTGAAAGTCGGACTGGTGTGTTTGTTGGTCATATGTCTTTGCATACTATCTTTCCTGCTAAATGTCTTCTCACAAACGGGACAGGACAAATTCATGTCAACTCAATGAAAGCTCAATGTGAACTGAGAAAGAGACGAATGTTGCTCACTAAAAAAGGCTAGTTCCTCCTCAATTCTATTGTTTTCACCACCACCACCACCACCATTCTATTGATTTCACCACCACCACCACCACCACCACCACCACCACAATTCTATTGTTTTCACCACCACCACCACAATTCTATTGTTTTCACCACCACCACCACCACCACCACCACCACCACCACCACAATTCTATTGTTTTCACCACCACCACCACCACCACAATTCTATTGTTTTCACCACCACCACCACCACCGCCACAACAATTCTTCTGTTTTTACCACCACCACCACCACCACCACCACCACCACAGTTCTATTGTTTTCACCACCACCACCACCACCACCACCACCACAATTCTATTGTTTTCACCACCACCACCACCACCACCACCACAATTCTATTGTTTTCACCACCACCACCACCACAATTCTATTGTTTTCACCACCACCACCGCCACAACAATTATATTGTTTTCACCACCACCACCACCACCACAATCCTATTGTTTTTTCCTTCTATTCCACGATAAAAGACAGTTACTCACTATTCTTAGCTCATTCTATAGTTATGTCTCAAGTAGTAAAGAACAATTGGGGTTTTCTACAGCTCTTAGCTTATGGCCCCGATCATCAACGCCAATTTCTCTTAAGGACAACTTCTCCACAACAGGTTCACGCCTTGTTACATATTCTTTATAATGTTCTTAAGGAAAACATTCCCTGTTCTGAAACAAATAAGCGTGTTTTGCTCCAACATAAGGATGCTCTTATTAATCTGGCCGAGCAAAACGTTCCCTACAAGACAAAGAAGCAAATACTTGTACAAGAGGGTGGTGGCTTTATACAAGACTTATTAGCCCCCGTTGTTACAAGCTTGGGCGTTTTGATGCTATAAAAGAAACTTTACATCATTGCACTGATCATTTGAAGCTTGTCTTTTAACGAGTACGGATCGATATGAAGAGAAAAGTAGACTGGGATGAAGAAGAAATGGAGAGCGGTATGGAAGACACTATAACCTCCGATGAGGACAACGATGACGAGAAAGACAACGAGGAGCCAAGATTTAAAGATGTTTTAGGCAATCTTTCCAAAGCGGTGTCAAAAGAACGTGCTTCTGATTTGTTGCATAGTATGGCCGCTTCCAAAGATATCCTGTTTTGGACACCTAGAGGCCAATTACTCCGAAATCAGCGCATAATACCCGTGACAAACATCGCAGAGCTGGTTGAGTATGTGCTACTTCCCCATAACGATGATGTAGCCCGACCCCGTGCGCTTAATACCTTTTTAGATGGACTCGCAGAGTTGGGAATTGATAAGCGTTTAATCAAGAATAAAAAACTGTTAAGCGATCTTTTAGAGAAAGAAAAGATCTATCAAGAACAAAAAGAATCCGACAACGAGACATATGAAGGAGATTCAACCGACAGCGAAGGAGAGGAAAGCGCTTCTGAGAACAGTCCGGCCGATGGGTCTGAAGAGAGCGACCAAGAAATTCAAATTGATGAAGATGATGCAGGAAATTCAACCGACAACGAAGAAGAGGAAAGCGCTTCTGAAAGCGGGAAAATAATTCAGGCAAAAAGTCAAATCCCATGTCATCATTGCGAGAGTTCAAATGTGTATATAACCGGAGTCGTGAAATGTCCCAAATGCTTTTGGCATGATAATAAAAAGATTTGCCCCATATGCGAGCACAAGATTCCTTTGGACAAAACTAAACTCGTGAAAGAGACCCTTGCTCGTTGCGATGATTGCAGTGCGGTGAGACACAGAAAACCAAGGGAATCAAAGAGTACTTTGTATAAACCCGATGAAAAAGAATAAATAAACTCTGTTCCTTTCCAACTAAGCTTTTAAATTGTCTGTATAATTATGAAATTGTTTGTTATCAATAAATATAGTTTGAACTTAATAAAGTGTGGTTTTATTGTTTTAGCGCGCGCATGTAATTGGTTGCTTTGTTTATTTTTCCGAGGTGCTAATTTTCCATGCAAATTTAGTTTAGTGTAAGTTCGCATAATTAAAAGTTTGAACTTTGAAGGTGATCTGGTAAAGTCATGTTTTAAAACTTAAAGTGGGTGATGGCTTGCAAACTGAAAATCGACATAGAGTCTAGTGATGTGGCGGCTAAAACGGCGGTAAATACCAATAAGAAGCGGTTTTTTATCCTGTGCAATTTTATTGCTTCTAAACTTGAATGTTTCGTAAACCTCTAATTAGTTTTATTCGGTTATAATGTCCACAGCTTTGATGGTCTAGTGGTTACAAAAACAATAGTTCACTCGAAGTAAAACTTATACTTCTTGCTAAAAAGCGATCAAACCGGATTCGAAGAAAAGAGAGAGTAATACCCATATTAGCTTCGAGATCACTACCATTTAAACTTTTCATAGAGCATCCCCTTGAATTTATAACCATTAAAATTATTAAATCAACAATCTAAAAATAATCACATTACATCATTCTTTCCCATTGCAGTGTGACTCTCGAGTTAAAAATAGATTATGATGTCATTTATTCCCGACTCCCCATTCAGTTAAAATAAATTATGATGTCATTTATCTTCGACTCCTCATTGACTTAAAATAGATTATGATGTCATCTCTACCTATTTTTTAGCCCATGACCTCACCTCTAGTTTTCATGACGTCAGCTAATCTCCGATCCCGTGGTGCCTAGGGATCATGACGTCAGCTAATCTCCCTCCTCCCGGCCTCCCCATTCACTTAAAATAAATTATGATGTCATCACTCCCCATTGACCTAAAATAGATTATGATGTCATCTCTACCTATTTTTAACCCATGACGTCACCTCTAGGGATCATGACGTCACCCACTCCCCTCCTCCCGTGTTGGTGAACCCCCCGTCTCCTACTACTGAGAAGCTGAAATCCATGCACAGATTTATGAATTAGAAAAACGGAGAAAGAAGTGATTTCCATTTCATTGAAATAGAAGTCAATTAACTGTCACCCGATGGATAACGCAACTTATAGATTCACAATGTCCACAAAAGATCCATTTGATTTGAAGGATTACTTTACCTGTCAATCTTTCCCCAACATGTTCATGTGCGTTGTAACCTCCAAAGGGTAGTTTATCCATCTCTAACTTCCCCCAAACTTTTTCCATTCCACTTCGGTCAGTTTTAATCAACTTAAAATCAGTCGCGGAAAAGTCCCCAAGACGATTCCCGCTCATCCTTGCGATTTTTGCTTGGTTCATCATTGCCAGTTTTCTCAGTCTAGTTTCAATGGCCTTGAACTTTTTCTTAACTTCTGGGGGTGATTGGTCCAGGTTGATGCCCAATGAAAACCCGAAGTGGCTTTTCCAGATTTTGAAGACACATTTTTGAATGGTCACAAGAACGGCTTTTCCATTCATATGGAGAGGGATTTTCATGAATAGGTTCCCTTGCACATTTTTCAGTTCCAGTTCTTTAGTTTGAATTTCTTCAGGATTCATTTGATTCTTTTTTTATGAAAATATTAAAAAATAATGCCAGCTAATAAAATGAGAGTAACAAACAACAGTGACGATGCCCAAGCACTGGAAAACTTCCGGCAACTGGAGATTGCCAGACGGGAATGGAATGAAAAACTTAGGTCTTGCACCATCCACAAATTGTTTTGGAACGGCATCAGCACCTACCTCTGGAGTTGGTAGATTTGTGATTTTAAAGGTGTTCATATTCAACTCCCCAGTCATTGTTCCACCTGAAAGGGAAAGTTTTGTTCCAGTCTGCCCATCCACATAACTCTTAGTTGCAGCTTCTCCCCAAAACTTCGGGTCTTTGAGGTTAGTGATGCTGTGATGATTCATGTCGAGTTGAACCTCCATCGGAAATTCTTCTTTGCGACTGAGAAACGTGTTCCGGATGTCCTCGAAAGGCATCAGAGTGTTGTAGTTTGTGCGATAAAACGAGAAATCGTGTTGTTTGGCATTCTTGACAGAAAACAACGTCTTCAAATCAATATCCTTCGTGACTTCATGCGTTGGTTCGGGAGCATCAGGGTGGAATTTCTTCAGAGTGATCATATTCACCGCTGACAAATCGTTGTCTTCATCGGTTTCCAGATTTGTGATCAGTTTGCGATTCATTTTTATTTCCCCGGGGTTAAGGAGGTTTTTCCCCCTGAGGTCAAGATCCCCAGTCATATGCGAGGAACCATCAACCTGAAGTGAATCTGCCCGCAATTGCGTTGCCAGCGTGTCAACTTGATGCTTTGTGACTGCGTCATCATTGTCAACTCCTTCGGCAACATTAGCCAGTCGTTTTTGTTGGATATCATAATTATTGTTAGTGTCTAATTTCAAACCACCTTGTTGAACTTGTTGGTTGAAATTTTTTATGTATTCCCTCATGTCAACACCTGTGTATCGTCCTACATTGTTGAATATTCCCATTTTTAAACAGGTTCATCAAAGTTTTTAGCAACGCTTCTCTTTTCTTTGTCAAGGAAAAGGAATTCGAATGGGCCCAATCTGCTGAAAAGATGGGGGTCAATCAAATTCTCCTTTGCAATGAGATCGAGGTGAGTTTTTGTTGCTGGTGGATACAGAATCATATGCGAAAAATTCAAACGAATCTTTTGTGGAACATCATAATAGGACTGGGAAAGATAAATTGGACTGATTCCGTGATGCCTTCCATCTGTCCAATGATTGGCGATTTGTTTTTGAATTCGATCGGATGAGTTCATGAGGTCATCAAACACGACGACTTTCCGGTTATTGTTTGGATAATCTGTGGTATTCATGATGTCATCTGGGCCAAGAATTTCGACAACATCATATCCAACTTTTTCACTGACACCATCCATTAACTTTTGGAAGTCTTGAATCTTATCTTGATGTTGATTGGGAGTATAGAAATAAATTTTATCATAGAAGATGAGAGGTTCTCTCAACATATGCATAAGCGTATTTGTCTTTCCGCATCGAGTTTGGCCCGTAATGAGCATTCTGAAATCCTCATCAAGGAAATCATTGTATTTTCTATTTGCTGTTCGATTATTGACGTTTCGATCATAATTTGGAATCTTCATTTTAAGTGTTGAGATAACATTTTATTTCAAATCAACGCTTATCTTTTTTAAATAAAATGTTATCTCAACACTTAAAATGGATCTTGAAAGAATAAAGAAATATGCCTCAAGCGAATTAGATGGTTATCAAATCGCGAAAGCAGTCACAGAGGTGAAGAATGAGGTGAAAGACCGAGAACAGGGAAGAGATGTTGTTATGAGTGATTATTTCAAAACCCTCAGAGAACCCTTGCTTGAGCAACAAAAGAAGACAGATGAAAAGCAAGACGCTGTGATTGAGCAACTCAGGCAAAATCAACTTGCTTTGGTTCAAGGCATCCAAGAGATGGCTCAAATACAGGATGTTGAAGGGGAAAAGGGAGCAGCTGCCTCTAGCTCAACAAAATCACCATTGCGTCTATAAAGGTATTTCTGAGGAAGAAAAAGAAGTCTTTAACAAATATAAGTTAACGAGGTTAGAGACCCTTTTATGGTTACCAAGCGACAAGATTGAAGAGGCTAAAAAAGCTTATAGTGAGATTAGGAAAAATAAGATAGGTAACAAATTATATCAATTGAGGCAGAAAGAAAACAAAAAAGGTTTAACTCCTGAAGAGCGGGACAGTTTGGAAACATTAGAGGCTGAAGCCGACAGCTTCGATAAATATAGAGATAAACTAAATCTTATACTTAAGGGAAAAAAGAAGTAATGGTAACCCCACAAAAAGGAACGGGCGTTCGAAAGTACAAACAGCCAAAAAGAAATGCCTTCAAGATTCAAAACGACCACTACGGCGGACTTCTCATTGATATTCCCAAACTGTTCAATGAAATGAAATTAGATGCCTTCAGAGGTGGGAAACTGGTCTATCAAGCAGATGCGGATAAGTCATTCATCGATCTAGTCACAAAGAGATACAATCCGAAAAGGCAGTACACATTGAATGCTGTGAGGATTTTCAACGATTTGAACACACTGTCAAATATGCCACCTCACAAATCCTCAGGTAAATCAAGGATGGTGGGATCCAGCGTTGTCTTCTATCAAAAGCCAGAAGAGCTGGCAGATCGGATGAAGATCCTGGTTGGCTCAATGGCTGCTGGAAACAATTCTCCTGTCTTGAGGAATGACCTTGCGCAAATAAATGATGAACTCTTGAGAATCGGCGCAATCGATAGAACAATGCATGAAAAACTTTATCAGAAGTATTTAAAATAATGGATGTAAATCGAGTACTTGTCTTTAAATCAATTGATGCAAGAAAACAAAACCCACAAAATAAACCAGGGAATTGCACAACGAGGTTTTCTCCAGAGTTGCAGCTGGAAGATAATAAACCGCACTATATGGCTTTGGATCATCTTTCCATGACTGCAAGCTGGCATAATATCAGGCCTAAATACGGCAACAACAAGTTGGTGATTTCAAAAGACAAGGGCAAGACATGGGAAACAATAACCTTTCCTGCAGGAATTTATGACTATGAAGACATCAACGAATTCATTCACAAAAGCATTGGAAAAACTGGAATCAATGTGTTGTTTGATTTGACCACTTTCAAAGTTTTCATTCAACTTCAAGAGAACTTTCAAATTGATTTTGCAAACAGTGGAAACTTTCACGTCTTGTTGGGATTTGATGCAGCTAAACTGACAGCTAGTGGCTACGGAGCAAATTTTCCAAATATATCAAACAGTGTTGACAATCTATCTCAGATGCAGTCTTTTGAGCGATTCAATTATCTCCGGGAAAAGGTCAAATGCGCTTTACACGTTCTCAACCAACACTAAAACCAGATCATTGCCATTTGAAATTCATCCACCAATAAATTACTTGTGGCATCAAATAAACTCTCCGTATATTTCTGAGGTCACCTTCTACATTACTGATGATGAAGACCGAGAAGTTGATTTGAATGATATTGATATTTCTTTGACTGTGGTAATTAAAAATGGATGAAAGAAGAGAAAGAGATCCTGATACAGGTGAAATCACGTGGGGTGGAGGCGGGTTTTCTGACGTTTTCTCGAAACTCGCAGCTAAATTAACAGGAAAAACAGCTTCAAAATTAGCTTCAAAGGCGGCAGAAAAATTAGTTGAAAAAGGGGCTGAAAAAGTTGGAGAAAAGACTGGCCAAGTCATTGGTGAAAACATTTATGATAAATTCACAACAAAGAAACCGAGCGAAGCGAAGGTGAGCGCAGCGAAACCGAGCGCAGCCCCGGAAACAAAAGAAAAGAAATTGGGGAACTTCTGAGAAAACAAAGTGAACCAAAGGTGGATTTCCAATATGTGAAAGATGTTTATAATGACCTCCTCTGAAAAAATAATATCTAATAAAAATGGCAGCCAATTTTAGAAACCCGGAATTCGTAAAAAGATACGAATATACATATTATGATCTAGCAACACCACTCAATGACAACATTGCAAATGACAACAGGCAGGAAAAAACTAATTATCGCTTCAACGTCGATAATTCCTCAGAGGCAAACCCAATTGATTGGTGCAATGCATATCTGGAGGTTGATTTTCGGCTTGTTACAACAGCTGACAGTGCAACTGGAATAACCGCGGGGCCAAATAACGGTAATCAAGATTGCACGACAACTAATGGTTTGACATTCATCAAAAAAATCGAAGTTCAATGTAACGGGCAATCAATTTATAACAACACAAGAGCAAATGAATCGGCAAATGCATTGACGCTCTTGAAATACACGAAAACCTATGCCGATTCAGTTGGGCAAGATCAGTTCTTCTATCCTGATACAGATACAGGAACAACCGAAGCGCGACCAGCTCAGGTTCGTTATAATGAAGGTTTTGCCAAACGAAAAATCCTGACTGATGCCGCGAATATCAACAAAATATCAATTCCTCTGAATTTATACAGTTATTTCGCGGCTTTCAAAAATAACCTTCACCCAAATATAAAGACAACTCTTGTGTTGGAACTTGAAAATGACAACAATCTGATTTTCAGAAAAGGCGCCGCGCCAGATTCCAAAGTAATTGTCACTAAACTCAGATTGTGGTGCCCTAAAATCATTTTCAACGGAAAAGGCTTGAAACAATATCTTGAAGATTATCTGAAACCGAAAAAGTGGACGTATTTGCGAGAGCACCACGAAATAGCACAAACAGCAGCTGTGAATAGCTACTTTCGCATTTCCACGGGGCTTCGAAGACCGCGACATGTGTTGATTTGGGTTGTTCCAACAGCATCTTACAATAGCCAGACACATGATATCTTCAAATTCACGACATTCAGCATTGGAGCAAACAACCGGCACTTCAGTCGAGCCCAACTGGAGTTGAACAACTCAATTTATTACCCTCAATTGGAAATGACAACGCATGAGGAATCAAGGCTTTATCGAGCTTTGATGTCATTCAATTCCGCTTATAATGACGTTTTGAGCGGACCATTGATTACCCGAGCAAATTTCAAAAATCTTTATGGAATGCTTTACTTCGATCTCCGAAACCAAGAAGATGATGTGAAAGATGGGGTTGTGTCTCTGACTTTCCGATACGAATTGAATGGAGCAAATGCAACACAGTACACATTGAACGCCTTGGTGTTACATGAAAAAGAAATTGAGTTGTATACAGCATCAAACAAACTTCTGGTCAAAGCCTGAAAACTTATTTCGATATTGAAAATATCGAAATGACGTCGTATATTCCATATGGTGTGAAATTATCAGATGGGCAAAAAACAAAACTGGCAAGGGCTGTGAAAAATAACTCTTCCATAACATTGAGACTTTCGCAAAATGAATTGAAAGGGCCAGATGAACTGTTGTTGACAAAGACTCAAATAAACAAAGTTCAAAAAGCAATCAGTTTGGGGCGGGGAGTTGAATTGACAATCTCTAAAACACAAATCAGAAAAGTTGTAGGTGGGAGCCTTTGGACTTCGTTGATTTCCCTGGGATCGAAACTGCTTCCATTTGCAACAAAGGGGGTTTCAAAAGTTGCCCCACATCTTGCGACTGGAGCATTGAGTGCTTTGGGGAGCTTGGGGATTGATAAAATATTCGGAAAAGGTATTGCCGTGCCATTCAACTTTCTTCCGCAACTTGGGAGAGTCAAAGAGTTAACTAAAAGCCAATTAGATTCCGTTAAAAGAGGACTTAAGCTGGGCAGTGGAATAAATTTCAAACCCACACAGCGACAAATAAATGGTGGGCTTCTTGGAACACTAGCAGCTATAGGAATCCCGATGGCTATTGAGCTGGCATCGAAATTATTCGGCTCAGGATTGCAAGTTCCTGGGAAAGCTGCTGCGGGATTGCAAGTGGCTCCAAAACCAGGTGGTCTTCGCTCCGCTCAGCTTTATCCATTCATGCCTCCTCCATTCATTGGGGAATGGCCGCGACAAGGACGTGGGAAAGGAAAAAAAAATCAGCTGAAAGGGGCTGGACTTCTATTAGGAGACAACAGTCCATTCAACAGCATCCCAGTGTTGGGGGCAATTCTGTGAAGCGAAGCGGAGTGGAGCGAAGCGGAACGAAACCTCCCTGGAAAGATATCCCCTTGTCAAATTTTGATCTTCTGAACTGGCTGAAGTTTCTGAAAATTCCAGCGTTCAAAGGAATCTTTTCAAGAGATTCAACGGATCGTATTCATCGTACAGGTTGCTGCATCATCAATCTGGATGATTCCATTGGGAATGGGACACATTGGGTTGCAACATTTGTACAGAAAGATCTGATTTACTATTTCGATTCATTTTGTCTTCCCCCTCCAATTGAATTTGTGGAATATGCTCGGAAGTTGAAGAAGCCGTATATTTTCAATGGAGGACACCCCATTCAAGCCTTGGAGTCAGTTAGATGCGGTTATTATTGTTTATATTTCTTGAATGAGATTCACAAAAGATCTTTCTATGATTGTCTAGCTGTATTTGATTTGAAAGACCCCATGAAAAATGAAACGTTCATAAAAGAATATTTCGAATGAAAATGGAATCATACTGTGTTAAAGAGAAACGCGTGACTGGGTGCGTGGAACCGTCTGGATATTTCACTGCAAAAAATGGAAGAAAGATGTTTTTCTGTCACTGCGCTTCCTGTGGAATAAAAAAGACAAAATTTGTGAAGGGAAACTGAGTCTGCCCTCACAAGGTGGGGGCTTAGGTGAACTTGCGCTGACTGGTGTCGCGCATGCTCTTCCCTGGTTGGGAAAGAAAACAGTTGAAATGGGCCGCTATGGAGCCAGTGAATTGTTGAGAAACAAAAAGGCTCAGAAAAAAGCATTGGATTTTGCGTTGGATAAAGCAAAACCGTTTCTTGCCAAAACCTCTTCCGATATGCTGAATCAACTGAGTACGGCGATTAGACCAAATAGAAAGTATAAAACAGATAGAAAAGATTTGGATGGAGGAGCTGTGGATGTTCACGCATTGCTAGGGAAACTACCAAGACCAAAAGCTGGATTCACTCCAGGTCAGTATAAATATATGGGACCTTACAATCCTTTGCAGGATCAGCTGAAATATGATCCTGATACAGGAGAAGTATTGCAATGGATAGATACCCTTACCAAACCAAGTGTATTTTAAAAGTGATTTAAAGGTACTTTTAATGTATTTGAACGATTTGAACTATATTTTGAGCTCATCATGGTGTATTTTAATTATATTTTAACAAAAATTCTAAAATAGTGGTAAGAGCTTGAAATGTATTTGAGGTATAGTTAAATGCTATTTAATAAACCGAATAGGTTTTTCCATGTATTTGTAAGCTATTTGTCGCCAAAACTACATTTCAAATAGAGTATTTGAACACTATTTTGACAACATGACTGCCGAAGTGTTACTCTAAATTGTTTTAAATAGACTATTTGAACACTGTTTGGAAAAAAATCATAAAATGTTGTGGATTTATAATGTAGTTGTAACAAGTAAAACATAAAAATACGTTTTAAATATGATGTTTAAATACTATTTGAAATGGACATTCATTACTACGCTTCTAAACAGCTCATAAATAGTCTATTTAAAACATGTTTGAAGTTGAATTCACAAGTCACAGCTATTTGAAAGGCGATTTTAAAATTCTGAAACCAGGAGCTGTTTCCAAACAGACTATTTTCTTAGTATTTTGAGAGAAAAACACTTTGTTACAGGTATGTACACAAAATATATTTAAAGTTCACCTCCCCCTCCATAAGTCAGTAAAACTGTTTTAAACGTATTTGTGACAAACTCACAGACCAAAATAAGAGCTATATCGGTTTTCCTTTTTATTGCAGCAGCAATGAAAACGTTTATAGAGTTTTATAGACACATACCCGTAACCACCCTCCCCCCCCCCCCCCCTCCCGATTCGATCCTTTACTACAGAATCCGGTGCTTCTATTCGTTATGGTGGTCTTTGCAAATACAGTTCCTTGTTTATCATCATGACAGTATATACGGAGGCCGAAGTTAATTATCAACCTCACACGTGTAGCCGAACGCCGACTTGCGGGCCGGGACTTGAACCGGAATTGAATAGCAAGGCGATATCGAATGGCGCGTCAAAATACATTTTACTTTACATTTATCCCGACATATTCATTTTCTGAAAAGGTATTATTAAATGCAGTAGCTCGCTGTCAAATCAAACCATGGTATAGTTCCTCGCTTAACACTGGATTCAGTAATAATATCGATGTGTCCGAACGCGTCGTAGATCGAAGCATAAATGTTATGACGATCGATACGGCAATGCTTTATTATTATTATTCTGCGAAATGCAAATACCTGAGTGACCTCAGCGTATGTTGTATTCTATTTCGCTCTATAAAGCTTGTGTTTAGAGTAGCGAGGCCTATCGCTCGTATATATTTAGCTTACATGTAAGCTATATCTGGCTATATACGAGAGCACACATTATTTTGTAAACAGACAATTTATGGAGCGCTCCGAAAAGGAAACATTAAGTTATACACGAATGATGATTACAGTAAAGTCTCTTCTTAAGAATGAAAAGCCATACCTTATATCTGTTTTGGGCCCTCTTATCATGGAATCCTGCACTTTTTCGCTTGAAGAACGAGGAATTCAGTCCTAAAGCATTGTGAAATTCCCGCTCAGTCTCGCGCGCTAATCTCGTTCCCAGTGTCCTCTCTATCCAGCGTCACAAAACACGTGAGATAGCACAAACAAAGGTCGTTTGAATTTTGTGCGCGGCCATTATAGCAACCGTTTAGAGATTTCGATTTTGTGGACGTTGTTTTATCCAAGAATGGGCTTATGAACAATTTATCAGCAGAAGAGATGAATATCTGAGACGACAGTCTACATCGGGACGTTTCAAATGTGAGTACAATCATTTGTTTAATCATTTTAGTCATGTACGAAGCTTGATGTGGCGTTCGATTGAACGTATTCCGGAATATTAAGAACATGAAAGCTGTCGAATTATAACCATGTTTTGCTAGATTTACACGTGTATAGTGCAAATGTGTCTCAACAAACTATAAAGAAAGCGCTGTAGTGTTTATTTTTATTCCGGAATGCGGTTATTTAGTTAATCGAACGAAGCATATAGCGTACGGTAAGCTACATGTAAGAGATTAAATACTGTAACGCTTCGACTTTATGCAATGTACGATTAGAAGACGTGATTATTTCTTGACAACAGTGAGTGGTTTAGTGTTATTATATAGTTTGTTGGGGTGAAACAGCATTCGTTCTCCTGCCAAATTAAATTCAAAATATATTAACCTCGATCGGTCCTCGATAGTACATGCAATTTATTATAAAATGAGACTACATTCGATATTTGTCTTGGTACAATTTAAGCTTAACTTACATGAAAGTTAAAACATTTCGGTTTTTGCTTTGAAATTAACTGGTCATGATACAGATTACATGTATGAGCTCCAGAATTTACGTTTAACATACAATCGTCATAAAACGCTGAGACTTTAATAGATCGAAGCTTGTACATGAAAGATCATCTGTAGTCTTGCTTCGTTTTGATGTTTCAGATTTAAAAGAAAGTAAAAACATTACTTGACAAAATGTTGTGTTTACACTTAAACGTTTACCAAGGTTTCAATTTCCTGAGTTCAAGTTACTTTACCTTCGCTAGTACTCGAATCACCAGTGCAACAAATTGAATTGGCTTGAATTTCTAAAAACATGCCTGCTATTAGAAGTGAAGCGGTGGCTTTCGTGTTCATTGCCTTTTATTTTCTAGTTCTTGAGTGGCAAACAGTAGCCTTGAGATTTCAGCAGCTGTTAACTGCTACAGCACCTCACTAAACTGAAGGGAAAATGGATAGTTTTAACTCAAATTGCATTATGAAATACAAGGCCTGCTAGACATGCATGGCCATGGCCAATGTACCTTTCAGATTGTCTGCCATAAGCATCAAAGGCTTTACCAGGATTGTTTTGTGAAGGATTATTTTGTACCACAGCTAAAAAGCTGTGAACATGCAGTCAAATAAAGTGATCTGAACACCACAGGACTTGAAATAGTATGCCACCCCAATGGGATGTATCTGTCATTTTGACCTCGGTTACTGACCTAAATCAGGGATGTAGATTCAGTTTTTAACTGGCGGGAATATACATGTACATGTAGAACTGACAGATGGGTAAAAAATAGAAAAATGTAGTCCTTTTAAAGCTGCACTAGGCTTTAAGGACGTTTGCGCTACTTGTTTATGCACATCTTTACTGCGCCCGCAATTCATCTCGCAATGCCATGCTATGTCATGCATGAGCGCACGCAAGAGAAGAAATCTAAGCACATAAAGGACTGGTAGCCGTTGCGTTAACTTTGCTTAGATTTAACTCACTTTGATGGTCGGTGACCCCCAATTTTTTTCTTTGCCACTTCTCGACAGATTGTAAAAAAATGAACAAAAAGTCAATGTAGGAAATTTAATTTTTTTCCATTTTTCTACCCGCGCAACATCGAATCCTGCCAATTTGCTGCTGTCAGAGTTTGCAAATGCTGTTGTTTAAAGATTAAATTTACTTTAAAAAATGTCACCAGTTGAATGAATTTGCTGAACAGACCTACTTGCATAAAATTTGGGAAAGAAAGTTGCATTTTAGAGATTTATTTGCAATATTTTTAGATTAACAGACATTGGGGTCTCATCCCGTAAGGAAGACCAATTTTTCAAAATTAGGGTCACCTTTCAGATATCTTATCTC
The DNA here is from genome assembly GCA_022457155.1 of Cladopsammia gracilis. Taxonomy (NCBI): domain Eukaryota; kingdom Metazoa; phylum Cnidaria; class Anthozoa; order Scleractinia; family Dendrophylliidae; genus Cladopsammia; species Cladopsammia gracilis. The sequence goes on from JAJGOT010000154.1 coordinate 93,487, forward strand.
AGAAACGAAGTCCGTTACCCCCTCATTTTTTTTTTGCATTTCTGACACGAACATCTCATAACCTAGCTGTAGTAAACATTTTATAAAAAAAAAAATCAATGTTAGAAGATTTTCGCGCGAACGTCCTTAACAGCCGGAAAAACGAAGTTCACAGCCGGGTAATTTCCCCGGCTTCCCGCTATTATCTACATCCCTGCTAAATACCATCTGTACAAATGTAGGTCTCATGTAAAGTATGTTATTTATATCTTATAAATAATAATGTAGATACATGTATGATTTGTAATTTAGTATATCTCATAAAAGTCTTCTCAGCTCAATAGTTGGTACCTGTACATGTAATTTGTGATTGTGGTATATAAAAATTATTTCTTGAAGATTGAAATACATGTAATGTTTTGTGTATCCTACATGTTGATGTAGGTTAAAAAAAATAGTATTTAAGAGATATAGAGACATGTTTATAATTTAAACAAACAGTGTAAACATTATGTTTCATGAACTGCATAAAAAATAAATGAAGTTGGCAATCTTATCAAAAGTGTTAATAAATACATGTACATGTACAGTATAATCAAGTTTTTACAAACCATACTTGAGTGTCTCAATCAAATCAATAAGTACATGGCTACTTTACATTCAAAATTTCTATTTGACACTTTTTTTTTGTCGATGTTGGTCTCTCAAACACAAGCCAGCAATACTTGTATGTACATGTACATGTAGGGCATTTCCTATTTTTGAGTTGGCTGACAGGAGCCTTTGACTCTACTTGAACAAGAAAATACATGTAGACGTGTGAAAAGAGATTTCCTTGGTTGATTGTACATGTACTATTTTTTTATAAGTGCCTCCTTACTGTGGTGATGATTAACTGGTTACTGGTCGTAGCCTGCTAGCAGAGTTTCCTATTCAGTTGCATTTTCAGGTGGGAAGAAAAGGATTACATTTGACTATCAACCTGATTATTGATAGTGCAAACCCTGCTCTTTGTTGTTTGTATCTAAATATAGTGCATGTGTATACACTTTTGATTTACTCGAATAAATCCTCAAATGCCTCAACTCATTTAAATTTCCCCTTGAGTCCATCTCTTCCTGATAAAAAAACACTCCTTAATTTAATTTTAATTTAATGTTTATTAAGAAAGGTCAGTTATTGTTCTTGCTGGCATATTTCTTAGCTTGCTTGTGTCATTCCTAGAAAATTAATATGTATACATGTATATGTTGTGATTCAATGTTTTCTATAGTTTAAAAATTTTCAAACCAGTTTGATTTTTGTTTTTCTTTGTCTCATATTATGATAATGAATCTGAGACAAAGAAAAATAAAAACTAAACTGGTTTGAAAAATTTTAAACCAAAGAAAAATTTGAACCACAACATATATAACAAATTGATAGGAGGATTTCATGCTGTCCAGAGTGTCGTTAGAATTATTTTATTTCTTTATGCCGGTGTTTGGTGCTATAGTAGCTCTATTGGCATACATTGCAGTTTCTTTGGCTCACTTTTGTTGCACGATAAATGCTTATAGGTTAAAGTTTGCTATCGCTTTGGAAATGCTAGGGTCGTTAAATTTCTGAGGTCGTCAAAAGTCTGTGATGTGCAAGACTTGTGAGAAAGTGTTGTCCATCACAGATATACAGTTTAGGCATCTTAGATCTGAGTCTCAAAAGTGCAACCAACTAATGTTAATGCTCCTCCACATGATTGTACAGTACATGTAAGTGTATAACATAAAATTCCCATCTCAAAAAATTAAGTAAGCAACCTAATTCTTGAGCTTCTAAATTGGAATACATGTAAGTGCCTAGACACTTAGGGCATGTTTACATGGAGGGAGGGTGCCCTGGTTAACTGAGCTACCCTGTGAGAGCCAACTTTTCATGTTTGTTAAGAAAATGCATTGAAGCGTGTACATGTTAGAAAGGGTAACCCACCTTCCCAAGGCACCCTTCTAGGAGGGCTATCTTTTTGCCATGTAAACGGTTCGTGCCGGGTTACCCGGCTAGCCAAGGTGAGAAGACCGCGAAAAATGGTGGTATAAAATTACCATCCTGGGGAATTGTTTCATTGTTATCCCTTACCAGTGATATCTGCTGAACAGAATGAATTAGTAGAGTGCAAAATAATAGCCCCAGACACTGAAAAGCAGCCGCTTGCAGAACAAATGATAAAAAAATTAAACTTGCCGCCAAAACATTTCTTTTGTGTGCCATCTTGTTTGTTGTGCTTAGCGGCCACTCAAAAGATAGCCCACTGACTTTGAAGTACTGACATTACCTTTCAAAAGCAAGTAGCATAGAACTGTTGGTATAGTTTGAGGCAAAACTACTTTGAGTGGCCTAGTGTCAGTGTTGTGTACCAGGTTAAAAAATAACCCGCAATATTGTTTATTATTGTGCATTCTTTTTTTTTTTCAATTAACTTTGATTAATAAGTACATTCTATTATTGTTTTTCAGCAGATGAAGCAGCAAATGAAGGGGAAAAAAGGCCCAGCAGGTACAGGATGCATAACAGGGCTGACTCACAAGGATAAGGGTACGTCCGATTGACTGATTCCTGAGTAGGAATATGCAGAATGGTCACAAAAAAATCACATTCTTTGAGATTTGGGAGCCATAAGAACACTTAACTTCTTCTACTGTCGTATCATAAACATGTTTTAATAGATTTGCAAAGCAAGTGTGCCTGAACAACCAATTCTCAGAGACTATTCTGTTTACACTTATTCTGGAAAATGGTGAATTGAATGTGCCCTACATTATTGCATTACAAATTCAAATATTTTGATTTGACAATGCAAATGTTCCTTACTTCTTACCGCACAAAATATCTGAATGATACATGTGAATTTGTGAGTGTACATGTACTGTAGGTTGTTTGCAACTAAACTTGAATGTGATGCTGAGTATGTGCTCGGTTTTCCTTTAATATTTGGATTTCATCGGAGAGGTGCACAGTAACTTTCATTTCCACAAAAAAAAATACAAGATGTCAAGTTGTATACACCAAATTGAAGAAACGTTGACCCGTGAAAAGCATAAACCATGAACGATGAAACCGAATGGGATTCTGGGTAGGCAGCATTGGCAAGCTAGTAACATTCTATTTCTTGATAATGAAGATGTTTTCTTTGTTTGAGGCATTTAAGAGCATGATTTATGCATCCTGTGTTAATATATTGTGTATTCTGTCACAGACAAAGATTAAATTTTCTAACTTCCCAGTAAACCTTTGGGTCGCATCAATCATGGTTTATGCTTTTCACCCGACAACGTTTCTTCAATTTGGTGTATCATTTTAATACTTGACTGCTTAAACACAAAGCATATTTATCAAGGTGTCAAAAAAATATCTTCAAGCATCGTAATTTTCGTATTGAACAAAAATCGAAATGTAGAATCAAGGAATGGGATTCATGAATCAAATTGAATGGTCATGATTGTGAATAATTGCATAATCAAGAATTTAGACCAGTAATAAGTTCACATATTTGGTTTTCATGTTGATAAAAATTATCAATATATTAATTTTCAGAGGACCAAAATATTATTTTATACTTAAATTTTAACTTTAAAATGTGACCGTGAAAGGCAAAACGGACACAAACGGTTATCCGTTCCAAAAGCTAAAGCGTTCGTTTTCCGTTCGTTATCCGTTCGAACGTTTCAAAAAATCCGTTCGAAGTGTTCAACGACCCGTTTGAACGGTTTTCCTATCCGTTTGAACGGTTTACCTATCCGTTCGAACGGTTTGCCTATCCGTTCGAACGGTTCGTCAAACCGTTCGAACGGTTTGTCTATCTGTTCGAAAAATATTAACATCCGTTCGACTGATTGCGACATTTTGCATCCGTTCGCAAACTAGAAGTTCGTTTGAGGAATTATCACATCTGTTTGAACGGTTTCGAGATCCGTTCTTGCTACTTTCCTAGCTAGTGGACAATCCGAACTGTTCGTGGCAGCGAATGAAGTTGGATGAGTTCATGATTCTTGTAGCATGTGAACAGGCTTCTGTTTCAGCCGCCAAGCGGACGAGCGGTTGTCAACATGATTGACTTGTGTATGCGAAATTTTTAGTTTGCCGGACGCATTCCCGTTATTTCAGTGACATCTTGGCTAAATTACACGAAGAAAAACAAATGTTTTCACAGCAGTGGCGTAGATTTTAAAGCAGTCAAGTATGAATCATAAAAATTATTGGAGGTTTATAATTAATCAACCAACGCCGTGAATTCTCACTTAGATGGAGATCACGTGGATGGATCGATGGAACGCTTGCAAAACCAAACACGGCTTATGTTTATTCCCAGCCTGAAGACACTCCAAACTTTGTGATGTTTTAGCGCGGTGGAATACTTGAAAATGAAGAAAGAAAACAGAGAATTTGTAGACGTTTGTATAAATACTTGCGACTTTCGCTTGTGCCAGCGTGTTTTCAGGTTTCAAATTACCGTTTTGACATATGCAAATTCGGTGCACTTTTACCACTTTTCCCACGGGATCAAGCACTTTTTTTTATCGACAACTACAACAAACTTCAAAGGGTTTAATTTTTATTTTCTGCTACCAAACTTTCCCTACCGTCTTTAATTTCGATTATAATTTTTAGTTCCATTCAAGATTTATTTTAACAATAAGTAAACATGAAGTGCAGAAATAACTTAACACATGAATTTTTAATTATAAGGAGGAAAACTACAGCATATTTCTCAAAAATACGTCGTATAAAGTTTGTTCATGTAGTGTTTTGCCATGAGCCTGAATTCAGCGCTATTAAAAGCGGTACAGTAATTTACTTCTGTTCAGCTATTTTGCGTTCAGCGATTCCGTTGTGAATGGCTTCGCAAACCGTTCTGTAAGCAATTAATTTTATTCACCCATTCAAGTGGAAAACCAAACCGTTCGACTTATTGATTCATCCGTTCGACATTATTGTCTTACCCGTTCGAACAGATAACCAAAGCGTTCGAATAATTAATTCATCCGCTCGAACGGTTTGCCAATCCGTTCGACATTTTGACTCACCCGTTCGAACGGATAACCAAACCGTTCGAATAATTTATTCGTCCGTTCGAACAGTTAATCAACCGTTCGAACGCTTTGAGAACCGTTCGTTATCCGTTCGTCATCCGTGCATTTTTGCCGTTCGAACGGTTTTCCGTTAGTGTCCGTTTTGCCTTTCACGGTCGCAAATACTCAAATGTTGACCCTTTTTGGGGTCAGCAAATTACATGCATACAGTTGTCATCTGTTTTATCGAATTTTTTTATATTAAGAAAGAATTAGTAAATTCGAATTGTATTTAACAACTATTCACCGAAGTGGAGGTGGGTAGTGGTGGGTAGTTGCTGGGAGGTGAATAGCACTTGCTATTCTGAGTTTCAGTAGCCAATCCGAGTGCGCCAACAATGCTATCCACTGTTTCATTATATACTAAATTTATATATTATTATAGGGTTTGAACCATGTTTTAAAATTATTTGTAAGGAATTTAGAAAGTATTTCAAATATATTTTTATTGTATTTTGACAGACATAATTATGAATAAACCATTTATTGCAAATGCTACTCCATGTTGTTTTTAAAATCTTTTAAAATCTATGTTCAGTGTATTTTCAGGTAGTTTGAATGGCTCTTAAACCCGATTCAAATACTATTTATAATATATTTTGAAACATCACCCGTTTTCTCCATTCAAGAAATATAGAGGCCTTTCAAAATACGTCGCAATAGTGTTTTAAACAGGTTTAAACATCGTTAAAATAAGTCAAAAACTACTTAAAAACTATATTTCAAGCACGAATTTTCAATGTATTTTGAATACAAATACATTCAAAATAGCTTTCCAAACAGTTTGCAAATAGTTTAAGAATTGTTTTTTTAAAAATTTGTAAACTGTTTTGATGCTAATTTTCCACTATTTCAAATACGTTTCAATATCGTTTTAAACAGGTTTAAACATCGTTAAAATAAGTCAAAAACTACTTAAAAACTACATTTAAAGCACGAATTTTAAACGTATTTTGAATACAAATACATTCAAAATAGCCTTCCAAACAGTTTGCAAATAGTTGGAGAATTTATAATGTATTTTTAAAAGATTTGTGAACTGTTTTTAAAACTATTTGTTAAGGTGTTGAAACGTATTTGAAATATATTTTAAAACGTATATGCTGATCTGAATTCATCGAAACTACACTCTGAAAAGGTTTTAAAAATATATTTCAATATCGTTATAAACAGGTTTAAACATCGTTAAAATAAGTCAAAAACTACTTAAAAAACATGATTCAAATACATATTTTTCATATATTTTTCAAAAATATATTAAAAATAGTTTTTCAAAATACATTAAAAACAGTTTTAAAATAGTGTTTGGTTTGGTAAGGGTAAACCGTATAATAAAGTGGATGAAATTTCTGCTTATCACGACATTTGTTACGATCGAACTAAAAGTGGGAAAACAAAGAAAGGTGATTGCGACAGGCAAATGGTTGCTGCATTGGACCAGATTCCCTATGGTGAAATGCCTAAATGGGGACAAACAGCAAGATTTCTGATTAACACAAAACAAAAACTTGGATTGGGTGTGCCAAAAAATGGGAAGAGATTTTGAGTGATGACTGGGCTCAAAATCTAGCAAATGAGTTGCATAAGCCAGTCAGAAGAAAGTTTCCAAAACGAAGAGTGTTTGTGAAAGGGGTTGATGAAATATGGGCAGCAGATTTGGTTGAAATGGGAAAATATGCTGAATGGAATGAAGACATTCGATATTTGTTGATGGTTATCGATGTCTTCTCCAAATATGGATGGATCCGCCCCTTGATGAATAAACGAGGAGAGTCAGTTGCTGATGCGTTTGGGAACATCTTCAAGGAACGATAACCAAAGATGATTTGGGTTGACAAAGGAAAAGAGTTTTGGAACAAAACTGTTCAGACTTTGATGGGTGAAAATGACGTGGAACTCTATTCAACTCAAAATGAAGAAAAATCATCTGTGGTTGAAAGATGGAACAGAACAATAAAAAACCGGATATGGAAAATGTTCACGGCAAGAAACACCACAATTTATTTTGATTAACTGGGGAAGGTGGTGAATGACTATAACAACACCAAACATTCAAGCATTGGCATGACTCCAGTGGAAGCAAGTTTGAAAAAGAATGAGAAACAAGTTTTCGCAAATCTTTATGAAGACTCGCTTTATGCCAAACGAGGTATGGCTAAATTCAAAGTTGGTGATAAAGTTAGAATCACAAAGTACAAGAAACAAGTTTTCGATAAAGGTTTCACTCCAAACTGGACAGAAGAGATATTCACAGTTGATAAAGTAGTTCATACGAACCCAATCACATATAAATTAGTTGATTTGTTGGGAGAAGAAGTGATAGGTTCCTTCTATGCGCAAGAACTGCAACCTACCAAACAGGAAGTTTTCCGGATTGAAGAAGTGTTGGAACGAGATGAAGAGAATGAAGAAGCTCTCGTGAAATGGAAAGGGTATGATGACAGATTCAATTCGTGGGTTCTGTTGAGTGATGTTGAAGATATTTGAATTTCAATGAAAGAGCATTGAAATTCACGTTCGCATTTCACAGTGCCAATTTTTGATAAATTTCCCAAAGAAGAGCATTTTGTTTTTCAAGTGCCTTTGTGAGAATCTTTTGTTCCTCTTGAAGATTGACAAATGACTCAAAGAGTATGTCAATTTCATCTTCCATCTCCGAATCAGAGACAATGAATTCCTCGTCAGAGGTTGTTGGAGATTCATCTTCGCTCCTTTCTTCTGAAAAAGTGATGTCCTCTTCGCTTAGTTCAGCTTCATGTTGTTTGCTTGCCATTTTGAGATGTAAGATATCTTTTTCATGACATATAGCAAGTATATATTGATTGTGCTGCTGAGTTAGTGGGGAATTTGCTTTTAACGTATTTCTGATAGTGAATAACGTGCATTGATTTGGAGAGAGTGGGAATGTGTTGAGTTAGTGGGGAATTTGCTTTTAACGTATTTCTGCTCGTGAATAATGTGCATTGATTTGGGAAGTTGGAATGTGTTGAATGGGTGGGGATTTTTTTGGGCGTATTTCTGCTGTGAGCCAGAAACCCCATTTCCTAACTACTATGGACATCAAATTGCAAATTGTGTGGAATGTTCCAAGTCTAAGGACTCAAGTAGTTTAAGGCCTGGATCAAAGGCTTTGACCAGGAAAAAACGGTTTATTCGTAATAACTTTTACAAACGGAATGGAACCGAACCAGAATTTGGCACATAGAAAGATATTATCGTCCTTAACATTTTTAAGTATAATAAGCTTTGGCATAGGTCACGTGACATGTCACGTGGCCATTTTTCTTAAAAAAGCAAATATTTGACGAATTGGTGACGGGTTTAAGAGAAAACATCAAATAAAAATGCTTTTCTGATGCAGATTAAATATCTCCAGCCCATCACGTTTGGAATGAGTGTCCATTAATCTCTAAAAATAAATTATGAGGACAAAGGTCATTTTTCAGTCCAAAATTCAACCTATAATTATTTATAACTGTAATTTAAAGACTTGAAGACAATCATTCCAAACGTAGAAGGTTAAATATGTTAAACCTCTATCGGAAAAGCTTATTTATTTAACTATACAAAGAAAATCCGCTACCAAATCGCCGATTTACGTAATTTTAAAATTTTGATCACGTGACATGTCACGTGACCAAACTTTTGCGTTAAGGCAAAAGAAAACATCAAGATTAACATTCAGGGAAAATTTCATTTTGATCTAAGTTTTCTCGGTCAAGACATTAAGTGTCAACCATATTTTCCGGACACACTTTAAACCCAGGCCTTAAACTGCTTGAGATTATGAAGCTGTAAGTGTTTGGATGCTGCCATTTGATTTCTGCTGCTTTGGCATATAATGCTTGATCTATGACAACAACTATTTCTTTCAGATTCAGCACTTTTCTAATTTCATCCGACTTGCAAAGAATTTCATTGACGGTTTTCATCTCAGTAGCAGGTGCATTTATAGTTGGAAGGTATCCAACTATGTCTTTAGTTATCTCCTCATCATTACGTGCTTGGATGTTGAAACCAGTCCATCCCGGTATCTTCTGGTTGACACAGTCGGTATTTCGTGAAAGCAGCCAAAGAAAGTTTTTCTTGAGCGCAAGTTTACTTTGGTCTTTCTCGTCTTCAGTTGCGCCACTAGTCGTAAGTGATTGTGGTCCCACTCTTCCACCTGATATGTAAGGGTTGATAGGTTGAAGTTCCTGTGTGATTGTTCTGTTTTCGCTTCTCAATAACTGGTGCTGCTGCAGTAGGAAGGTGTGGAGCATACACTTGACGCTGGACTATGATACCGTTTACACGATGAGTCGTTCCTTCCCCTGTTAGCGTCTCCTCTAAACGGTCAATATTATCCCATGCTAAGTTCGTAAAAAGGTTAGCTTGAATAGCTTTGGGAATAATTGGCCGCTTTGGTTTAGATTACTAGCAGTTTTTTCTATACAAAGTGCTGTGTCGTTTTCCTCAAGCTTGTGGTATGATATACCATGTCCGAACCTGTTCAGTATTTGCAAAAGCTCCTCATTGCCTGTCATACGATAAAAGAACTTGCTTTGGGGGCTTTGTTTTACCACATGTTACAGCATAGACGATGTCTTGACTAAAAGAGCAGACAGGATTCACGATTCGTTGTGATGGATTACTGACATCAGCTGTAAGCACTCTCATCAACAAACGCTTCAGACTCTCTGGGACAGGAAATGACCGGATATCTACGTCAGATGGATGATGGATGGATGTATTGGCCACGGTGACTTGCATTTCATGTCCAAGATGGACTTGCGGATGTAAGTGGAACTCTGGTCGATTATCTTATCAATATCGCTCGAATGATGTTTCAGAATGTCAAGCTCTTTCTTCATGGCCAAATTCATCTTCACGATGTCCTCCACACTCAAATTATCTGGAACAACAATAAGCTTGACCTTGTCATCTGGAAATATTAATAAAAAAGAGCCAAACTCCGCCTCTATTTTTCTCCTTATATGCTTTCTGGTTGCCTCACTCAATTTCTCTTTTCCTCGAGCTTGCGCTAATACTTCAAGCTTTGAGGTAAGCTCTGTCATTGTAACAAGTGATTTTTTCCAGTGACTTCTAACCGGATGTATTTGAATAGATCACTAAAAGCCTTTTCCTCGGCATCATCCTTACTTCGTCTGTAGAGGAAGAACTTGAGCTGGGTTTTTCGGGTCTTGTATATTCTCTGTAACATGATCGGTGGTAGTGCGCTTCTGCAGCAACTATATCCCTGCTGGTAACAGCTAAAATCTTCTGGTCACATTTGGCGAGGGCTTTCTCTCTTAACGTCTTGTCGACTCTGAGTTGAGCAGCCTTAACTAGGGGCTCTCGAGAAGAGGTTGAGCAGATGTACTTCACTTTTTCGCAGAAAATACAATCTTTGCTGTATACTCGTGTTGGTGTTGTTAAATTTCGTTTCTTTGCTGCTGGTTTGAAATCTTCATCCTCTTCGTCGTGGGGGTTCTGATTCTTTCTCTTTATTGTTTCCAAGTCTCTTTTCATGGTGAATATACTTCGATATTTTCTATGGTAAAATATTGAAGGGACGTCGTGCATTTTGTGCGACATCTAGCACAGGTGTAAACTTACGAATTTTTGCAGCCTCGAATAGTGTCAACCATGATTCATAACTTTGGGGGCTGATGAGATGATCGTCCGAGTCAGTTGCAACAGTTTTCGAATGAAGGATACATGTATGGTTGCCTGGTTTGCTAGCCATAGAGGTTCAATAAAGACTGAAAACAGTTAATAAAAACATGTTTTAGTTCTTGATGCAAAAAAGATGCTAAAAAGTCTTGAGTCTATACATGTGTTTTCATCATGGCTTCATTATTGTATCAAAGCCATAGAATTAAATAAAACTAACCTTAAAGCAACGACGTCAATTCCTGAATACTTTTGATACCTCAAACTTACATCAATTGTAGACTCAATCAAAAACTGTTACAAAATGAAGAAAAATATTTGTAATCCTTCGAGTGTTTCTTATCCATAATTCTATCATAGCATATTCTGTAAATATTACATGCTTTTTGTGTTTCAGATGGAGTTTTTATGGTACACTTATTTAATTTATAACTTCAAAGACACCAATATATTAGAAATAAGTAAAGATATGCTATGCAACTCCTACCTTTCAACTGTCAAAAACAAATATTTAGCCAGCCGCCATCTTGAAAACTTCCAGTGAAAACAGAGAAGAGTTATCTCTAAAATAAAGTGATTTTTGGTTATATCATCTACAATAGTTCTCTTCTAAAGTGCAAATTCTTTTAAAAGACATATTTGAGACTTGTTTTTCACATCAATAACAGTAAAAATTGCAAATAATTCATTAGTTCTTACCTCGTGGCTTTCCACAGAAGCATGTTATCAGGTGGTCAGCGGATGCTACCATTAGCGCACGCTCTGGCATATTTTTGCATAACACAATATTAAAATACTTTCTTTATCATATTAAAATATTTTCAAGTAATTTCTGGTTCTTTAAAGCAAAAAACTGACACGTTTTTAAAGTGGTTGTAAAAAAATTTGAGAAATTTGACAAATTTCACCATTCACCCCTCCTCCCTTAAAATCTCGGCATAGCTGAGAGTAACAGATTGCTATCACATATATTTGTTAACTACAGGCAATTTACTTTTCAAAAAGTAGTGTTAGCCTTTGTTCCCCCAGGTGGTACTGACAACCCCCTGGCTCATGCACTATTACTCTTCCGCATGGCCCAGCCACTCAGCGCAATTAGCTTTTGCTATTTCTGAGTGGCTGTGTTCTCTTTCTTTCACAATTATTTCCTTTTAACGATTCTACACTTTTGTATTAAGAGCACAATAAAGATTTTTGTTGTTGTTCATTTCATGAGAATGAGGTTATGTGTAAGTTATGCCGCGTATTACTTTGTTGGTATTCTTTTGTTTGGGCTATTTCACGGAGTTTTGAGCGAGTTCCATTGCAGTTGTAAATTAGATATGCAAAATTCCAAATAAATATTCAATACCAAGCCGCAAATACTTGGTTTATCAAATACGACAACAGAAAATAGAGTTAAAGCACTATGATTTCTTCTATGTTTTCTAGAAGACTATCATGGAGGACGTAGAGAAAGTAATGCAAACCATCCTTATCGGCATGGTTGTTGCCAATTTCCTTAGAAACACCAGTCGTGTTGTTAAAGCTATCAAGTTGTGGGAAGAATGCTTCAGACTCTTCAACAGCAAAGTCCTGGAGAAAGAAAATGAATTCGTGATATCAGGTTGTATATCAACTTGTTTTAAATTATTAAGCGGGTACGATTTTATCAATGACCACACAAGTGCGATAGAATAGTGCAGAAAGCTAACAAAGAAGCTGACAAAGAAGGAGAAGCAATGTGTTACGGATACCTAGGAACTGTGCTTCAATCTGTCGGTGAATATGCCAAGGCTGAAGAATATCTTCAGAAAGCACTTGCAATTAGGAAAGAAAATGGCGACAAAGCGGGAGAAGCAACAGATTATGGAAATCAAGGAACTGTGTATCGATCTGTCGATGAATATGCCAAGGCTGAAGAATATCATTTGAAAGCACTTGCCATCAAGAAAGAAATTGGTGACAAAAATGGAGAAGCAACAAATTACGGAAACCTAGGAGCTGTGTTTCAATCTGTCGGTGAATATGCCAAAGCTGAAAAATATCATTTGAAAGCACTTGCCATCAAGAAAGAAATTGGTGACAAAAGTGGGGGAGCAGCAAATTATGGAAACCTAGGAACTGTGTATCGATCGGTTGGTGAATATGCCAAGGCTGAAGAAATCATTTGAAAGCACTTGCCATCACCAAAGAAATTGGTGACAAAAATGGAGAAGCAAAAAATTATGGAAACCTAGGAACTGTTTCAATCTGTCGGTTAATATGCCAAGGCTGAAGAATATCTTCAGAAAGCACTTGCAATTACGAAAAAAATGGTAACAAAGACGGAGAAGCATCATCCTATGGAAACCTAGGAACTGTGTTCTACTCTGTCGGTAAATATGCCAAGGCTGAAGAATATCTTCAGAAAGCACTTGCCATCAAGAAAGAAATTGGTGACAAAAATGGAGAAGCAGTAAATTACGGAAACCTAGGAAGTGTGTTTAGATCTGTTGGTGACTATGCCAAGGCTAAAGAATACAACGAAAAAGCTCTTCAAATCAGCAACCAGATAGGTAGCATTGAATTGCAGTTTCAAAGTTACCTTAACCTTGCTTTGGATACTTTGCTCTTAAAGGGAAATCCGTCAGTAGTATAGGGGCTTGGTGATCCGAGATCACCTCCAAACGCCCGAATAACCGCTTATTTTGGGAACTCCCGAACGCCTGAGTTACCGTGCCCCCAGGGCTCATTGCATTCGCCCTGGGGGCACGACAACTCGGGCGTTCGGGAGTTCCCAAAATAAGCGGTTATTCGGGCGTTTGGAGGTGATCTCGGATACACCAAGCCCCTATACTACTCAGTGCTTGTGAATGCTGGCCCGGCACGAGACCGCCAATTGGAGAAAGCCCTTCCCGTAGGTATATACACACACTGTGACAATAAGGAGAGGAAGAAGTGTGTTAAGACTCAATCACTTAAACGAATAAAATTCAACCATTCAAGGCATGGAAGTCTTTGTTGTCTTGGATGTACACATCTAAATTCTGAAGGCTGTAAACACTTTCAACAAACTCTAGGTCAAATAACTCCTACCCCTCTACCCCACCATCTATTGTACCACAATATATAATCGAAGCTGCGCAAAGACTGACTCCACAACTGCTTGTGGCACAGTGTTTGTGAATGCAGATCCGACATGAGATCACCTCAACAGGGCTTATCACCAATTGGAGAAATCACACACCTGTATATACCCACCCACATGGCGAACGTGAAAGCTTTCAAGGCCTTCCTGAAATCACGCGAGACTGGTCTAATTCAAAGGAGCGAAGAATGGGTCAAAGCCAGACAAAATACAATCGGAGCATCGGAGATCTCTGCCTTGACAGGGTCTTCGCCATTTGAGAGTCAGTCAAGTCTAATTCGCAAAAAAGGTAAACCCCATCGACATGAGCAAAAATGTGGCCTGCGCTTGGGGCACATTGTTTGAGTTTCTAGTCCGTGAATACTTTGAGAAGAAACATTCTGTCAAAGTTTTCGGATATAAGGGCTCGCTAAATCTTGCAAAAGATCACCCTCTTTTTGGAAAGGTTACTTTCAGCCCAGACGGATATTTCTCACACAAAGACGAGACAATTGTCTTGTTAGAGTTTAAGTGCCCTTACACCAGAAAGATCGCATGCAAAAAAATTCCTTAACAGTATCGTGATCAAATACAAACCGGCCTTGCTCTCAGCGGGGAGAGAGTTAACAAAGGCTTGTTTGTAGATGCCTATTTCAGAATGTGTTCTTTGAAGCAGCTTGGCCTTAGCCTTGAACATAATTGTTTTCCAAACAAAGGGGTTGTACACAAAACGAAAAAACCATCAGCACGTGCATGTGGTATTTATCTTCTATCTTCCAAACAAAAATTATTTCCGGGGCAGACAAAATTACTTGACCTCGGCGCAACAAAATCAACAGCTATGTTTGAAAAAATTATGAAAGGAATTTCATCTGGAGATTTCGTGTGTAGTGGTGATTGGTTTTATATGAGCTATGATGAGGATCAGAAACGAAGCGATTTAGATTTTTTGAAGGAAATAAATAGAATGACATTCAGTGAAGCTTGGCCCCCAAACTATTATAAGACAGTTGCCTTCTTTTCATGCAAGCTTCTTGATATAACAACAATTTGGGAAACAAAACGACTAAATTTCTTAGAAAATATTCACGAATCGATCAACCGGTTTCATGAAAATTTATCAAAACAAAAACAACTTGACAAAACCATACCTGGTAAAACTTTTGAAGACAACATCGGCGATGACAGTGCCATGTTGGAAGCCTTTCTTATTGAGAAAGCAGCAACTCTTACTCCAGATCTTTGAAAGCATTGCTCCATAAATGTTCGTTTTTAATTATCATATTGTTTGTCATCTGTTGTCTCATGTAATTTACAAGCGCTCGTTGCGGGGCTTCAAGCGGTGTTGTAATGTCCATGATTTTGTAGATCACAAATGTATAAGAGATTCTCGGAAGCCGAGCTTCTATATGTTTGAAGATGCGTTTCGTGTCATTGATTTGATCTAGAGTCAATTTCACAGGCAGCAATTCGAGCTTCTTTATAAGCCGGTTAAAAGCATACCCAAACGCATAACATCGCGCCGACTGCCTTTGCCTTGGCTTGTAAAAAATGTTTTGATCCGTATATGCCGGAGCATAATCCTCTAGCACCTCCACACGACCGCATTTTTTTGCAATAAAGTTCACAAGAATCGATTGATCGCAAAAATGAGCCACCGCAATAATAACAAGACAGAAATCTTCGGTCCCAACGTTCACGCTGCAAGTCGTTATTATATTCTTGTAGAAATTGTTTACCCATCTCTGCCAACCCCATATCTTCGTAGATCTGATAAAGTTTGTCCGGCAGGCACAAGCGGTGTATTTCTTTTCTGTATAGCGAGCGAAGGATGGTAAATTTGTGTTGTTTGTCAAGTTCATTGAGCCGTGCGGCGAAGTCAGTCATGCTTAAACAATACAATTGTTTTTTCAATTGGGCGTTCTCGTGACTTCCGGTATCATTATCTAACGGCCGTATTTAGAAAAATACAACTTTTCGGCCATAGTAAATTACAAATGTTCAATATTTGCGCATGCGTAGTTCTTTATGAGTTACCACATGTGAAAGCACGGCAATTTGCTCGAATATAAAAGACCTTTTCGCACCATATATTATGTTAAGTCTGTAATTCGGTATAGCTCAGGGAGGTGTGGTTGGCCACCACTGAATCCTGCTTACGGCTAATGCGATGTCTCAGACCAGGGGTAGTGGGGTTGCTGAGTCAGTTAGTGACCTCCTGGTGAACCAGCCCCGGCCCAACTGATACAGGGGGTGCTCAAACAGAGATCTCCTAGGAGAACTCGACCTCGCTCCCAGAGGCTAAATGGGAAATGACAACTCCCTTGTCAGGAGTTAAAGTCCTAGCCTGGGCTAGGCAAACAGAAACAGCCACCAGAGCACCCCCTGACTAGGGTTTTGTCCCTTTTCGTTGTGTGTCACGCAATGTCACGCGTGACAGTCACGCACAATGTCACGCCATGTGTCACGCTTTGTCACACAATTGCGTTCTTTTGTCATAGAAAGCGAGAAACCCGAGTTTACTCTTTCAAATCTGACTTGGAAACGGAGGCAAGACGATTGAGTTTTTTTGAAATTCTTCTTTTACTCCTTTGCGAAGCTCGCCTCTGAGTTTTTCAAGATCTGGAGTTTGAGTTTGCTTGTTTACTTTGGTGGCCTTTGCTTCACCAGACCGTATTTCGTTCTTAAGTTCATAATATCTTTCGGCCTCACGGAGGATTATTTTGAACTCTGAATCGCTGATACGCTTGTCAGTTAGAGCCTTTGAAACCAGCTCAAAGACAGAGTTTCGTTTAGCAAGGGCGAGTGTGTATATTTTTTCGTGTTTCCTAATCTTTTTCTCAAGCCGCCTGCTAAACAAAGTGATGCCGGCCCGCTGAAAACCCTGAAATAGCGGCTAAACCCCCAATAACAGGGCTGGCGACGAGCCCGGCTCCGGTCAGAGCTGTGACGATTGTGGCTGAAGACAAGCCTGTAGAAATGAAACCAAAACTTACTGCGGTTCCGTGAACAATGGTGTGTGTTCGCTTGTATTTCTTAGCAACTTGTCTGTAATGATTAGCCTCCGACTCAAACTCCTTTTGCAAGTCAGAGATTTTCTTGAGTCTGAAGTCTTCACCGTTGGATAAGACTGGGTAAAGCGATGGAGTTTCGCTGTATTCAGGAGCTGATGGCAACACGTTAGCCGAGCTCATCGTTTGTATATATATATTTTTTAATTGATCTCAAGTTCAAATTCAAGCGGCATGTTATTGAAGTCAAAAAGGTCATTGTTCTCATCCCTCACAGACAGTGTTATGCTGTTTACATAATCACCAGACGAGACGTCACGCAAGATGTTCTGCTGTGTTGATTCATAGAAAACTCTCATAGGCCTTTCCACGAAGAGCAAATTTAGCCAAAACTGTAGAAGGCTTACCATTGATCGACCAGATCACAGTGGATAAAGTAAGTGCTTGGTGATGTTAATCCTTTGACTAATGTTATATAGAGCAATTTAGGACTTATACCAAGCAATTCAGACAGATCGCGGTCAAGCTTCACCCCCGCAGAATAATGTTTGGCAATTGTCATCTGGCCAACTGGAGTATTTGTTTCGGTTTTTAATTTAAAGTTACCTTCGAAGGCTTCTTCAAATTCTTTTGCCAATCTATCAATAGTGTAATGCCCTTCAAGTATTCTTCTGGTAGTCTTGTGTTCATTAGGGTTAGTAGTTAATGTAATCTCACCTCTTTGTTTTAGATTAAACCACGAATTATAAATCGTGGCGGATAAGAGCCGGATGTAGCTCGGTTTCTGAAGCGGGTGATCGAAGTAGATGGTGTGAGGGTTCGAAGGCGCGACGATTGTTAGCACCACCATTGTGTATATAGTTTTATATTATTTCTATTTCAAAAAATAAAGGTAAGCCATTAAAATCAAAAAGCTCTCCGTGTTCGCCCTTGACTGAAATTGTTAAACTGTTTACAAATTCACCAGACGATGTTTTAAGATATGCAGCATTATCTCTGTTCTCAGCGTACGCATACTTATTGTAGCTGGACCAATATCCGTCTATAATTTTCGCCATCCCCAAAACATCTGAAGGCTTTCCATTGAGTAAGGTTTGTTCTTTATCGATAACATCACAGTGAACTTAATACATCGCTGGTGATGTAAGTTTTTTAATGTATGTATTTCTCTGTAATTTAGTACTTATACCGAGCAATTTAGCCAAATTAGGACTAAGTTCTACATCATTAGGAAAATGTTTTTTCACATGCATTCTCGCAAAGGGTTCATCGGCTACGATATGTACCTTTACTGGTTGACCCTTAAATAACTCCTCTACCCAATTCTTCAGAGTGTCTGCAGTGTAATGTCCTTCGGGTATTTTCAAGACAGTTCCTTTTTTATTTTCGCCAGTTGTATACCATGTTATTGTTGCGTCTCCTTTCAAATTATACCACGAATTATAAAGCCAGAAAGCGATAAGGCGGATGAAACTCGGTTTCGGAAGCCGCCGATTGAAGTAGATTGTGTGGGGGTTCGAAGGTGCGACGATTCTTAGCATAACCATGATTGTATATATATATATATATATATATATATATATATATATTTAAATTATATTTATATAATCATGTTTGGCAGACGCCCTGGCGGATTTAATCCTGGTTCAAATCTCGGTCTAGACATTGGCGGTCACGATTACGGGCCCCCACCCCCGTTTTTTCCTCGTCGCCAAAATCCCCTCTATCAACATCCTAGAACAACACACCCCACAGTAAATCCGCAACTGGCTTGGATGAGTTCTCCGGAGGCTGAAAAACTCTCTACAGCCGCCAAGGCTAAGGCTATCTCAGACTTCAAAAGGCGTTTCCCGCACGCTGATATGTCAAGATTTACAACAGAAGTTTCTTTCGACGAAAAGCACAAAGCCTCAGCAGTAGTGCTTTTCCCAGAGGGGCAAGGCTCCTGGGCTATGCCCTCAGACATACCGCACAAGAATTGGACACAAGCCCTGAAAGACGCCCTTGGCTTAGAGTATATTGGTGGTTTCCCTTATTAGTTGACGTTAAACCGAAACGCACAAAAGCCAATCCCTGCTGTTGAATTCTCCACCTCAATCGATAAAGACATGATGATTGGCTCTGTCTTGAACGACGAAGCGCAAAAGATCTATGTCACGCCAACTGATTATTTCACAACGAAATACAGAAACATTTTCAGAGACACACAGATTACGTTCACAACTGCGAAATATGGGAGAAAGTGGCTCGGCAGCCCGCAAATGAGTTTCTGGCCACAAGAACTAAACTTTGCTCTGTGGTGTGCAACAACCGGCTGCGGGATCTCGCGTGACCTTCTGTTTGATAAGAACTCGACTCTCTCCCTAACCCCGCAGCTTCGGTCATTTTACAGGTTTCACGTCTATTTCACAACAAGACGAATACTCTACAAGCTGGGTGGGGAACAGAGCGTGAGTGCTTTGCCAGACGACCCTACATTCAACCAGAAAGACAACAAGTTCAACATCGACGCATACAAGAGGATTTGTCAACAGTTCGGTGTAGACCCCAATTCTGACTTCCGTTTCACATACGGCAAAAATCACGGTCTTGGCAATGTGTACATTTGGGTTGCATATGATGGGCCCAGTTCTACTGATTACAACTATCCTGATCCTGATCTAGCCCTGTTTGATGACGAGCGCGTGACAAACCGAAAAGACCCAAACTATCGCGCAAACGGCATATACTTCGTTCGTAACGACCAAGGTGCGGTTAGTCAGTTTGAGCACTTTGTACCGAATTACGCACAAGGGCTAACACAGCCAGGGCTCGCGCGTATGAATCAGTCAATCGAGGCATTTGTGTACTGCATTCTTGGTTCACAAGCCAAAACCCGCAGCAGCATCATTGGAAGAGGAGGCCGGGCGTTCGAAACGCAGAGAGTATTCCTCACCCATCTAGAGGAGGCCATAATACTGAACGACATCGCAACAAGCGTACAGCGATATCAACTTGCCATCCAAGCAACGAAAGTGCGCTTAGACTTTGCGACAGCGCCCGGAAGCTGGCTCATGCCATCACGCATGATTATCAACACAGAGAGCGTGGTTGGGTACAACTACAATCTCAAGGAGGCAACGCAAGGGATGAAGCTGGGTGTGAACAACGATGTTAACCTGGGCACAAAAAAGCCTCCCTGCGCCCCATGGATGGGGGACCAACAAAAATAAATCCACCAAACAGCCATCCATCAAACCCGATACATAAACAGGCCACACAGGCACAGGGCATCGCAAAGACCACACCACAACCAGCCACCAGCACGCACACACCCACACCACAACCAGCCCCAACAACACCACAGCCCACACCACAGCCCGACTCACATCACGTAAACAAGGCACTCATTGGTGTGGGTGCGATTGCTTTAGCAGGCGTTATCGTTTGGTTTAGATAAGTGTTCAAGCCTTCGCACGCTTGGTGACCCTTTCAACAAGGAAGGCCACCACGGCAAGGATGAGCAGCCAGGCGTGTTCACCCAGAAAGGAGATGACCGACCCAGCAGCTTTGAAGATAAAACTCACAATTGAGCCAATCAAGCCAGGCAGGGCGTTGGCTGCCTTTTTGCCAAGCTCTTTAAGTCCATTTCTAATAGCCTTGGTGGCCTTTGCCAGGCCATTCAAGGTGGCGAGTACCACAGCGCTGATGGTGATGCCAGCTGCCAGAACAATCGCTTGCAGGGTCCATCCGTATTTCTTGAAGATTTCTCTAACCCGGGCTCTCAAAGACATGCCCCTTTCACGCACCTCAATTTCTGTGTTGACCCTTGCTAGCTCTTCTTCACGTTCAGCAACCCGGGCTTCCGCGGCTTCTCTTTCAGAGGGAGAAGTGTTCTCATCCTCTATGACGCGCTTGTCTTCAGCGTTCTGCCGTTCAAGCTCTTCTTTGTTCTGTTTCAGTTCGTCCAGTGGTTTTACAGCGTCCTGTTTTCCTCTAAGCTCCTCTCAGCGTCTGTCTACTCCCCTACTGTCAAGTTTTAGTTTGTCGATTTGTTTTTTTAGTTTGTCTGCTTGTTGGGCAGTTTTTTGCGCATTGTCCAGTTGTTTTCGTTTAGCTTGATGCTCAGCTTCAACAGCTCTCTTTTCATTTTTTAGTCTTTGTATTTCCTCCGTATTCAGCGGCCCATGTGCATCTTCCTTCTCTTGAATCTGGTCATCAATCTCTTTGATTCTATTTCTGAGGGCATCCGTGTCGCGGCGAAGTTTTTGTGCATCCGCATCCCTTTGTTCCATTTGTTGTAGTTCATTTTGTTTTGCTTCCAGTTCTTTTTGAGTTGCTTCAAATGCAGCATTTGTCTCATTGAACTCTTCAGTCAAAGACTTCCCTAGAGCAGCTTTGATCTCTTTGGGAAGAGAGGCGTTGAGAGTCTTTTCGGAAGCCCCACGGCTTTTTGTGTAAAGAGGATACCATTTGTCTCTGGTATGATATTTCACCTCGATGATGGCCCCACCTGATTTTGGTTTCGTCTCGTACCGAAAATTAAGTTGATTTCTGTCTGCGCTGGTAAACTCTGCCTTAACCTCGTCAAAGGCCATATCATCCGTTCTTATTCGCCGGCCTTGAGTAGCCCCTGTAATGAAAGAGGTTTCTTCAGTGCGGGAGCCTTGTTGTTCTGAGGGCAACCTTGTTCTTGGGATCATAGGCACTTGTTCACCAGATGGTGCGGAAGCAGCCCCTGGTTTAAAAGGTTGCGTGGTGTCTTGGTCCTGGGCCCATCGACTGAATTCTTGTTTTTCTTCTTCTGGCGTTTGATTCAACCAATTTTCAAGACCAGCATCCTCGTCATCCCCTGTGTCTGGGATGAGAGGGGTTGTGTCAGTTGCCTCGTCAGGTATATCATGTCCGCCTTCTGCCATGATGATATATAAATATAAGTTTAAAAAACATAGATATATACCATGGCTGTGCAAACGAATCTACTTCCATCTCACAGTGAAAAGACAGTGGGCGCCATGAAGGCAGAGCGAACCGTTAAGCGCATCACATTCAACCCTTCTGAGGCCAATCCCGGTGAGACACTGTACGTCTCGGTGCCCAAGCTGGGCGAGCATGATGTCCTTGTGTCCGGCTCGCTTGCACTTGTGTTCAACATTAACCTAGCCGGGGGCCACGCTAACAACTTTCTCGTGCAAAATGTTTCTAGGGCCCTGGTGGACAGGCTCGTTGTAAAGTTTGGCGCCACCACCGTCGAGGACACAGTTGGGTACGACATCTATAAGATATTCGAAGACCTTTTCAAATCAACCGATGAGCGGGACAACATGCTTATGGAGGGCATCCAGAGTGTTGATTTATGCAAGATTCGATCTGCTGCTGGCGACAAGAAGACTTCCGGCGTGGATGCAGAGAACAAGCTGGAGACAATATACAAGAATAAGTATCGCATCAAACTGGATCACCAAATCTTAACTGATCACGGAATCATGTACCCTCAGGCCCTATACAGTGATCTGGTCTTCGAACTAACCCTAGCCCCCGCAAGCCAAGTTGTCCGAGGCTCAGACACAAGCAAGCTCGTGTACAAGTTGGAAAACATCCAGCTGGAGTACGAGACGATCAGAAGTAAGGAGCTGGCCGACGAAGCAACAAGCACTTATACTAGCAGCAAGGGGTTCGCCTATGACTTCGTAATGCGAGATCGGGTGCATCCCTTCTCAAAAAGCGGGGACACTCGGATGAATCTTCGAGTTAACCCACAGCGCCGGTCTCTCAAGGGCATCATCTTGCTGTTCATCAATCCCTATGCAGCAGGTGCAAGGGACTCTGAGAACTATTTCAATCCAGACATCACCAAAGTGAAGGTCACCGTAAATGGGGTTCCAAACAGGATCTACAACGAGGGTATCGCCGGCACTGACATGTGGAATGAAATCTCCCGACACTTCCACACGCGCGGCAGGCCCAACATGAACCTGACCAAATATCTCACAGGCAACAAGTTTGGTCTCTGGATTGACCTGCGGTCCATGGCTGACCCAGCTCTGCACGGCAACGGCCAACGGCTAGTCAACACACAGGATGGCGTGCAACTCGAGATTGAAAGAAACGGCACAGGCTCGGGAAATGCAAACTGCCACATCTTCACCATCTCAGACTCACAGTTGAACATCATTAGCAGGCAGCTGGAATCTGTACAGTACTAAGACACGCATATATATACCATGGCTACAAGCAAGATCAACTTCTATGATAAGCCGGCTCCCCTACCATCTACCAGACCCTTATCATACAATGAAATACAAAGACTTCTGGCAAAGGCGCCCTCCCCACCAACACATGAACCAATTGTTTGCAAACCAACTAATATAGGCGTTGGCTATGGACCCAAGAAAGCTGCCATTCAATGCACTAATCGTGGGCCCCGCTAACTCTGGCAAGACACAGTATCTTCTAAACCAACTGCGAGGTCCCTTTAGGGGTTGTT
Organism: Cladopsammia gracilis; assembly: GCA_022457155.1. Lineage (NCBI taxonomy): Eukaryota > Metazoa > Cnidaria > Anthozoa > Scleractinia > Dendrophylliidae > Cladopsammia > Cladopsammia gracilis. Next base: position 116,788 of record JAJGOT010000154.1, read on the forward strand.
TTGATTACATTGTTTTATTCTGCCCCAAATTTGTCAAGAACAAGACATACAATGGCTTCGTGGACCGCGATCCGCACATCTTTGTGATTATCTGCCAACAGCATGAGATCGAAGACTGGTTGAAGCAGGCGAGCTTCTTTTTCACAGGCACTAACACTTTATTCATTCTCGATGACTGCGCCGCCTCCAAAGATGTCAAAGGCCGCACGAGCCAGCTGGTCAATCTGGGGTTCAGCGCAAGACATGACGGCATATCCGTGTGGGTCTTGACTCAGCAGATTACCAGCATTGCCAAGCCATATCGTGACAACATTGCAGCGATCGTGCTCTTTTACACACCCTCCAGCAAGGCAACTAAGGCCATCTTCGAAGACTATGCCGGCGAGCTCTCCCATGAGGAGTACAAAGAGCTTATCGCAAGGCTCAAATCCCGCAAGTTCTCCCACCTGGTTTTCTCTTTGAGGCACCCGTATGGAATTGAGTACAAGGTTTAAACACAAATATATACCATGGATGCACCAACCAGCCTACACAAGCTCACGGTGCTTTCACAGCTTTTGGATGAATTGCACAAACATACACTTGATGCGCAAAACAAAATTATCAAAGCTGCTAGTGAGGAAGATATGCGTCTTATGCTTCTCAACAGATATCCCTTGCGGTTGAATTCTATGCCAGACACCATGGCGGGGCTTATACGGGAGATTGAAACTCTTTTACCCACCATCAAGAGAATTATCGAAAATTAAAAAACACATATATACCCCTGATGATGGCACAAGCAGCTGAAGACCAGGTCGACTTGAGCGAAGTACTGCAGATGCTGGAGGCTGCCCCTGATACCTCACCTCCCACAGGGCTCGTGTGTGACGATGGCATTCCTGCCAAACGTGAGAAGCTGGCAATCCTTGTTTCAACCGGCAAGGCCAAAGAATCTATCGGAGTGCAGCTCACACATGATCATGTCAAGCGCCTGTCAGACAAGGACGTTGACAAGTACTTCAAAAGGTACGAGGCCTATGTCGGCAACAAGACAACAGAATCCCTAGTTGATTCAGCCATAATGCCCATAATGCTCGTGTCCAAAGGAGTTGGCTTGGTGGTCGACCTTGATGATGTCAAGGAATTACAGAAAGAACTCAAAAATGATTACATCATCTACCAGGAGCTGTCAAATCTTGCTGGAGGTCTTGCCCTGAGATGCGGACGATGGCTGGCGTTTGCCAATGCTGCTCTCATCACAACAAAACACATCAAGTTTGAACGAGAGCCTGATCACAAGCCTGACTTAATAGAATTGGAACCACAACCCACACATCCAAGCAGAGACAGTGAAGGCTATCCACTTGAGGTCTTTGATGAGGTTGGGCTGGGACCTGGGGCAACCTCTTAACAACCTTGAAGGAACCCTGGAACCTGGGCGGAACCTGGGCGGAACCTGGGCGGAACCTGTCAGCACACTTGTCAAATTTTCAAAAGCATTTATATATCCACTATGGCCACACCACTCGAGGCGATCCCTGAAGAAACTCAAACTCCAACGCCAACTCCAACACCTGCACGTGTTACCTCTGAGGCCCCGAAAACAAAGCCTGCAACAGAAAAGAACCCCGGCCGTGTTGCTTCTGGCAAAAGGCTAGCAGAGCGCAACCGCCTGGCCCGTGAAGCAAAGAAAAAGGCCGAAGCACAAAAGTCCGCAGCCTCTACAAGTGACACCAGTGCTGCAAACCAACCCTCAACAAGTGACATAACAAGTGACACCAACAGCAACTCAATCTTTTATATTCTGGGGGTTGGGGGGTTGATTGTCTCTGTTATGAGTGTGTATTACCAACGCGAAGCCATAATGCAAAAGCTTGGCAGCAAATCAAATACACCACCACCACCAGCAAACACACCGGCCCCACCACCAGAACAACCCCCATCTCGAATCCCGGTAAGACAAGGCATCAAAAAAATGGAATAAAAAAACAAACACATGTATACTGAACACAAACCATGGCTGACAATAAGCTTGTAAAGTCTATCCTCGACGCCGCAACAATCACTGGCCTTGTCGCTGGTATTGGTTGGATTGGGAAAAAGACCATCAAAGAAAACTTCACTGCCGACCCCAGTGCAAGCTTGATGAACTACGTCAAGTTCACAGCCGTCATGGCTGGCAGCATCGCGCTGAAGAAATATCTCGAGGACCAGAAAATCCTCCCAGATAACATGTAAAACCATATGTATACACACCACCACAATGGCCAGCATTGCAATAATGGCCCTTGGCGCTGTTTTGAATGCTGCAGCTTTTACTGGCGGCAATTATCTCGCGAAGTATCTATCTGGTGATAACGGAAAGGCAGCAATGGATGAGAAAATGCGGCATGACAAAGCTCTGGAACAATACCAAGCGGCTTACGCCAAATACCAGAAGGACCGCACCTAAGCTCCTCGACTGGATTGCAGCCAACGATCGGATAAAACACCAAGCTAGCCAAAACTTCCAAACCACTGACCAAGCCCTGGTCTTGTATAACCAGATGCATAAATTGCAACCAGATAAACAAATCAAAGATTACAAAGAGCCTCAGTTCTCGGACTTCTACAAACCCAGCCCACAACAGCAGACTGGTGAACTTGCGTTTATTGGAGGCACCCTGCTTGCAGGTGGGTATGCGGCCTATCGCTTTCTGTAAACAAACAACACATAAGTATATACCACCCCTATGGAGGTCAAACTCTCAAAGATTTATTACAGTCCTAAAGGCTATTGGAAAGGTCTTGCCGCTGTAAAAAAGCTAGCTGCAGCAGCCAAGGTCTCTGAGGAGGTGGCAAAGAAATGGCTGGCCAAACAAGCCCTTTGGCAAGTATATCTCCCTGCACCACGACATATCCCTCGACCCAAGTTTGATGTTCAAACTCCTAATGCCGTGCATCAAGCGGATCTACTTTTTTTGCCTCACGACAAACTTCCACACGGTAGAAAGATTTATAAATATGCTTTGACAGTTGTTGATGTAGCAAGCCGTTACAAAGCAGCAGAGCCCTTGACTTCGAAAGAGTCTGATGAAGTTTCGAAGGCGCTTACACGTATTTACAGGCGTGGGCCTTTGAAATGGCCACAACTGTTGGAAGTCGACCCGGGGACAGAGTTTATGGGAGCTGTGACTAAAGAGACTGGGCCCCATAAAACAACCATTCGCCGTGGGCGTGTTGATATCCACAGAGACCAAGGGATTGTTGAAAGATTCAACAGAACCCTGGCTGAACGATTGTTTGGTTACCAGTACGCAGTTGAAATGAATCTACCCTCTGGCCGTTCGACTGCTTGGGTTAAAAGATTGCCAGATGTTATCTCAGCCTTGAACAATGAAGTGACTCAACTCACTGGCAAGAAGCCTGCGCAAGCGATCAAAGAGAAAGCTACCTCAGCCAAACCAGCGACCCCATATTTGAGACCAGTGGGTGATAATGAGAAGAAACTACCTCCTCGAGTCAATTTGAGATACTTGTATTATCCCGGTGAGCTTGAGGGTGGTGGTCCACGGGCGACTGATCCAATCTGGTCTTTAAAAGTCTACCAAATACAAAGGATTGTGACCAAGCCAGATGCGCCTGTCGTGTATTATCTCTTCGATGGGCCCAAGCGCGGGTTTGTCCGTGAGGAGTTGATGGTTGTGCCGCCGGGCACTCAGTTGCCTCCGATGTCTTTGTGACCATATGCAAGCGTATGGACGCCATCGTCTTTTATCCAGCGCTTTGAATCAAAGGGAGAGAGCGTTGTCTTGGTGATGTGCTCACCGAAGATTTGGTGGCCTTTGCTTCGGAGCCTGTCCATCCCATGCCTGAAGGTTCGCCGGTCGAAAAGAGCTTCCTTGTAATTCTGGTGGATGATCTCTTTCTTTGTGACAACCTTTGTGGTGCCCTTTGCTTTCTTGATGTCCAGCTTAGCTTTGATTTCTTTACCGTCCTTGTCCTTTTTCTTCATACACCTACTGTCATCTTTCAAGATGCTGTACATCTTCGAGCGAAGACACACAACCTCTGAGATGGGCACACCCTCGGACTCGTCCTTCATCTTCCCAATGACCTTCTTGTTAAGCTGGCTGTGGAGTGGATGGCCCTTGGGATAATCACTTGTGTCGTAGAGTTCATCCCGAAGGTTCTCCATGTCTTTGTAAACATCATCCGTCTTGATCTCGAGGAGTAGAGAGTCTGTGTCTGTGTAAAGTAGGTCTACGCGTGGACCATATTTCAGCTTGAGATGTTTGTAATAGAAGTCATACATCAGTGTTTTGGAAAGATCAAGGATGCACATGCCTGTGTAGACTGGGCAGTTGAAAAGGATTTTCTCCCTGTGCATCTGGATCCCCGCCATGTTAGCTCCAAAGACTGTTGCTCTGGAAAACAGCGGGTTTGCGATAAGCTTTCTAATCTTGTCTTGCTCGTGCGATCGGACAAGCTTCATGTCGATTCGATTTCGGAGGTTCTCCATTGTCTTACCGAAGACTGAGTTGTTCATGAGCTTAAAGAAGTTCTTCTCAAAATCGGAAGTGGCCTTCTTTCTGAGCTCGGTGTTCAGGGAGATGTATGGCTCCATCCAAGCCCTCTGCTCGAACTTGAGCATTTTGTGGATTTTCGCCAACTTCATTCCCAGATCCAGGTACTGCTGGAGATTTCTGTAATGCAACACGTACCGGGATTTCTTGTTTAGGGTAAGGAGCAGCTTCTGTGTCTTGTCTTCTGACTGTCCCTCTGCCAAGGCACTTTGATATGGAGACATCCATGCCTTAGGAACGGCCTGACTTTCTGGGGCAAGAGGATAAGCGTTGTGCTCATCGTGCAGCTCCTCGGGGTACTCAAGATCAACCTCGAGGATGTAACCGATCTTTCTGTTTGACCTCCACTTCCTGATCTGGTGTTGTGTTGGAAAGACAGGGCACCATGCGAAGTTGCCAACTGGGAGAGGCTGACTCATGGCCCATCCATAGAGATTGTTCGCGTCTAGATACATGATGTAACTTGACTCTTCGTTGTGGTTGTGATCACGAAGATAGGGGTTGTTAGCCTTGCAGTACCGCCTGCTCTCCATGGATATACCACCTCGCAAGCCTCTTTCAACAAAGAGATGCATGTCAACATCTGTGAGCAGCTCCAGGTTGATGCCCGTATACCTGAGAAGTGCGTCCCATGAGAGGCCAGGACTTGTGTAATAATGTGCCGGGTCAAGTTTGTAATGTTGCAGACATGTTTTTCTGAAGTTCTCGAAAACATCGGCCAGAAGAAGCACATCTGTCATGAGGTAGAGATCGTGGTAATCTCCAAGCGTCTTGCATCCAAATACCTCCCACACTTTTTGCGCGTGAGCGTATTCCTTATCTGAGATGCCTTCCTTCTTGAACTCGCTATAGAAGGCATCCTTCGGCGGGAGAGAGGTCTCCTCGAATCTAGTCCATGAGTCCATGTATTCGTATGGGTAAATCCCTTTTTGCAGGAGAAGGCTGCGTTTGGCTTGGTTCTTCTCATAGCTTGCCGTGATTGTGAAGGACTCTGGCTTGTTTGCTTCAACAAGGGCACTGAGGCTTGACTGCATGAACTGCAAGCTGTCAATGAACCTCAGCTTGCCGAGGGAGAAAGAGATGTATTTCTCCATGTTGTTGGGGATGCATTTCAAATCGGATTGAATGCCTGCAATTCCGCTCATAATGTGGTGCGCATCATAACCCTTCAAGTTGTGAAAGATTACAGGGATTATTTCCGTTTTCGGGTTGGTTCGGAAATAGTTGATGTTGCAAAAACTGTGAGTCGCGCCCCGATATTTGCTGTGATGTGACAATGATCTTTAACTGCGTCTCGAACAGAGTCTTGTATTAGAGATCCCCCGAAGAAAAGGCAGTCGACCTGCTCGAATAAATTGTCTGTGATGGGCTTCCACTTGTTTCTTGGCCCAACAAATGGGAACTCTTTTAATTCACCATCCTCGCCCTGGATGTAAGTTTTGAATGTCTTTTGGTAACATTTGTTGGTGAAACGATGAACAAAGCCCACGTATTCTCCTGTGTTTGGATCATAGACCGCAACGGCGTCCCTGTGGTTCCTCTTGGTGAGAGACTTGTTACAGATGTGGCAGTCAGTTGCGCGGTTGAATTCAATCCATTCCTTCTCGTCATTGAAATAAGGCTTCTTGTATTGTAGTTCGTCTCTGATCACTCCTTCCAGCTGTTGAAGGCTGTTAAGAAAGACCGGCACCGCGTCCTCTCCTCTGTATAGGTAAGGGCCCTTTGTCTCCCCATCAGAGCGAACAGCTAACATGCAGAACCCGCAGGGTTTGTGTACGGATGTAGCAGTGGTGCTGCTCTGTTGGGGATCTGGTATGCATCCATGGACTTTTTCGACAATGCTTTCGAAGTCAGCATAAATAACCCAAGGCTTCTTCATCTGGTTCTGAAAGTTCTCAAAGTGGAGGAAGTTTTCACCTTCTTTGGGCATTTCAACTCGTGCCGGCCTGCCTTTGACTCCCCTGCAATAGAAGAGATGGTCGGTGAGAACCCTTTCTGAAGAGAAGGGTTGGAGACACCTGTCACAGTGATGCATGCGGCGTCCAACGTTGAACTCACTATGTAGAAGTCTGCTGATGCTCTTGATGTAACAATAATGCGAAGTGTGTATGTCTGTGAGCAACATCAGATTAATCCTTCGCAGATTGGGATCCTCTTGCTCACTGACTCTGATTACAACCACCTTGTTGTTTTTCCAGCCATAAACGTTGATTGCAAGGTTGTTTTGACGTTCAACCTTAGAAATCTGACTCAATGGCGTTGGAAAATCAACTCCAGTGCAGTCTAGGCCATCATCAATGGGATAACTTCCTGGTCTGTTTGTGTTAACATCAACAGGGAACAATGCCGATCTCAGTGCCCAGCGGAGACACTGGTTGTCTCTGTTCTTTACATTGATGATTGCCTGCTTCGACCTGAGTTTTGATGGTGTTGGGATAAATGTGCCGCCTCGTAGAGGCTTGTACACCCCGAATTCAAGGTAAACAGTTTTGATTTTATCGACCACCCAACCAGAACCCATCTGCTGCCATCTAGAAATCTCTTCCTTAAAACCATTCACAATGTCTTCCAGAATGCCCTCCTCTCGCAGCTTATAGAGATGTGTCACAATCAGTGGGTTGTCGTTCCAAAAGAAGTGATTCATTTCTCGATTGTTATCACCTGCCATTGAAAAGTGAACATCGAATGACAAAGTGACCTTCACCCCGCCAAGCTCTGTGACTTCGCGTGCAATTATCTGGAGAATGGCCACCTTATTAGTTATGAAGAATGAATTCAGGTCCTTGATTTGGTAATCATCAGGGACATTCATCTTATAACCATGCAGCGAATTGCCGAAGTAATCGTGGTTCCTTGGATTGAAGTCAAGTCGTTGAGCCTCCATGTTATATACAGGGATTTCATTTTCTCCAATTGCTGGTCTTGCATCGGGCCTCTGTGCCATTGCCATGTGGGTTGGTATATGCGGGGGTGTTGTTTCTTCAATTGGTGGTCTCGTGTCGGGCCTGCATTCACAAGCACTGAGTAGTATAGGGGCTTGGTGTATCCGAGATCACCTCCAAACGCCCGAATAACCGCTTATTTTGGGAACTCCCGAACGCCCGAGTTGTCGTGCCCCCAGGGCGAATGCAATGAGAAAATATTAGAATATTAGATCCTGATCGTTGCTTGTACCAGATTCCTTTTGCAGCATTAAAGGATCCAAGTCAGAAGTATTTATCAGATAGTTTCGGGATCCGTATTGTTCCTTCTTTGACGACTCTTCAGCTCATTCAGGACAGTCCAGCGGACTATCACAGTCAAATCGGCGCACTCATAGTGGGTGAGCCAGCTGTTTGTGAGGTTTATTACAAGGGAAACCATCAGAAATTACCCCCATTGCCCTGTGCAAGAAAGGAGGCAGAGATGATTGGACGATTACTGGGAGCTCAACCATTGTTAGGAGAGAATGCAACTAAGCAGGCGGTTCTTCAAGGCATACACTCAGTGAGTCTGATCCATTTCGCTGCTCATGGTGATGCCGAAAGAGGGGAAATTGCTCTTGCCCCTCGACTATCCAATAGTGGGATTCCACATGAAAAAGACTATTTACTGACAATGACTGAAATTTCGCAAGTACGACTTACAGCTAAACTAGTAGTCCTCAGCTGCTGCCATAGTGCACGTGGACAAATAATGTCTGAGGGAGTTGTGGGAATCGCTCGAGCATTTTTAGGATCAGGTGCACGCTCGGTGTTGGTGGCACTGTGGGCCATACAAGACGGAGCAACTCAGGAATTCATGAGTCATTTCTACGAGCACCTTGTTTGTGGGGAAAGTGCCAGTGAATCTCTTCACCAAGCTATGAAGTGGATGAGAAGTAACGGCTTCTCTGACAGCAGCCAATGGGCTCCTTTTTTGCTGATCGGAGATGACGTGACATTTGATTTTCGAAAATAAAGGTAACCTAAACTTGTGTTTTTATAGTATGGCGATACTTTTTATTCAAACATGATACAAGTAGCATCAAACTCGGAAAAAAAAAGTCCGAGTTCCAGATGGGATTTTAACCCACGACCCTCCGTGATCTAGCCGGATGCTTTACTACTGAAATACTGGGTGAAATGTGGGCTTTTGACTGGAACCGCATCGCGCGGTCACACAGCCAAATGATGACTGATACTTATGACTCATAACTGTATCACACAGTCACATTAAGACATATCAAAGATGCAAACAACCAACCTCCAAAGTGAGTAATTAAGAATTCAAACGATAGATTTCTTAATTACTCAGTGGTAGAGCATCCAGCTAGATCACGGAGGGTCGTGGGTTCAAATTCCATCTGGAACTCGGATTTTTTCCGAGTTTGATGCTATTTCTATTATGTTTGAATTCTTAGATACTTTTTATGACGTATATTTTTACCCTGAAGAAAAAAAGATAAGATTGGGATTCTAGTATTGATCATACATTGAATTTAGCACTTCCTATTACTGAAGGTTTTGTTTTTTGTCCTGTTGTCAACTTCTTTGCACCCTGTGCACCGATCCCACAATAAGCTAGCAAGGTCGGACTAGTGGTGAGAGGACTCGTCTTCCACAAATGCGTCTATGATAAATGGATTTCAACTCGATATCTTCTCATGATATCTAGATGAATGCGAGATTTCCACAATTTTCTGAACATTTCAGAAGACGTTTTAAGGCCGCCGGAAGATTTCTGACTTGTTTGCGAAAAAACGAGTGACATTATTTATTTGTTTGTTTAGTTATTAGTAATATATATATAGGGATGTCCATTCAGAGCGACGCTGATTTAAGTGAAGACCTGTTGATTCCTAGATGTTATTATAAAACTCGAATACGCTTTATTTTTGCTCAAACATTTTAATTTTCATTATGATGTTTGGACTGAACGGTTTGTTCGTACATAACCCAGTGTTTGTAAGTAAGGGCTACATTTCACTTACCTGTTAATGGATGATTGATTCCAAAACAGAAAATACACCCGCGTCTTTTAAGAAAAAAAGTATATTTTGTTGTTTCAGGTTGTGTTCACCACACCTGACCAGGGTATGGCAAATCAGCTCTTCCTTCTGAAACCAAGGACCTGATAAATTGAACAATTAGTCAGTTGATAGTCACCTGAATCTGAAAGTGGGAACGCATACACTTGTTTGGTCCACCAGTTCATGTTCGCGTGCTTTCATCTGTTGTTGAGCCTTCAGTTAGTTTCTGTTCATGACATGCTACCTTCCGTGCTCTGACTTTGTTCCCTTTGCAAGCATTATGAAAGTGGGTATTGATACCATGAAGACAGCCGTCTTGTCGTGCCTTGTCTTGACATAGTCAGATAGAAACACACCAGTGAGTGTTTCAGTTCCAGTTGCCTTTCGTGCTTTGACAAGAAACTTTGTTTCCCTTACAAGCCTTGCACTAGCAGTAGTTAATGGCCTTGTTTAGTTCTGTAAAAAGGACAACGAGTTTACAGTTGACTTCAAATCCAAAACATTTCATTATGTAAAAGAGCTTGTTTATACCATGCACTTTATTTTGTGGTTAAGATGGCATTCCTGCGTGCATAATAATACGTTTGTTTTGGAATACCGTCTCGGAAATCGAGTCTGATTGAACGTTTCATGATAGCTTTAGCTCTTTTATGAACAGCATGACGTTTCCGAGTACTATTCGACATTATTAAAAATAACGTTCGTAAAATTTTTAAAGCTGTAAAAAATATATTATTAGTTATTAATATTGATCGTTAGGAGATTTTCGCGAAGGTATTCCAATAATCACTTTATTTTATGCAAGCTAAATAATTTATTGAAGCAAAGTAATGTTAGAAAAGACATATTTTCACATATTATAACGCAGCATGAGGAGCCAAACTGAGATTGTTTCTGGGTAAATGCGACAGGATCATTCCGACAACAGTAGCAGCGAATAGCGTTATGGAATACATATTTTGTTTTCACCTAATTCCAGGAATGTTGTCGGGAAATAACAGTAAAGCCATTAACGATACGGCACAATTGAATTCTGGACACAAGGCAAATGAGGCTTGTTAAACATGAACAACAACCACATTTTTAGTAACATTTCACATATTGATATTTCAGATCTATTCCTTCGTTAAATATTTTTAGAGGATGATTGTGGCCATACCGTATAATTACCTGCAATTTATCTGAGAACACAAAAATATTTTTCCGCTCCCCAGAAAACCATTCGGTCATATCGTTCATGGTTTATACCTTTGACCGGAGAACGATTTTTGAAAATTGAAGTGAATAAGTAAACGCGCGACACGGTGGGCACGCGAGGCTACAAAAATGCGTGCTTCAAATAATTTTGTCATTCTTAAATATCCTACATACCGTGTTGCATGAAATTTTTGCGGGAATTCTGTTTTGCGAATTAGCGATTTTTGCGTTTTGCAGGAACAATTTTTTGCAGTTCGAGATGACTGAAATTTCTGCTGGCAACTAATTCTTGCGATTTCCTGTTCAAGCAGCAGAACATTAACAAGGAAGGAAACTTAATTAATCTTTTCAACTTTTATTACTTGTTGAGTTAAGTACCCTCTACTTAGAGACATTTCAGTGAATTCTATTAAATCTTCGAAGGTGATACAGTACTGCCCTAAAGGACTGACGCAACGACAAAATCAAACAATTCAAAAAGCCTACCCCTGCCCCCGGTCATGTTCGAGAAAAAACTGTTGTTACTATGCTACGACCGGTAAAATTCTATTACGAGAATGTAAAATTCTAATTGCAAAAACTAATAATGTCTGTAAATGCTGAAACCATTCTCGGCATACAGAGGAAATGGATGGAATAAATGTGGCATCACAGACTCTCTAACAAATGGTGTTTCATGGGATGACCCATTGGTGCAAATCGAACGGTTGAGAGCTTTATACATGGCTATTACCCTCACAAGCATTTTTAAGAAGACTTTAGATTTGCAGTACCGTATGTCGTCATTATTAAACGTTACAAACGGGACATAATCAGAAGCGCTATATTTACGTGTGGTATTCACGTTAAGTGTAGTTTCGTTTGTGATAAAAACTAATCATCTAGACCTGAGCTGTTGTTTTCTATTAAGATAGTTTACATTAAGAAGCAGAGTTCTTATTTGACTGTAGGGAGTAAATCTTTGCGGAGCATTATTCTGCGCGAGGTTTTCTTTTTTTTTTGAGGAAACTTCTTTTTGCGGAACGAGGGCTATCCGCAAAATCCGCAAACATTTCATGCTACACGGTAGCCTCTTTAACCTTTAGCCCCAAGGCCGGCCTACGAAAATTGCGCGCGTAAAAATTGTGCATTGTTCGGAAGTGCTTTGTAATTCAATCGTTCAAATTTCTTGAATGGACAGTCTTGGAAACAAGGAATGTCTGACAATCGAAAACAACGGCGATCGAGATATTTATCTTGTCAATGGTGGCCGATGGCTGGCAATAGTATTTTTCGAAATTCCAAAATACATTGAATTAAACTTTTTTTTTCAAAATAAAATATAAAAAAAACAATCAAAATGAAAATCAAATCAAATCAAAATAACATCAACATAAAATCAAAACAAAATGAAATGAAACCAAAACGAGATGAAATAAGAAGATGTACACAGCTTGAATTCATGGCGTCTTTAACCCATTGCAATATTCAGCCCCGAGTGTTTTGAGTGGTTAACAGCCGAGTGAACGAGCGATGACAGTGATCGAGCGACATTTCCCCCGAAATGCTACAAATCCATTCGAAGTCCACAGATCGGTTTTAATTTTCAAACTGAGTTTACAGTCAAAGATTTGAAGTGTAATTAAAACGACCAAAACATCTTAGCGTGACATAAATATGTATTGTGCGAAACGAGACTGTAATGACGTAATGAAATGAACTGGATGACGTAATACACTAGGGAATGACAAAAAAGTTTATGGATGGTGGAACGAGTTAAAATTTGTATATCTATCCCCGTATACTATGCAAATTGAGACTCAATTTGCATAGTAGTAGATTCCCCTGGGAATTGCGTATATAAGCGGTACACGTGTCCCACCCCATCACTTCTCTCGAACTCGCCGGACAGAGCGGTCGCTTTCCTTGTGGCAAACACGACTTCTCGCAAAATGGCTGTAACGATGACGCCCGGATGGTCGAGTAATAAACCAGATTTAACTGTAAAAGAAACTACACTTTATTCGGCCGCCATGACATCCGGAAAGCATGGTCTACAAAACTATCCATGATCCTTTGCAAATCTACAATGTCTGAGAACTTCCGCTAATGCAACTTCCGGTAGATGATATTATTAATACATTACATCCCTTCCTTTCTTTAGAAACAAACTAATTACGAAAAAAATGTCAATAAGAAACTTTTCACTGAAAAATAAATCTGTATGAAAACTGTTCTGCTTGCATTGAGTTATCTCAATAAGACTGTTCAATAAAATCTAACATGAGACAAAGTCTAACAGAGTTCAACACAAGTCCAATGTGTCAACAGAGTTCAGTTCATAAAGCACATAGTCCTTGTACTTCTCTGGCATTCTGACAGTCCGCCTTGGTCTTGATGTCACTACACTCTCCTCCAGTGGAAGTGAATTAGATGTCTCTTGAGAAGCGGCCTCTGTGGCTTCCTGTAATCCCTCTGGTGGGTTGTAACGCTTAACAAACGAACTGTTCCGCCTGTATTCCACACCCTCCTTTGACCTAACAGTCACCTCGCCGCCTTTCTTAGTCTGCACTGTGTATGGCAAACTCTCGAAATTTGCTTCCAGCTTGCCAGACGTTTTTGTGTTCTTCAGTAAAACCAGGTCACCAGGTACTATAGGGCTTTCAGCTGCACCCCGCTTGTTGTCAGCATGTTCTTTGTGGATCAACTTGTGATTCCAATCACGATCTCTGACCCCCTCATCCAACAGGTTACCAGCGCTCCTTAATTCTGGAAGTTTGGTTTTTAACTCTCTGCCAAACATAAGGGATGCAGGAGTAACGCCAGTGCTTGCTTGCGGTGTGGTTCTATATGCTAGCAGAAACTTCTGCAATTCTTCACGCCAGTTCTTTCCCTCAACGCGAGCAACTTTCAAAGTCTTAAGCAGAGTTCTGTTCTGTCTTTCGACATGTCCATTGGCCTGCGGCCAGAGCGGTGGAGAAGTCAAGTGTTCAATTCCATGATCAGAGAGAAACTTCTCAAACTCCTCACAGCAAAACTGAGGACCATTGTCAGACTTGAGTGTAAATGGAAATCCATATCTGGAGAATATCTGTGTCAGTGCATCCACCACTCTCTTAGCTGTTGTTGAGCGCATGATCACTACCTCGTAGAATCTACTGTAATAGTCTACGACTACGAGCAAACTTTCTCCTGCGGGAAGAGGACCCATCAGGTCTATGGCTAAGTCTTGCCAGGGTCCAGTAGGCGGCTTTACTCTCTTCATGGGCTCAGGAACCTGAAACTCTCCTACGACTTGGCATCCATGACAAGACTTACACACCTGCTCTGCGTCTGAGTCAATCTTTGGCCACCAAACTTTTGTCCTCAAACGTGCCTTCATTTTTACGATGCCCTGATGTCCTTCATGGGCAAGACGCAAGACTTCTCCCCGCAAAGCCTTCGGAACAACAATTCTTGTACCGCGCAAAACAAGTTTGCCTAACACACACAATTCATCCTTGACACACAAATAAGCTGTCATCCTACATTGAGACCAGTCCCCACTTAAAATGTACTGTCTCAGGCTAGCAATTTCTGGGTCACTCTCAGAAGCCAGTTCCACTTGTTTCGCTGTCAGAGCAACAGGTAAGCTTTCCTCAGCGACTGCTTTGACAAAGTCAAATTCCTCTCCACTTGTGTCCTTGGGTTCACATTGATTGAGTCTTGAGAGAGCGACTGCGATGTTTGCTTTGCCAGGCCGATAAACAACGCTGTAGTCGTACCCCTGTAACCTCAGAACCCATCGTTCAATACGTGCTGATGGTTTTGAAAGCCTGCCAAAAATACACTCGAGTGGCTTGTGATCAGTTTCAAGTTCAAATTTGCGTCCGTACACATAAGTGTTAAACCTCTCACAAGCCCATACTAGGGCTAGGGCCTCTTTCTCGGTCTTTCTGTATCTTCGTTCCACTTCAGTGAGATTTCTGGACGCGTACGAGATTGCTCGCCACTCGCCGTCTTGAAGTTGAGTCAGCACTGCACCTAACCCATGTGGACCTGCATCGGCAATGATACGAGTGTTGCAGTCTCATCTGAAATATGCAAGCGTAGTGGCCTGTGCAACTAGCTCTTTCAACTTCTGGAATGACCTTTCTTGTGCTTCACCTCAGATGAAAGGCTCATTCTTCCTCAGGAGGCTCCTAAGCGGCTCTGCTTCTTGCGCGAAGTTAGGAAGAAACTTTGCAGAATACTGTACAAGCTGAACAAACGATCTGACCTGTGAAGCATCTTGTGGAGGACTTGCATTCAAGATGGCAGCTACTTTCTCTTCACTAGGCGCAACACCTTGCCCACTCAGATCATGACCGAAGAATGTAAGCTTGGGAAGACGAAACTGGCATTTGTCCCCATTCAAGGTTAGTCCTTTCTCTTTCAACCGTGTCAGTACAGCATGCAAATTCCTGTCGTGCTCTTCTATGCCACAACCATGCACAATCAAATCATCTGCCAAGTTAGCCACTCCCTCGCAACCATGTAGGACATTCGCCACAATTTTCTGGTACTTTTCAGGCGCCGATGTTACCCCAAACATCAAACGTTTGTACCTGTACAAACCACGGTGTGTGACAAACGTTGTGATCTCGCGCGATCTTTCATCAAGTTCCACCTGGTGGAAGCCCCACTTGAGATCGAGCTTTGAGAAGACAGTTGAGCCATTAAGGTCGTACAAGACTTCCTCGATTGTAGGGATGAGGTGTCTTTCCCTCTCTATTGCTGAATTCGCCCTGCGCATGTCCACGCAGATCCGAATGTCACCATCTGCCTTCGGGACAACAACCAACGGCGACACCCATTCAGTTGGGTTGTGTGACACCTCCTCGATGATGTCTTTGGCTAACAACTCATCCAACTTCTCATCAACCTTGGCTCTTAACCCAAATGGCAGTCTCCGTACGGGTTGTGCAACAGGCGTGACATCATCTTTAATATGTAATTTCAGCTGAAAATCCTTCAGCTTCCTAACCTCCGTAAAAACCTCTCTATACTTCTCACGGATGTCAGCATCACTTCCCTCAGCAGTTAATGAACACACATCTGGACCAACCCTTAACACGCCCAACTTCTCTGCAGTGTTCTTTCCGAGTGGAGATCTTCCTGGACCTTTAACCACTGTGAATTCGTCCACACAACTGTTGCCACTGACCTCGCACACAATCTCAGACACAAATGTCCCAATTACCTCAATAGGATCCTTCTGTCCAAAAGCGAACAACTTTTCGCTTGATTTCTTGGACTCACACTGGACACTCTTCTTCTTCAAAACTTCCCAGGTTGCTCGATCAATCACATTGCATGACGCACCAGAATCAATAAGTACCGCGGGTAACATCACTCCTCCAACTTTCAAATCAACTTCACTACCACCTGTAGGCTGACCAGCTCCAACTGCAAATGCATAATAATCTTGTTGGCCAGTGGCTGAATCCTCTGATAGTTGAAAAGCTCTGCCCCGTGTGTCATTCCTTCCCTCATCATCTCTTGCGGGAGGTTTGCGTTCCTTTGTTTTGCAACAGACTGCAAAATGTCCAATCTCGCCGCATGCATTGCACTTCTTGTTACGGGCAGGACAATTCTGGTCACGTGCCATATGGTCAGTGTAATTACAGCGAAAACAGCCTTTCACTTTTGTCTCCTGAGAACCACCAGACCATTTACCAGGCTTATTTCCTCTGTTTCTACCCTGCGCTGCCTTTTTTCCTTTTCCTTTGTTGTGAGGTTTGCCGGAAACAGCATTCACCTGACCGGATGACTGATCCATAGCCTTGACCTGCATGTTCACTGCTTCCTGCACACGAGCCAAATCTTGTAAATCCTTCAGAGTAGCATTTGTTTTCTCTAGGAACTTACGGCGAAGTCTGGGGTCCCTGCATCTCTCAATAAGCTGATCCCTTATTGCCTCATCAACCTTTTCAAACTCGCAGGATATCGCTTTCTGCCTCAACCGACAAACAAA
Organism: Cladopsammia gracilis; assembly: GCA_022457155.1. Lineage (NCBI taxonomy): Eukaryota > Metazoa > Cnidaria > Anthozoa > Scleractinia > Dendrophylliidae > Cladopsammia > Cladopsammia gracilis. The sequence continues at coordinate 133,496 of JAJGOT010000154.1, forward strand.
CTGATCCACCGACTCTCCTGATGCTTGCTCCATTTGCCTAAACTGATGCCTTTCGAATGGAACATTCAACTGCGGTGCGAAATAATTATTCAACAGCTCCATACTCTCAGCGAACGGCTTGATATCCGTACTGGTCAATAACGTGTAATAAAGCTCTTGTAAATTCAACCCTCCAGTATGCAACAGCAATGCAGTTTTCTGTTCATCCTTCGTAATACCTTTTGCCACCAAATACAGATTAAACGAGCGTTTCCACAACTTCCAGCGAACTGCAAGGGTGTTCGGGTCTTCCTTTGGATTGAAGGGAGGAAGGCTGGCCACATCAAGAAGAGGAACAAACGTCGCGGTTGGCGAAGCTTGTGAGCTCGAAGTTGTACTCGAACTGGTTCCACTTTCCGTCATCTTCCTGACAAAATACTAGGACTTTCCGCACAAATGACTTCCAAAACATCCACTACCTCACAAAAAGAATTGAATCTTCGTCGCCATTGTAACGATGACGCCCGGATGGCCGAGTAATAAACCAGATTTAACTGTAAAAGAAACTACATTTTATTCGGCCGCCATGACACCCGGAAGCATGGTCTACAAAACTATCCATGATCCTTTGCAAGTCTACAATGTCTGAGAACTTCCGCTAATGCAACTTCCGGTAGATGATATTATCAATACATTACAATGGCTGACGCGGACCAAGCACCCAGAATTGCCCCGGCACAAGCTGTAGCAGCGGCGGTGGAAAATGTTGCCCTTCCACCAGTAATTCCAGCGGCGGAACCAGCTCAAGCGGCTGGGAGAAACGAGGTACTGTAGTTTATGCTAGCGTGGTTTGCATTTGTTCGCTTGTGTTTCGCTTATCCGGCTAGTTGGTAGTGTTTCTTGGTAGTTTCGGGTTTATGCGTATTGGGAACGGAATATTTTCACGTCGCTTCGCTTTCGGACTTGTCGCTTTGCTTTCGGCCTTAGTCTGTGTCCGATTTATTTCAGTGGTATTGTGTTCGTTTCCTGCTCTCCCATATACTTGCTGTAGGCTTATGTGGCTTCGTGGTTTCCCCTATTGTTCGTAATTTTCTTCTGTAGTTGCTCCATTGTTGGTATGTGTTATTTGTGTTAGTTAGTCCGAGATATTTACGGATTTTGGCGTCGGTGTTCTAGACTCCTGACGCACGTGGGTAGCTGAGTTAGCAAATTAGCATGTGTTTGTTCTTGACTGCGCACGTGGAAATGACGGTCTTAGGACGTGTCAAAACAGAGAAAAGAAAAAAAGGAAAAACACAACCAAACAAAAAATTTGGAAAGAAAAAAAAGGGAAGTGGTAAAAACATAAGAAGGAAAAAAAAGGGGGGAAAACGGAGTAAGAGGTTTAAAAAGAGAAAAAAAAGAGGAAAGGATATGAAAAGGGAAGAGAAGAAAACAAGCGAAAAAAAAAAGCCAGAGTAATGTGGATCCATAATGTTAATAAAGAATGGGAATAGTCTGGGAAAGAGAAAAAAGACCGGGTGAACAGGAAAATGGCAGTTGTGAAAAAAATGAAACAAAAAGAAAAGAAGGAAAACAGAGAACGAGGACAAAAAAAGTAAACAGAGAATTAACAGGAAAATGGCGGTTGTTATACAAAGAAAAGAAAAGGAAAGAAAACGGAGAAAGAGAAAAAAAAAGCCGAAGAAGGAAAGGACAAAAGGAGTAAGACGAAGAAAGAGAAATGAAAAGATATTGATGGGGAGCAACAATAAAAAAGAAAAGAAAAGAAAAAAAACAAAATGGAAGTAAAGAAGTAAAAGGAAAATGGTGGCCGTAAAAAAAAGGGAAAACAAAGGTAGAGTGGCTAAGACAACCCCTGGTTTTCAAAGTATGGGGAAAGCCTTGCAGCGAAAAGGAAACGAGGAACTGAATGGGAGAAAGTATGGCCACTGGAGGAACGCATGTCCCTTCCGCCTGGAAAAGGGAAATGGACAATTCCCCAGGCGGGGCAGGTCTACAGGTCTTAGGGCACTTTCCGAGCTACTTACTTACCTACTTTGGCCCTTTGGTCCTCCCGGAGCATAGGCCACCAACAATAACTCGCCAGTCTCCTCTGTCCTGTGCTATCCCTTCAAGTTGTTTCCATGTGTGTCCAGTCCTCTTAATGTCCTTTTCAAGCTCTCGCCGCCAGGTGTTTCGTGGTCTCCCTCTCTTTCGTTGACTTTGGGGGTTCCAGTTCAGGGCTTGACGGCTGATGCTACAAGGTGGTTTGCGTAGCGTATGGCCAAGCCATCTCCATCTCCTAATTGGGGGTAGTGTGTTTCCGCACAAGAGGATACACAAGGCAACATGGGTCTCCCCGGACCTTATAACAGAGAACCAGATCGACCACGTCTGTATTGCAAAGAAATTTAGAAGATCACTGAAAGATGTCCGGGTCAAGAGAGGAGCAGATGTTGCATCCGATCATCACCTGGTAGTTGCCAAACTAAAGCTTAAGCTGAGAAGGAATGAGACAAGTCAACAAAGAAGAAAAGCACGATATAATGTGGATTTCCTGAGGGATGTAAGTACAGCAGAGAGATTCAGAGTAACACTGTCCAACAGATACCAAGTCCTACAGGAGTTGCACGAGGATGACGAGGGTTTGAATATTAATTCGCAATGGATGGACATAAAGGAGGCAATGAACTTTCCGAGCTAGGCAATCAGAATTGATATTGAGGATGAAGTGAGAGTTATGTCATGGACGGATTGCTTATGAATATGGACTGTCTCCGGCAAATATGGTCTATTTGTATTATGTGTAGACAAATAGCTGATTAAACTATTAGAACATTTATAGTTGTCTTATAGTCTTATAGGGGTCACTTAATTTCTGGTACTTTGGCGGGCCTCTCAATCAGGGTGAGCGACTCCCATCGGTTACCGCATTCCACGGTTTCCGGTGGATGTCCTGCTCTCAGGCATGTGAAGTCACTCCCTCCTGATTGGGAACCCTGGTCTGCCTTTAGACCCTGATCTCAGTTTTCATTATTTCAGATCCCTCCCAGAAAGAAATGTTAAGTCTTGCAGTCTAAAGCTTTGGATGAGGCGTGGCCTCAGGAATTTCGACGTCAGGTTGATTCCATTTGTTCAGCCAAACTGAGTCTTGGGTCAACGTGGACGAGGTTCCCAGCTAGGAGGGGAATGCAAGTTGGGTCACTTATGAAGAGATCTGTTCGTCGGGCGTGGTCCCAGAGCTAGGGTCTATCAGATTAAGAGACCCCGAGAATTTCATAGCAGGGGGCCTTCACAGGCACAGTGAAGCATGGCAGGCAAACTTGGAGAACCACCCTTTAAGAGTACAAATTTATGATTGGATTCTCAACAAGGTGGATGTCATGAAATTTTGTCAGCCTTTTTCGGGCCGATTCAGAGGTCAACAATATTTGTCGGACTCGCCCCACCCAAAACAGTTTTCAAACCATGAATCCTGCAAAAAAATTTACAGATTTCATTTCTGAAGAGATTTTAAAACGTCTTGGTTCTGAGGCCTATAGAGTATGGAGATTGGTGGAGAAAGATTTACCCCCTTTCATTGTCATGCCCCTGACGGTTGAGCCTTCAAAGCCCAGATTGTGTTTGGATGCCCGTTATTTGAACTTGTGGATGAGAGATCAACCATTCACTTGGATCGGTTGCGGTATGTTCCCCGCTATGTTTATAAGAACTCTTTCCTTTCAAAATGCGATGACAAATCGGGTTACGATCATATTATGTTAACTGAGGATTACCAAAAGTATTTTGGGTTTCAGTGGAGGGGGGGAGGGGGGCATGTGGTTTGTCTGCACAACTCTCCCGTTTGGATGGAAAGTCTCACCGTTTATTTACCACACCATTGGAGCTGCGGTGTCCGGTTTCCTAAGGGGTCAAGGGATTCCTTGTTCGCTTTACATAGATGATAGGTTGATCGGTGAACTGTTAACACCTTTGGGAAAGTGGTCGGTCCTCCCACTACAACGGTCGGAGGAGTTCCGTCTCGAAGCTGCGAAGGCTTCCCTTTACATTGTTTTGTCCAAGCTAATGGAGTTAGACTACTTCATTGGGATTAAGAAGTCTGTCCTCCACCCCACAACGGTTCTGGAGTATCTCGGTTTTATAGTAGATTCCAAAAGGCAAGCCTTTATAGTTCCTAAGCGCAAGATCGATTCTTGGGCTGAGCTGAGAGAGAGGATTTTAGCATATAAGAAGTATGTGGACCTAAAGACTCTCCAACGTTTCCAAGGGAAATGTATTTCGTTCTCCCTGGCAGTGCCAGCGGCGAAATTATTCATCAGGGAAATGAGCTCCGCCATGGTTACGGTTCTCGCCAATGGGCGTATCCCTATTTCCACCGCGTTACGAGAGGAACTGGTCGAATGGCGTTTTCTGGATTCCTGGGGCGATCCCCTTCCATGGAGGGAGGAGAAACATTTGTCCATTTCAGTCTCTACGGACGCGTCCGGTCATGGTTTGGGCGGGGTCGTCCATTATGTGTCTGGAGAGCAAGCATTAGGGGATTACTGGGGAGAAGAGGAGAGACAGTTTAATTCCTCGCGAAGCGAGGGCCGAAGGCCCGAGCGTAGCGAGGTTAATAAATTTGGCGGCCGAAGGCCGCTCGGGTGCTCGGGTGCTCGGGTGCTCGGGTGCTCGGGAGCTGAGCCGTGCGCAATCGAGCGAAATGTTTATATATATATATATATATATACTGAAGATGTCGTGCAGTTGCGTAGCAACAGCGCAAAGCTTGAACGCGTCAGACGCAATCTTGTGGTAGCCATGCAACAGAACCGGTTTCAACCGGTCGAAACCGGTCAGGACTGGCGACTATAAAAGAAAACCGATACCTCGCATTGGCGCACTCTCATGTTTATTCATTGAGGGCCGCACGTTTATTTATCGAGCCGTGAAAAATGTTTACTGTTGGTGAATTACAACCAAATTGTAATGCAAATGGGACACAGGAGGAAGAACAAGGGACAAGACAGATTCGCCGAGGAAGATTTAATAACGAAACTCCTCAACAACGTGAACGGCGACTTCAAATTCAGCGGGAACAGCGAAGAAGAACGAGAAATCAGGAAACCACAGAGCAAAGACAACATCGCTTAGCTCAGCAAAGACAGCGCCGTCAACAGGAAACGGAGGACCAGAGGAACCGCAGATTGGAATATCACAGGCAATACAACCAAGGTAGGCTCGAATTAGAAACTTTAGAAGATCGGGAAATTAGGTTAAATTTAGAAAGAGCTCGATTACATAACAACAACAACAACGAAACACCCGAGCAACGAGAGCTTCGATTACATCGACTTCGAACAAACCAGGCACAACGATTGATTAATGAGACTGGACAAGAACGAAATTTAAGATTACAAACGCTTACAGAAAATCAGTACATTAGAATACAAGCAGAAACTGAACAACAAAGACACAACAGATTACAAACGCTTCGAGAAAATCAAACCATTAGAATACAAGCTGAAACTGAACAACAAAGACATGACAGATTACAAACGCTTCGAGAAAATCAATCCATTAGAATACAAGCAGAAACTGAGCAACAAAGACATGACAGAGTACAAAATGCTCGTGAAAACACTGCTCGTAGACGAGAAGTAGAAACGAACGAGCGAGAAAATGCTGCTGTTTACAGAGAAAACGAGAGACCAGAACATCTTCAAATACACCAAAATAATCCCGAAGATTATATTTCCAACGGGTGGAGAAATGCGGAGCAACCTTTACATGAACAGCAGTGGGTTCAATCTGAGATGGCAAATTTTCAACGTACAATGAACAATTTAGAACACCGACAATGTGTCACCTGTAAGGAAACTTGGCCAACAAAAAATGGTTTAACACTTCAGATTTTTGAATGCATAAGATGTAAGCGAGATAAGCGAAATCCTAAATTATACTCCCAAGAAAATGATATGAATCCGGGTGCTTTACCAGAAGAACTTAAATGCTTGACTGATATTGAAGAAATGCTAATTGCTAGAGCTTGCCCAATTATGTGCGTTTATCGTAAACATGGGGGACAACGAGGTTATAAGGGGCATGTTTTAAATCTTCCCCAAGACATTCAGGGTTTCCTTAATAGACTTCCACCAAATGTTACACAGCTACCTTATCTAATAATTCGAAGGCATGGAACTGACAACACACACAGAGACTGTAGAGTTAGAAGACAGAAAGTACTTCAGGCTATCACATGGCTTAAGGAGAACAACCCTTTTTATGCTGATATTGTTATTGACTATGAATCACTTGAGCGCTTGCCGGAGGATGGAATACCCGCAGATCTTCCAACAGTAGAGGATCCACAGTCAAATGAACAGGAAAACACTTTACAAGAACATGCAGAAGAAGAAAACCCTCAGCAGAGTCATTCGTTCCTTCCACTTCCGCAGGGTCAACAGTCAGAACAGAATGCAATAAGAGCATTAATTAATGGTGTGGATCCTCTAGACTGGCCATCAAATAATGGGGAACCTGTAAATGAATTTCGCACAGAGGGTTTGGCTACAATGGCATTTCCAACATTATTTCCTTATGGTAAAGGAGACCCAACCAAACATACACGCCTTCATGAAATTTCCTTGACAGAGGGTTTCAAACACCTTATTAAGTATGCAGACCTTTCAACCAATGGAACCTTTACCTGGCGATTTGCATCACACCCTCGATTTCCATATTGGGCATTGAACATGAAACAACGCCATCAATTATTGTCGCAAGCTCGTATTTATCTTACTCAAAACCCAGAAGATGCCAATTTAACAACTGAGGAACTTCGAGAAATGATAGGTCAAATGTCAGCCACCCAGCTAATGAATCGTGTCCAACGTTACGTAGCTAAGGTACAAGGTACAAAGCAATACTGGTATCAGCGTCACCAGGAACTTAAGGCACTAATAACACAGAAAGGGGCTCCCACTTTCTTTTTTACTTTCAGTGCCGCTGATAACTACTGGCCTGATTTACACCGACTTCTTCAAGAGCCAAACAATGCAATTCCTTCTGTTCGAATTAGGGCTGTCATTGATCATCCTCATATTACAGATTCATACTTTGTTACAAGACTGGAAGAATTTTGTTCTTATTGGCTCAATCATGTAATGAACGCGGAATGGAAATGGCTTCGCTTTGAATGGCAAGCAAGAGGCAGTATACATGCGCATGGATGTGCCAAGCTTTCCAATGACCCAGGCCTTTGCAACCTTGTAAAGACAGCTGCCCAGGGATGGAAGCTGGAACAAATTTTACGTCTGCAAGAACAACAACCAACTTATCAGCAGATGGTTAATGACTTCCATCCTCAAATAGAAGCAGGACATGAAGCAAAAGCAACTGTAATAGCATATGCCGACTGGCTAGTGACGACCATCAATGATGCACTTCCACAGGAAAATTGGACTGTACCCTCACCACATCCATCCGCAATATCAATTCAAAATGTAGAAAATATGGAAAGCGACTATCAAGCTCTGGTCAATTCAGTGCAGCGTCATACAAAATGTAGCACAGCATACTGCATTAAAATTAAACCTGGCCAGCAGCCAACATGTCGATTTAATTTTCCAAAAGATTGTCAGGAAGAAACTTCAATTGACTTTGAGCTGATAAGAAAAACCACTAGCAATGACTGCGAATTGACAGTTGATGAAATCACCAAAGCACGAATTAAAGCGACACTTACCACTAAGCGAAATGATGACCGCATAAACTCCCACAACCATGTTATGCTACAACATTGGAGAGCCAATGTTGATCTTCAAGTCATTGTCGACACAGACCAGTGCATCCGCTACATGGCAAAATATGCAACAAAAGGTGAACCAAGATCACAGTCGGCAACTGAAATACTTAGCGTGTGTGTGAACAGGCTTCATAACACAGACATGGCTTCATCTGCACTGCGAAGAGCAATGATTCAAGTTGTTGGAGAACGCGACATAGGATCTCAAGAAACTGCACATCTGCTTCTTGGAAAACCCTTGTATACTTCTACATTCTCATTTCTTTGTGTGTCACTGGATGGAAGTCGAAGGGTTCGCACCGGGCAAGATGATGATGACAACCAAGGAGATGAAGCACTAGATCCATCAGTACTTGACAACTATGCCATTCGAGCTAAATGGCAAGAAAATATACCTCAAATTCTTAACCTTAATCTTGTCCAGTTTGCTTCTGCTTACTATGTAACTAAGGGGGAGCTCAAACACCGTAAACAGGAAGTAGTTGTTAGAACTTTTCCAAATTTCTCTCCAAATCCATCAGGTAAAAATTACGGCAAGTACTGCAAGTATGGTCTGATAAAATACAAACCGTGGTCTGGAACAGTCAATACAGTATGGGATGGGCTTGAAGACTCTGATGAAAATCACATTCGGTGCTACCATGCATTTCTTGCCTCTGAAACCGCTGCAGATTATATACCAATGTTGCAACAAGAACTTGAAGAAGCACAATGTTATAATGGAGATGAACCAGAAGATGATGATGATGACGATAATGATGAAGTGCCAAACCGCGAAGAAGAACCCGAGGAGTGGATGTTGCTGTGTCGCTTGAATCAACAGTATGACAATGACATCTCGCAAGAAAGACAGTCTCATGAGACTTCCCAGTTCGACTGGACAGAAACTGCCAGAGCAATGCCTCCTGGTCTGCTTCGGGAATGTGCGAACTGGATAACAAAACGTAGAAATGAAGCACTAGAGGACCCAGATGCTATCAACAGACCACACCACCAACCTGTTCATCCATCACAACTAAATAGAGACCAGATCCTTGCTTACAACATACTTGCTATACATCATGCGGCCCTAATCAGTGGAACTCCAAGAGAACCACTGCATATGATCATTACAGGGACAGCAGGATCAGGTAAATCTTTTCTCATCAGTGCAATAAAGGCCCTTCTTGGAGACAAATGCAAACTTACAGGCACCACTGGCATGGCAGGGTACAACATTCAGGGATGTACCTTACACTCTGCATTGCAGCTGCCGGTTCGTAATCATAATAATGCAGACTTACAAGGAATAGCATTGCAACGTTTGCAACTTCGCTTTTCTGAAAAGCATTACCTTATTACCGATGAAATGTCTATGCTCGGACAGCGCACACTAGCTTGGGTCGATAAGCGTCTACGACAGGCAACAGGAAAACTTCATGAACCCCTTGGCGGGATATCTGTTATAATTCTTGGAGATTTCGCACAACTGCCACCTGTTGGAGATAAACCGATATATGCTACCCCATCCAGTTCATTACTATCACAGCATGGTCATTCAATTTATACTCTTTTTCAAACTGTTGTTATGCTAACGGAAAATATTCGACAGGCGGGAAACAATCCTCAGGCAGAAGAATTTCGATCAATTCTGCTCCGCTTGCGAGATGGTCAGACAACTCAAGATGACTGGATTAAACTCTGTGAGAGAACACCACAGCAAGTCAACATGAGTGAATTCACAGAAGCACCTCGATTATATTTTGACAAGCAAAGTGTTGCAAAGTACAACTTTGACAAACTCACCAAACTTGGAACACCAATCGCTCACATATCAGCTGTTCATTCAGGAAGAAATGCAAAGTCTGCCAAATCAGACGATGCTGGTGGCCTTGATAATATAATGTTCCTTGCACGAGGGGCTGCGGTAATGCTAACTTGCAATCTTTGGCAGGAAGTTGGTCTGTGCAATGGTGCCACCGGTGTTGTTCAAGATCTAATCTTCAATCCTGATCACCCTCCCCCTTGCTTACCCATTGCAGCACTTGTTCAGTTCCCACACTACACAGGCCCATCTTTTCTTCCAACAAACTCTCAAACTGTCCCAATACCACCACACTTATTTGAATGGGAAAGTGATGGACAGCGATTCTCTAGACAGCAGCTGCCACTTCGGTTGCGATATGCAATAACAATACATAAATCACAAGGACAAACATTGCCTCAAGTAGTTGTTGACTTAGGAAAAGCAGAAAGAGCTTCAGGATGTAGTTTTGTTGCTCTTTCTAGAGTGCGCTCTTTACATAACCTAGTGCTACAGCCAATGGCCTTTCAAAGACTACAAACGATAGCAAAAAGCAAACAATTACAGGAAAGACTCAGAGAAGAAGAACGATTAAGAACTTTGGCTCAAATCACCGCAATTAGATATCAGCAACATGTATAATCTGCTTTTCAATTGAAACAACCTACCTTTGAAGGCAAGTATTTATAACACTCACATAAGCCATACATTATTATTTAATCAACATTTTGCAAAAAAAAATATATTAAGTTAACTTAACAACTGAGGCAGATGAAAATGAAAATGAAGGTGAGTGGAAACTATTGTTTTAGTACATACTGTAGACTGATGTGTAGTTATACTTAGTTCTGCAAAATTTAATGCACTTAAAATGTTCTCAAAAAAAAATAATATTCAAATGGTTTAGTAAGGAGAATTTCTAATTAAAGTTTGGATAAAAACATTTTTCATATTAGGAAAAAAAAAATTCCAATTAGCAATTACAAGCTAATGTGCATCACCTATATAGGTGAACACATGTTTGTATGTATTTAATGTAAACAATCAAAATTACTACTTGACATTAATTATTGGAATATGAAACACATATCAAATCTCCTCAGAATAACAGTGTTTGAGAAAGCACATAGATTATGACAATTAAGAACCTGAGTTATCTGTGTAAATAAGCCATTTCCGAGTTGCCTTTAGCTCTATCAAAGCAAGGTTAAGTGCGAAAACTTTCATAGGAAAATGGCTTTCATTCACATGCAAAAAAAAATATTTTAATGTGAAAGAAAACTCATTTTCATATGAAAGGTTTTGCACCTAGCCTCGCTTTCATAGAGAGGCTAAAAGCAACTCGGAAATGGTCTATTGAATACAAATTCACTGTAGTATGCCTATTTGAAGTGTATTGACACCAGTAAGGAGAATGTACCTGTACATATTTGATTTTGGGATTTTTAAAGGGGTTGACTGGTCATGAAGACCTAAAACCCAGTCTGAACCAACAAATTCACCTTTCTGGTCTCCATACATTGTTTGGGGTTTTTGTATAGAATTTGTTGCTACATCTTAAATGTTCATGTTTTTTTTTTAAAAAAAAAACATAATTCTCATTACATGTATCCTTAATATAGTAATGTTACTGTTGCGAAAATCTTCCACAAATTTCTCAACCAATCAAGAATAGCACCAAAATAAATTGTGACTTGATTGAAAATAAATATGTAATTGTTAAATGTCATTTCTATTATGGTATGTTCTGTGCTTTTTTGGACAAAAATAAATTATCTTTACCGCACCATTGAGTTGTTATTTATTGTACTGAGTCTCCCTCCAGCAGCCCTAAACTCCTGCCATCTCAATCATTAAAGGCCAATAGTGAATAGGCTCTAATTACAAATGTTTACTTAGTAACCTGGCCTTTGTGGAGATGACCTGATATAAACCTTTCTTCTTTTCATATGTTAATCATGTTGTTCTTATGCTAACTAACATGATTTACATATGAAAAGCAGGAAGGTTTGTATCAAAACAAAGTCAATTCCAACTTCACTTTCAATCAAAGGCCAGGGTACTAAGCAAACAACTATAGAATGGGCTTTTGGGTGCATATTGCCTGGGACTCGGCTCCACAACAGTACTATACATCCACTTTCACACCAATTTCCATTTTGTCAAAAATTAATGAAAAGAGGTGGGGTGGGGGACTAATTGCCTGAGGGTCTTTTAATACCCAGTCCCATAGCAATTACACATACCCTTATCTCAAAAAACCAATACTGACCAGTACCAGTTCCCATTTCTTTTATTTTAGAAATATGTTTTAGAGGACTGACTACAAGTCAAGAAGAGACTGGGAACCAGAATGTCTCAACTTCAAATTTTGAGACCATTGTGGCCATGCCCAACCTCTCCAGTTAAACCAGAAAATCGATCTCTCCCTCCCACATCATTAACATTTTGCAGTGCCTCCTCTCCCGAGCTTCGCGAGGTTCTGCGGGACACGTATTTCTAGTATCTCGACCAAGGAAATGCTGGCTTTGATGAATGTTGTTAAGTCTTTGCCGAACGAGTTCCAGAATTCAAGGATTGATGCGTTTGTTGACAGCACAGTGTTAATCGGGGCTTGGGAAGGCCAAGGTAGTAAGAAATCTCCTGAGTTGACTAGGGCTACGAAAGAACTATTTTTTACGTTACTGAATCGTAATATGCAGCTAAGTCTTTCTCGTGTTCCATCCCATGAGAACCCGGCCGACCTTCCTTCAAGGCTACTTTCAAGAAATGACCCTAGATTGGCGCCACAAGCGTTTTATTTGGTAGATCAAGCGTTTGGGGGTGAGGAAGGGCACTCGTTTGACCTAATGGCGCTTGATTCTAATGCGGTTATTGGCCGGAGTGGCTAGCCTTTGCCACATTTTACTCGCTTTCCTAGCCCTCTTTCAAGTGGGGTAAACTTGTTTTGCCAGGACTTGCAGTCATCTATGCATATGTCAAATCCATATGTGTTTCCCCTCTTTGGCTTGATTGGACCAGTTCTCACATTCCTGTATAGCTCCCTCATCCCTTTTACAATAATCGTGCCACAGATGTTTCCTTTGCCCTATTGGTGGCCTGAGTTGGTTGCTCGTTCGTCGGGGAGGATCTGCTTGGGTTTAAAGACCGGCATGGATACCCTACTTGCTCCGTCCAGGCAAGGTTACGATCCTATTCCATCACCGTTCTCTATGTGGGCGTTCAGGGTCACTATTTTTTGAGAGTCAACCCTCTAACTTGGGACACGCTTGACTTTGTTTTCAGCCGTTGCCGAGAGTCCCAAAGCTATTTACAACATCCGTTGCTTGCCCGGTGTGTAACTACGCCAATGATGAACACTTCTGTTTTTGCCAGCGCTGTGGTTATGCGAGGAAACAAGTCCACTTGCCCCAACCCCCAAAGAAAATTAATTTGATGAGGAGGGGATCTCTGATCGACTGAAGCAGCTTTCGGACCGAAGGGATTCTATGAGGTATTCTAAGCAGAAGTCATTGCTTGGACGAGAACTTGAAAGTGCTTGCGGACTTGCCCCTTGTGGCAGGAACGTTGTACAAAGGGCTTGATAACCTAACAGGTTTTTCCCAGGCTGTCTTAGATTAGTTTCCTTAGATGTAGTTGAGGATTTCAGTCACAGTGTGAAACGCTTTAGGGGGCACTTAAAAAAAGAGGTCTTTATTCGATCCTTATTTGGAGAGTTGTACGGTTTGGGAAGGAGAGAATAAATATGGCCTTATATCAGGGGTTTTGTGTGGTGATGTGTGGTACAGGATGGGGTTAGACGGGGGGAAGGCCAGAGCGATTCCCCATACCTCATTACCATCTCATAAATAACAATACCCAGGGAAGAATATGATACTATATATATATGCAAACTCAATTTGCATAGTAGTAGATTCCCCTGGGAATTGCGTCCTACCCCATCACTTCTCTCGAACTCGCCGGACAGAGTAGTGGGAGAAACACCCTACCCCCCCCCCCCCCCCAGCGAGAAGTCGTGTTTGCTGCTTCAGCCACTACTTCGCCTGGCTTTAGGCTTGTCCAAGGCCAGAGCGATTCCCCATACCTCATTACCATCTCATGAATAACAATACCCAGGGAAGAATATGATACTATATCTCGTTCAACTCTTCGCGTATTCACGAGATAAAAATGGTAGCATACCCAGCCTGTGAACAGGCTCCTTTTAGGGTGTATCGGGTTAAAAGAAATTAGTCCCTGAAAGAAGCCTGTTCACAGAAGAGATTCTCCTAAGTTTCCACGGGAAGAAATCGCCACGCCAAATACAAGACGTTTGCAAAATTTGAACAAATTACAGTATAAACTAGTCGCTTCAGTGTAAATATGGTTTAAAATCTTAATTTTAGGCAAAATATATAGAAATAAAAGTAAAATCTGCAAAGAACCGCAAACGATAATGCTGCTTACGGAATACGCAGGATCTGCAAGAGACCTAATCAGTCAAAAAAAATGAACAATATATTTTGGGACCGTAGGTTTTTACAGAATCGATATGCTGTGTTTTCTTTAAGCATGGTTTTGTCCATGTGTTTAAATGTTTAGATTGGCTTTGTCCATATTCATTTTTCTTTGCGAGACACCTTTGTAACATTTGTGGCTCCTTGTTCCCCGAAACACGTGATGTGGCACACGTAATTCGGGTGACAAGTGAGTACCAAAGTACGGAACCTGATATGGTGAGCGGGTCATTGTGTAATCTATTTGCGCCTGCATTTTTGCAGTCGTTATTTAGTTGCTACACCGTGCTGACGAGTTCCAATAAGAACGAAACAGCTGTCCACGGTTGCAACCCTATTTTATCGGTTTCTGTCGTATTGGTGTCTCGCAAAGTCAACTTTTTTAATTAGTCAGATCAGCTAGCTTGCAGTTTATTGTATGTTTGTTCGATTCCTCACCAGGAAACCATATTTTCACATAGTATGTTATATTCTTTGTGTCTTTATATGTTTATTTGTTATTTGGAATACCACGAAACTCAAACTGCGTGTGTCGAGCGCATTGCTTCTACAGCTGCTTCTAACTGATCGCGACATGAAGTCCCCAAACACACTGCTAACAAAATTTATAACTCGCCCTAGGAAGCCTCCACATCTAAGATAAATTTATTTGACATTTTGCTAGACGTCGGTCAACGTTTGCCGAAGAATTTAACTGTTTTATGTTACAGAGCCCAAAAATTAAGTGTTAAGCGTTATCGAGGTACCCCCAGTCAGACCCTCATAAACGAACAGCTACTAAAGACGGCATATGCTAATCATAAATGGTCTTGAAAATATCGGAGAAAAACCTTAAGGGGGGGGGGTGGCATCCATCCCCCCCCCGCACCCCTTGTAAGTCCGTGTGTAAAGGACATTTTGGAAATAAATGTACCAGTTTTCATATATTGATGCCACCGACGGATCCCCTATCAGTACATCAATATGTAAATTATAGGCCAGTTTATCGCTTTGTTTGCGACAAAAAGTAACAGATATTTTCATGATCGCAACTGTTTGCAAACTGTCAATGTATGCTTGTATGGAAAGCAGGCACTTATGTAGGGTACAAAAACATACTTGTATAAACTGTGTAGCGCCAATAAATTAATGAATGTGTTCAATTAAAAATGTTATTTAGGCGCTTTTTGAAACCGAAGATTCAGACGTTTCGGGACTCCTGTCTTTTCATCAGTGATTATAGTAAGGGCTATATTCGACTGATGAAGGGACAGGAGTCCCGAAACGTCTGAATCTTCGGTTTCAAAAAGCGCCTAAATAACATTTTTAATTGAACACATTCATTAACTTATCTAGGTTAGTAACTTTGAATATCAACAAGACCGACAACTGCATAAGTATACAACTGTCAAATGCGGGGTTGTGATGTGTAAGTAACAGTAGAAACCTGGCATGCATCGCGCGCGCCGTTTTATTATGGGGAGAATTTTTTATAGGGCGTAATTTCAACGACGCGCGCGCGAGGGAAACACGTGAAGGTGACGCCTGCAGAGGAGACCTTACATGTAGTTATCCGCGCGCGCGTCCTGGAAACTTTGCCCTGTAAATAAACCGGCGCCTGCTGGGAGAAGCCATGGACGATGAAACATTTGGTGCAATGGGTGAAAATGATTTTCCACTGATTTAGGTAAGTGTTTCATTTGCATTTAAGCCAGCAGGGAGAAACCATGCATTAAAAGTAGCAATTTTGGTGGTATGGCAACAGACCTCACCACTGTGATTGGATAGGACTAGCTATTAACCCTTTAACTGCCAATCGTACATATTTGTACGAAAATCACTAGTAGTGATTTAAAATTCTGCAGCTTTCATATATCTACACAAATGGTAGTAATGATCCCTTGTTAGGGCAAAGCAATAAGTTTCATAGCATGAACAACCAACTACTTGACTACAACTATGAATTTCTGCTGCATATGGTTGTTCATTCGGCAGCAAATCCAGAAATGCCCGTTTTCAACTTCCCAAGAAAACAACAAAAAACGCGCATCTTTGCATCAATTTCTTTTAATGAAAAAGTAACTCTAAATCCAAAAGTGTACATTTGCAGCTAACTTCGAACCTATTCCTCTGCATCCACTTAGAAAAATTTCCATCAATATTTCAACAGACCGAGCAATTTCCAGTCAATCAGAGCTATTCTTGCAAACTTATATCCTTCTGCACGACCGAAAGGAATTCTGGGTAATACGACCATACCGGCGGCATGCAAGTCTACCTACCTCTCTTTGATATATTTTTTAAAAGTGTCGAGCCACCCAGACCAACTGGCAAAATATTGCACCGATTGCATTTTTTAGAAGTCAAAAGTCGTCCAAATTGCCTTGGTAGGTCTCGAAATCCAACCACAGAAGGGCCAGAGAGACAACTTCACTCATGGACCGCCATGTTTTGCTACAGATACTTCTGGCGTTCCAGTCATAGTCAAATCATCTCTCACCTCTGATTTCTTTCAGACGTTTGCCTCTGCCCACCATTCCAGCTTAATGATGCCAGTCTGGGGGTTTCTGCAGTGAAAAATGACTCGAAAAAGCACTTATAAACCAAATTCTTATCAGATTCGAGTCCGTGTGATCGCTAATCGAGCGAGCAACGGTTGAATACTGACGTCACAATGAAAATTCGAGCCCACGTTGATTTGAAACAGCGTATATTTTTATGTGAGCTATTTATATGCAGTCACGAAATTCTACAGATTGCCTAGCTTCACAAAACTGCTTTGGGAAACTAAAGAAATTTGCCAGTTAAAGGGTTAAGGCAATTGATTTGGGTACACCAAGAGACCCTATAAACATTCTTTTGAGAAAATATACACTGCAAACTGTCTCCTTATTTCCCCTTCCTCAGATCAGAAGAAACCAGCTGAATGAAAATGCAACTCAACCAAAGTCAAAGTTTTTCTTTATTGACTCGAATAAATAACTATGCATATGGTTGTTAAGTAGCGACCGGCACCCAGGAAAATTGTCTGGCAAAGCCAAGCTCGCTTCTATAGATATAGATTGTTTTCCGTCAGGTACTGCGCACTCTTATAACACAAGCTAAGCTAACACAGCAGGCAGTCCCGCGCGGGGGTGGAGGGTACTCTGTATGTTTTTTGGTGGGGGTGTACCGCTGGGACTCTGAAACCCTTACCCTATATATACCAGACCATGTTCAGCTGATTTTGCAACCCTATACTAGACTAAACACTGAAAATCCCCACCCTTTACCAGACTTGCTATTTTCAGAACCGTATCAGTATTGGTGTTTTTAATTAGAAACCATCTGTCAACAATGTTGCCGCGACGATCTTCTTTCCGTTTACGGAAGGCTCTTTCTCTTCCGCCATTTCAAATTCTATTCTATTCTATTCATATCAGTGATAAGTTTCTCGGCAAATGATATCCCATTCTAGACAAAAACTGTCTGATTTTCGTACCCTATTCCAGAGTAAAACCATAACCTTCACAGCGACACATATCCTTATAGCTTATATATGAGAGTAACCGCCGCCCCCCACCCTCCGGGACTACAGACTCTACCTACAGTCACGCTTAAAACTATAAGGTAGGCGCGGACAACTGTTTCGCCGTCATTGGGGCTCTTCAGTGCACCGTAGCTAGAACATTATAGGCCCGTTATTTAAAACGGAAGTCTAACATAGACCGTGACTGCAAGCCGTAAATGGCCTCCAAATCTGTTTATAGTGGGTCATTTCTGTAGATAAATGTCTTCAGTTTCTAGTCTGTGGGATTGCCGGAACTGGCCAGATTGAAATTGGTTTTAATATTCTTTTAAGACTCTTTGAAGAGTCAATAGAAACGTTCGTTAAAAGCGGGCGAACGGTGCGGTATTATTTAAACAACGTTTAACAAAACAAATTATTTTGAATTAAATGAGATCATTCATAGTCATGAAAAATGATACAAATTATGGGAAACTAATGGGGGATGGGGGAGGGCACAAATTTGTTTTACTTTCCAAAGAAATTGAAAGTATTAAAATCATATAACTCTTTAAAAAAAGGTACAATGGCTTATGTACACAAATCTTAGTATGCTAGGTCTGCAGATCGCTCTGCCAGTGGCATGCAAGTCCACTGCAGTTTGCTCCCGATTTCTCTACTCTACAACAATAACAGCAAAGACAAAATAGTACTATTTTCTGGTAAACAACTTCGAACCATCAATCCGTACGGATCCGCTCATTTATTTGGTTGTGACGGAAAGGAGAGGTGGGGGGGGGGGGGGGGGGTGGTGCTTAACAAATTATTGCTTCAAAAATAAGGCTTATTAGAGGGGAGTGCTTAATAGAGGATTAACAGTGGTCAACTCTTTGGGCGTTAATAATGAGACGAGACAAGGGCTAGGCAAAAGATTAGTAAATACGGAATGGGACGGAGGAGAGAAAAAAGTGTTCCACTCGACTCCTTACCTATTCTTCTTTTTTACCCTTTCGCCCCAGACACCAGAGTTGCCTGCAGAGAGAGGAACAGGTAGTTATTCTCTACCCATGACGTCAATTCATATGTTTTACTATGGGACAATTCTCGGATTTCTCAGTTTCATTTTGCAATTGGCAGGAAGGTGTCTTGGTAAGCGCTGCGTTTTGTGTAGCTTTTATCTTGACCAGTTTAGAATAGACCTAGAATTTTCGTTCCTAGGGCATGAAATATCAATACAATCGATAAGTTGCTTTTGTATAGGGAGCTGTTTGGTTCTGTGATCTTGTGTAAACTAGAACTGTTAAACAAAGGAGATCGAATGCTGAAGATATCAAAATAGTGTTCTTGATCACGTCGTGTATGACTAAATTACGGTCTTTTCTGTCCTGAATTTGACACTAAAGAAGTGTAAACTGGTAAAGAAATACCGTTCATCTTTAGGTAAATAAGTGGAAGCAAATTTGAAAGCTACGAAATCAACAGTAAGATGCGCGCTAGTTTGTATGCAAATAGATATTGCTAACCATTTGTAACAATTTGCATGTCTTGGTTTTGTAGGCTGTCTGCTGATTACTGCTTTTGATTATACTTTCGTCGCACAAAGAACGGATCACAAAACACAGTAAGTCCTTTGTAACATTATTAATTCAGTGCATGGCTTTCTATTAACTCAGCGGCTTGCTTATGCGGGAAGGTCTTGGAAATTTAATGACTTAGGCTTACATCTGCTTTCGGCAATCAAAGTTTAAAGGGACACTGTCACCTATTTTTAGCATCACTTTAATAAGCCAAAAAAACATATTTGTTAAAATAATGGTTCAGTTTTGTTAACAAATACTCTACCAGTACACAGAAACCAGTATTCGTTATCTTTGGATGCATATGGCCAGGATGGAAATGGATTGCAACTTGAAAAAATTGGCCAATTTTTTCAACTCCTCCCAAGAGTCGTGGAAAAATCGCTGAAAAACTTTTTATGGTTTGTTCTTCCTTGAGGAAATCACTTGATATTATCTTCTTGGTGCTAGAAAAGCAATTTTATGTTTGAGCAAAGGTACTCTGTCGTATATTTTGTGTTTTTTGACCAAAACACAGCAAAATCTGCGTGACAATGCCCCTTTAAAATATGTTTGAGTAATTGAACTGGAAGGTTCTTAATGTCAACATTTTCCGTAATCAACCTATGTTTAAAGGTTTTCTTTGCGGATATAATACGACTAAAATAAATTCGGACTTTCCATCACTTTCCATCCATTTGTTTATTTTACGCGTTTAGCTTAGTTACATGGAACAAAAAAATCACGCGAGGCAGATCAGTACTGCGAAACTTTTAAATTTATCACGCGAGACCTATAAGTCACGCAACTTAAAGAGTAGGTAAAATTCTGTGACGTACAAAATGGCCACAAATTATCTAAATCTTCAAAGAAATATGCTTTGCATACATACTTACGACGTAAGCCGGAAGTCACATGAAAGCGAGGCCTAAGGGCCACCAAATGTATCGCGAACTTCAAACAGTTAAATATGGCGGCGGCAACAAAAGCGATTTGCGATTTACAGATTGAAAAAAAGACGCCAAAAGATATTCCTAGAGCAATTATGGAAAATGAAAGTGACGTTGGAAAGTGGACGATGAAGAAACTAAATACGACTAAAATATATTCCGACTTTCCATCACTTTCCATCCTTTTGTTTATTTTACGCGGTTAACTTAGTCACATGAAACAAATAAATCACAGGCAGATCAGTCATGCGAAACTTTTTAATTATCACACGATACCAATAAGTCATGCAACTTAAAGAGCAGGTAAAATTCTATAACATACAAAATAGCCCGGCACAAATTATCTGAATCTTCTAAGAAATGGTTTGCATATATAGTTACGACGTTAGCCGGAAGTCACTTTCCCGCGAACTTCAAACAGGTAAATATGGCGGCGGAAAAAAGAGCCATTTGCGATTTAGAAATTGGAAAAATTACCCCAGAAGGTATTCCTGAAGCAGTTATAGAAAATGAAAGTGCCGTTGGAAAGTGGAAATTGGAGAAACTAAATACGACTAAATTATATTCCGACTTTCCATCATTTTCCATCCATTTGTTTATTTTACGCGGTTAGCTTAGTCACACGAAACAAATAAATCACGCGAGGTAGATCAGTCATGCGAAACTTTTAAATTTATCACCCGGAACAGAGCTACACAAAACCGAAACATCAAAGCCATTTAGAAAACGATAAAGAAAACATGACGCAAAATTCATCGGTTTCATCATCAACGGGAAAGCCAGAAGTTGATTGTTAATTGTTATTTGTACTTATGTCTTTATAATACAATAAAAAGCGCATGTACATAAAGGAGCAAGGAACAAGTTAACTTTGCTTATGAATAAAATAAAAATATTAAAAAATTTTCACGTCACACTGAAAGAATAGTGTTTTGAAAATTGACAATTAATGGTGCAACAGTCCATAACTGATTAATGCAGCCGTGCATTGACAATGGAATGACTTGATCAAATATGTGCCACGCCTTCACTCGTTTGATTGATCTTTCCACGTGGATCCTAGCATGAGCAATGATCATAGTCTCAAAGCATTCGTCCTTTGTAAACTGATCGTGTACCGATTGTCTTTTCGGCGGAATATACAAACTTGTACCTTTGAGGGCCATGAGATCATCTATATCAAACCCTTTGTCAGCAAGGCATTTATCCCCAGGTTCCATTAGACTAAAGAAGTCACTTTTTTCCCACAATTTCTCTTTCACTAAAGCGACCAGGGTACAGGTGGCTGAAAAAGTCACCCAGCAATCGGGATTGATTGAAATAAGGCCTTTGTATGTATCGTGGAATTTGTAGTCAGAGTAATTTCAGAGTGTGTTTAATAGTCCTTGGGCAAGTCACACTTAATTTCTGTGCAGTCAAGAATCCCTCTGATATCTTCATATTGGCCTTTAAATCCCTCCGGTAGATGTTGTTTGATCTTATGCTTAGGCGCCCATATTGGCAGGCTTCCTAGCAAATGTACAGATAGTTTCCCCATGTTGTTAAAACATCATAAACTGTACCTTTCGCATAATCCAAATCTAATTCTGGTAAAAAACATCCAGAGTTGATCTATTGGTTCATTGGTGCGGGTTCCTTTCTCTTTCTTTGTCTACCTCGTGGAAATATGGAAAAACAGTGCATGGTTAAGTTCTATTCGCTTTTGCTACGAGCGAATACTCCGTACAAGGTTTTACATACTCCCAGAATGCGATCAGAGTACTATTAATTGGAATACCCGTATAGAAGAATATGTCATCATCACTACTCTTAAATCCTTCGATACCAAACTTTGACAGTTCCAATTGGCGTTTTAAATCTGCAACGACCTCTGACAAATCTTCATTTTGATGCTCTTTTTCTCCTTTTAGTTCGTTTGTTTCCAGTATATCACCCTCATTCTTTGAACATTCTTTGAATGCCTCTCTTCCTTTGCATCGCTTTGCTCTCTCCATCTCATGACTTGACTGCTCTCGTGTCCACTGAAATCGTGACGGAACCGCCTGTGGTAAAAGATCGTTTCTTATTCCAGTTATACTGTGTTTGTAATCACCAGTGTCAAAATGTTTCTAAGCAGCAAAAAAAAAAAAAAACTCCAGCTTATTTATTTTGAACTGGTCGTCCGAGGGTTTCATCATGACTTCCCCGATTCCTTACTTCGGCAAGGATCCTTCGGAAATGTATGAAACGTCAAGTCTTTCCGATTTAGTTGACCCTTATGGGACTGTCTCGTGCAAGAATGTTGCTTGTTATATACAAACTGAGACATACTCACTGAAAAGCCAGGTCGTAAGTTTCGTACGCAAATAAGTTCTGGCCAATCAGAGGAGCGAAGGACGTTTTTCACGTGTGAGAAAAATCGTTCGTCCAATCAGAAACCGCGAACGATGTTTCTTCACTGCAGCGGATATGACTCCCCGTCCCATCGCCTTGTGTTTGTAGCTTCCCGCTTCGGTTCAGCGAGATAAGTCTTTTTGAGTGAAGTTGCTTTGTATAAAAGAAAGTTTTTCCCGTAACAAGGACTAAAAAAAACATAACAATGGAAGAAAATAGATTCTTAAATCTCGATGTCACATTAGATGATTATGTAGAGAGCCAACAAAACAAACGTACGAAGGAAAAAAACAGAGCGAGACGTAAGATTACTAAAGAAGTATCTGACAGCTGCAAAAGGAACAACGATAAGTCCAGAAAATAAACCCACAAGAGCTGGATAGATATCTAGTTGATTTTATTCGTTCGATGAGACGAACAGAATCATAAGAATCATCATTAAGCAGTCACTAGAATGGAACTCGTCCCTCTATATCACATTCATAGACTTTGAAAGGGCCTTCGATAGCGTCGATCACAACAAGCTTTGGAAGATCTTCCGACACTACGGAATACCAGAAACATTTATCTCCATCATACAGAAGTCGTACTATAACTCTCAGACCAGAGTGCTACACAACGGAGAGCTTACACAACCTTTTTCCGTGAAGACCGGTGTTATCCAGGGCTGCATTTTATCACCCATTTTTTTTTGTTGTTAACAGCAACAGTAACATAAAAGATTACACATTATATATACATACACACACCTACAGTTACACACGCGTGACCATTTAACACACACCTAAAGGAGACGTTTAGGGGAAACACGTGCGTACAAATTATAAAACGGGAGCCCAAGAATTTAGAAATAGTTCTTCTTTGTTAATTATTTGCAAATGCTATTGTTCGCATAACGGAGATTTTGTTTTTCAGGCGTAAAAGAAAGATGTCAAAGTCTAAGCTGCCATTCCACACACTTGTACTAAAAATGTGGTATTTGGCAATGATGAGGGCGTAATTGAGCGTTGACCAGTTATTCGATTTTTCGTGCCAGCCATACAGAATCGCGATTTAAGAGAGATTTATTTTTCTTCCACCATTGTGTAACGAGGTTCCAAAACGTGTAGGAATTATTACAGGTAAACAACATGTGCAATAATGATTGGCTTTCGGAGCTGCATAGCGGGCAAATATCACTGTCCTTTTTGCCTGCGCGAAACAAACTAGACTGTGTTGGTAGGAAGTTGTGAATAACTTTGACCTGGAATATTATGAGCTTTGGTTCTTGCAAGACTCGGAAAGGGAGCATATAGACGTTTTTGATGTCTTTTGTGGTGAAGCCATGGTTTAAAATTTTACTCTCAGCGGTTGGAACCGAATAGGACTTGCTAAGTAGAGTCAAATATGCACTTTTAGTGGATGGAATTGAAAGAGGTTGTACCTTTGAAGGAAGCGTGTTGCGGAAGTTTGCTTTCCATTTTCTTGAGATGGCATTCAATAAACCGAAAAAAGTAGTGAAGGGTATTTCAAGGTTAAGTTTTGCTTTTAGATCAAACAGTGATAGAAAATTTAAGTCATCATCGAGTAAATCCTTGACACGAATTATGCCATTGGTGAACCAGGAGCTATAGAAAATTGGTTTCCCGTCCACAGTGATTCCAAATTATCTGATTCTTCGCTGGTTCTTCATGATTTATTTTGAGCTTAAAGTTCTGCCATGCAGTAACTCAAGATAGTACGATAGAAATCGGGGAGATGTTGTAGTTCGAACAATTTGATATTATATTGGCACTTGGTGAAAAACGTAAGTCCGCCGTATTGTTTTAAAGCGTTTTCTGGAACGATTTTCCACGAAGCGTCGCAGTTTTCTATAATTCTTTTAACCCAGGGTATTTTAAGTGATCGTTCCATCATTTTGAAGTCAACCATCTTTAAACCACCATGTCTTTTTTCGGCAATAATAGTTTTCATTTTAATTTTTGCAGGTTAATTTGTTATCCCAAATGAAGTGAAAGATAATTTTGTTGATGTTCTCTGCAAGACCATTCGGCATTGGCAATAACGAGGCGCTGTAAATTAGTTTTGATAAACCTTACGTTTTAACAATGTTTATTTTGCCAATTAGGGTGAGCTTTCTTCGCTTCCAAATATTCAGGGTTCTTTAAGGCTTTGTTCTCTTGCTGAAGATCTTCCATGGATATCAAAGCGCTGTCGAGGGATTTTTCGAATTCCTTCTGCGAGTTTTCGACGCCATTGATATCCGCTTTGAACTCGTGTGTTAATTGAGCGATCTGCGAGTGGAGATTTGAAAAGTTGTCTTCCATTCTGGATTCCATCGAGTTTAGCTTGTCGATGAGCTGCTTTAGCGAGGTTGATGAGTTGCTTTCTTGGTCGCTATCCATATCTTCACTCCTATATTTGTTTCTTTTCGGGGAAGGCTTCGAACACGAACTGCTTGAACTGGATCGATTTGCTCGCTTAGACATCAGAGTAAGCAATGGAATAAGGACAGCTGTCGTTAAACTTGAGCAAACGTTGCTAGAAAGACGCTGCTCATATTTTAAGATCACCAAAGGAGCCTGCCCTGGCCTTTCTCAGTTAAAGAATCACGGGCCGCGGAGAACACGTCCGATCGCCATGATGCTCATCTCATTATCACCCATGCTATTCCTTTTGGTTGTGGACTGGATAATGAAGACCACAACTGAAGGCTCGAGGATAGGAATCCAATGGTCCCGTCTCTCCCAACTACACGACCTGGATTTCGCTGATGATATTGTCCTCCTTTCCCACTGGAACGAACATGCACAGGAGAAAATCCAGTCACTGGCTACAACTTCAGGAATGACAGGTCTCAGCACCAAGAGAAGTAAGACCAAGACAATGCGAATAAAAAACACAAAGGAAGAACCAATCAAACTAGAAAATGAGGCCAACGAAGATGTCATTGCCTTTACCTATCTGGGAAGCGTGATGGCTATCGATGGAGGATCTGAACAAGATGTGATGGTGAGGATTGGCAAAGCCAGAACAGCTTTCCTTATACTTGGACCTGTGTGGAGATCTAAGGTAATATTCCTGAAGACCAAACTTACGATATTTAATACCAATGTAAAGACCGCCTTGATGTATGGAGCCAAAACTTTGAGAGTGACAAAAACAAACATCACAGACAAAGTTCAAGCCTTTGTAAATCGATGTTTTCGCTACATCCTTGGGGTTAAATGGCCAAACACCATCAGAAACGAAGATCTCTGGTGGATAACACACGAAGAGAGGATGCCTACCCAAATCAGAAGAAAGAAGTGGAAATGGACAGCGTAACCAGGCAAGCTCTCTTCTGGAACCCGCAAGGGAAGAGGAAGCTTGGAAGGGCTACAAATTACTGGAGGAGGTCAACTGTGGCAGATAAGGTCACGATGGAACGATATGGAACGTAGAGCCCAGGATCGGGATGAGTGGAGAGAAACGGTAGATGTCCAATGCTCTACTGAGGAGGGAAGGGGGATAAGAGAGAACAGTCGTAAAGGACCACCATGAATGAGACAGGCGTGGGCGGTAAGAGGCGGCATCAGTAGTGTCCCTTGCAAAGTGGATATTAGATCAATTCCTTACCAAAAAGCTGGCGATACGATGTAACATTAGCAATACAGTGGTTTCGTCGTTGAATAACAAATAGATTAATATACATTACGTTTATATAGCATTTATATAAGCACACTTATCACACAAGAAAAAATGTTGTAATTTACGTGAACTCCGCGACAAACAAGAAGCTTTTGAAATTATCTTATTTCAATGCTAAATAGATATCATATCAAAATTAAAATACTATAAAATTGAACACTCAATCACGATTTGACAATTCAATTTTACGGCTTTATGTGCTATTCTAGTTGATTTCAGCCTATTCATCAATATCAAGTTTCGACAAAAATCCATGAAAATCGATGATAGACGAAAGTCACAAGTTTATTTCTTAACCATTTTTATCGATTTCCGATATAAATTTATTAATCAGTGTTGATTATTACCGATTAACATCGATATTTATCGATAATTGAAAATATTCCGGGCCGAGAAAGAACCGCAATTGACGTGGAACAGCGTCTGCTTTTTGTCACAACCTCATTCGTAGGATCGGTTTTCTTCGCTTCCTCTGTAGCGAGAAATAGAGAGACCTTGCTGGTCTTTTTGTCTCTTTGAAATTGGTTATCCAGATGAGGAGTAGTCCTTTGTTTTTGGCTGCTACTTATCTCGAAAAATTCATCTTCCTTCCGACTAAAAACGTAGACTGGGTACCAGAGGTTCTCTTGCGGGACGCATTCGTACTCGGATCCAGAGAGTCTTGATGTATTAGTTGTTCTGAATGGCCTATGATCCTTATTGCAATTAATTTTAAATTCCCTGCGATCACAGAAAAGTTGCATAGGTGTGACAGGCATACGTGCTTGCAGTCGAAATTGTAAGTACAAAATATACAAATCGGGAACTCAATGAAAGGGAAAAGGTTTCATTATCTAGATCTCATTTGCCTTGTAGCTCTAATTGGTACCTAAAGTCGTTTTTCGGCTCAGTATAACCGCATCCTCTTGTAATTTGCTCTTTGAAAACAACAGGATCTGGAATTGTTTTGGCCGTGACCCTTGGGGCGTACAACAGCTTCAGCTGTTTTCTCTAAGCAACCAATAAGTACAGTTATCTTACTGGAGTTAATTAATAATAATTGATGGAGAATCTGTCTTCTTTCTTTAATATTACTTGAAGATGTCTTTTTGTGAAATTTACAAAGACGTATAGCGATTCTGCATTTATTAAGCGTTAAGAAAATGTATAGGTTGTTGGGGTTTTCTCGTAACGCGAGCAAGTAAAATCACGAAAACTAAAGATTGTCAAACCACCGATACTGACGTCATAGGATGGCTACTTGTAATTGTAGCACGTTTTGACATTTCCCTATGTGTACGTTGCAATAGGGAATCGGCTCACGTTAATTTAAATTGAAAGTATAGAAAGGGCAGTATTCATAATAATCGTTTTTCGTTGATTGAGAATGAAATACACAAAATTGTAGCACAATTCAATTTCATTTTATTGTTCATTTTATGTAAGTTGCATTGTATAAGAAAAATTACGGTCTGTAGTCTTGGACCTTGAACTGAAGGCGTATTCCTTTGTTGTCGTGTGGTTTTTGGGCTATTCCACGGAGTTTTGAACGGGTTTCCATTGTAACATTAAATATACAGAATTAGATATACAAAATTCCAAATTAATATTCAATATAGTTTATCAAATACGACAACAGAAAATAGAGTTAAAGTACTATAATTTCTTCTGTTTTCTAGAAGACTGTCATGGGCGACGTAGAGAAAGTTATACAAACCTTCCTTATTGGCATGGTTGTTGCCAATTTCCTTAGAAACACCAGTCGTGTTGTTAAAGCCGTCAAGTTGTGGGAAGAATGCTTCAGACTCTTCAACAGCAAAGTCCTGGAGAAAAAAAAAGAAATTGTGATACCACGTTGTATATCAACTTTTTTAAAATTATTAAATGGGTACGCTTTTATCAATGACCACACAAGTGCGATAGAATGCGGCAGAAAGCTACTGGTCTTACTTCGCAAGTGTGGTGACAAAAAAGGAGAAGCAACATGTTACGGAAACCTAGGAACTGTGTTTCAATCTGTCGGTGAATATACCAAGGCTGAAGAATGTCTCTTGAAAGCACTTGCCATCAAGAAAGAAATTGGTGACAAAAATGGAGAAGCAGATTGTTACGGAAACCTGGGAATAGTGTTTCAATCTGTCAGTGAATATAACAAGGCTGAAGAATATCTCCTGAAAGCACTTCCGATGAAGAAAGAAATTGGTGGCAAAAATGGAGAAGCAGAATGTTACGGAAACCTAGGAACTGTGTTTCAATCTGTCGGTGAATATGCCAAGGCTAAAGAATATTTTCAGAAAGCACTTGCGATCAGGAAAGAAATTGGTGACAAAAATGGCGAAGCAACAGAATACGGAAACCTAGGAACTGTGTTTCAATCTGTCGGTGAATATACCAAGGCTGAAGAATATCTCTTGAAAGCACTTGCGATCAAGAAAGACATTGGTGACAAAAATGGTGAAGCAGAATGTTACGGAAACCTTGGAAATGTGTTTCTATATGTTGGTGAATATGCCAAGGCTGAAGAATATCTTCACAAAGCACTTGTGATCATGAAAGAAATTGGTGACAAAAATGGAGAAGCAGAATGTTGCATAAACTTGGGAACTGTGTTTCAATCCGTCGGTGAATATGCCAAAGCTAAAGAATATCTTCAGAAAGCACTTACGATCAATAAAGAAATTGGTGACAAAAATGGCGAAGCATCATCCTACGGAAACCTTGGAAATGTGTTTCTATCTGTCGGTGAATATGCCAAGGCTAAAGAATATCTTCACAAAGCACTTGTGATCATGAAAGAAATTGGTGACAAAAATGGCGAAGCATCATCCAACGGAAGCCTGGGAGCTGTGTTTCAATCTGTCGGTGAATATGTCAAGGCTGAAGAGTATCTTCAGAAAGCACTTACGATCAGGAAAGAAATTGGTGACAAAGGTGGAGAAGCAACAGATTACGGAAACCTAGGAACTGTGTTTCAATCTGTCGGTGAATATACCAAGGCTGAAGAATATCTCTTGAAAGCACTTGCGATCAAGAAAGACATTGGTGACAGAAATGGCGAAGCATCATCCTACGGAAACCTAGGAAGTGTGTTTCAATCTGTCGGTGAATATGCCAAGGCTGAAGAATATCTCTTGAAAGCACTTGCGATCAAGAAAGACATTGGTGACAGAAATGGCGAAGCATCATCCTACGGAAACCTAGGAAGTGTGTTTCAATCTGTCGGTGAATATGCCAAGGCTGAAGAATATCATCAGAAAGCACTCGCGATCAAGAAAAACATTGGTGACAGAAATGGCGAAGCATCATCCTACGGAAACCTAGGAAGTGTGTTTCAATCTGTCGGTGAATATGCCAAGGCTGAAGAATATCATAAGAAAGCACTTGCGATCAAGAAAGAAATTGGTGACAAAGATGGGGAAGCAACAGATTACGGAAACATGGGAACTGTGCTTCAATCTGTCGGTGAATACGCCAAGGCTGAAGAATATCATCAGAAAGCACTTGCGATTAGGAAAGAAATTGGTGACAAAGATGGAGAAGCAACAGATTACGTTAACCTAGGAACTGTGTTTAGATCTGTTGGTGACTATGCCAAGGCTAAAGAATACAACGAAAAAGCTCTTCAAATTAGCAACCAGATAGGTAACATTGAATTGCAGTTTCAAAGTTGCCTTAAACTTGCTTTGGATACTTTGTTCTTAGAAGGAAACTTGGATACTTTGTTCTTAGAAGGAAATGCGTCTGAAGCTGTATCAAATCTCTTTGTATGCATTGAAAAGTGCGAGAAAATGCACCGTTGTTTAAGAGACAATGATCAGTACAAGATATCGTTTTTAGACAAGCATGTGTCTCCCCATCGGTTGCTCAGTGTATTGTTTTGTGCTGCTGGGAAACCTAACGAAGCTCTTTTCGCTGTAGAGCTAGGACGGGCTAGAGCACTGGCTGACTTGATGCCAGCTCAGTATTTAGTGGAAAAACATATACCAGTCAGCCAACATTCATGGGTTGGTATTGAGAAGATCATGAAGAAAAATGGTAACTGTACTTGTGTGTACATTTCCTATTACAATCAAACTGTATTTTTGTGGATTTATAAGACAAACAAAGGCATTGTTTTGCGACAAAAGAAACTAAGTGAATGTTTTAGTCACGTAGACGGAATGACATCAGTGGATGACGTTTTTGGAAACGAAACCTTCAGGAGGCATCATGTTTTACCCGAAGAACAGTGTGAAGATCGATCATTATTTCCATCAAGCCCCGACCAACTGACACAGAAATCTTCTCAAGAAGATAACCTCGCAGCTTTCCGTCTTGTAGAAGAGGAGATAAACGAATCTCAGCATCTTGAACCTCCGACTCTTGCTCAGTGCTACGACATGATTATTGCTCCTGTGGCTGACTTACTTGATGAACCAGAAATTATCATTGTTCCTGATCGTTGCTTGTTCCAGATTCCTTTTGCAGCATTGAAGGATCCAAATCAGAAGTATTTATCAGATAGTTTCAGGATCCGTATTGTTCCTTCTTTGACGACTCTTCAGCTCATTCAGGACAGTCCAGCGGACTATCACAGTCAAATCGGTGCACTCGTAGTGGGTAAGCCGGCTGTTTGTGAAGTTTATTACAAGGGAAAGCATGAGAAATTACCCCCATTGCCCTGTGCAAGAAAGGAAGCAGAGATGATTGGACAACTGCTGGGAGTTCAACCATTGTTAGGAGAGAATGCAACTAAGCAAGCAGTTCTTCAAGGCATACACTCAGTGAGTCTAATCCATTTCGCTGCTCATGGTGATGCCGAAAGAGGAGAAATTGCTCTTGCCCCTCCACTATCCAAAAGTCGGATTCCACGTGAGAAAGACTATATATTGACAATGGCTGAGATTTCACAAGTACGACTTACAGCCAAACTAGTAGTCCTAAGCTGCTGCCATAGTGCACGTGGACAGATAAGGTCTGAGGGAGTTGTGGGAATCGCTCGAGCTTTTTTAGGATCAGGTGCACGCTCAGTGTTGGTGGCACTGTGGGCCATACAAGACAAAGCAACTCAGGAATTCATGAGTCATTTCTACGAGCACCTTTTTTGTGGGGAAAGTGCCAGTGAATCTCTTCATCGAGCTATGAAATGGATGAGAAGTAACGGCTTCTCTGACAGCAGCCAATGGGCTCCTTTTTTGCTGATTGGAGATGACGTGACATTTGGTTTTCATAAATAAAGGTAAGCTAACATTGTGTTTTTATAGTATGGCGATACTTTTTATAAGGTATATTTTTCCCTGAAAAAAAAAGACAAGATTTGGATTCTAGTATTCATCATGACATTCAATTAAGCACTTCCTATTACTGAAGGTTTTGTTTCCTGTGTTAACTTCTTTGCACTAATCCAACAACGAGCAAGCAAGGTTAGACTAGTGGTGAGAGGGCTCGTCTTCCACAAATGCGTCTATGATAAACGGATTTCAACTCGATATCTTCTTACAATATCTAGATGAACGCGAGATTTCCACAAGGAGGATTTCTGACTTGTTGGCGAAAAAAACAGTGACATTATTTATTTGTTTGTTTGGTTATTAGCAATATTTATATAGGGATGCCTATTCAGAGCGAAGCTGCTTTAAGTGAACTACTGTTGATTCCTTGATGTTATTATAAAACCCAATTACGTTTTATTTGCTTTGCTTTTTGCTCAAAAGTTTAAACTTCATTATAATGTTTGGACTGAACAGTTTGTTTGTGTATTACCCAGTGTTTGTAAGTAAGGGCTACATTTCACTTACCTGTTAATGGATGATTTATTCCAAAACAGAAAATACACCCGTTTCTTTTAAGAAAAAAATATATTTTGTTGTTCCAGGTTGTGTTCACCAGACCAGACCAGGGTATGGCAAATCGGCTGTCCCTTCTGAAGCCAAGGACCTGGTAAATTGAACAGTTAATCAGTTGAAAGTCACCTGAAACTTAAAGTGGGCACGCATATACTTGTTTGGTCCACCAGTTCATGTTCGCGTGCTTTCATCTGCTGTTGGGCCTTCAGTTAGTTCCTGTTCATGACATGGTATCTTCCGTGCTCTGGTTTTGTTCCCTTTGCAAGTATTACTTCATTATGTAAAGTGTGTATTGACACCATGAAGACAGCCGTCTTGTCTTGTCTTGTCATAGTCAGATGGAAACACTCCGGTGAGTGTTTCAGTCCCAGGCCACTTACCTTCCGTGCTCTGTTTTTGTTCCCTTTGCAAGCATTACTTCATTGTGTAAAGTGTGTATTGACACCATGAAGACAGCCGTCTTGTGTTGTCTTGTCATAGTCAGGTAGAAACACTCCAGTGAGTGTTTCTGTTCCAGTTGCCTTTCGTGCTTTGACGACAGGAAACTTTGCTTCCTTTACAAGCCTTGCACTGGCAGTAGTTAACGGCCTTGTTTAGATCTGTAAAAAGGACAATGAGTTTTCAGTTGATTTCAAATCCAGAACATTTCATTAAGTAAAAAGCTCGTTTATACCATGCACTATATTTTGCGGTAAGATGGCATTCCTGCGTGCATAATAATACGTTTGTATTGGAATACCGTCTCGGAAATCAAGTCTGATTAAACGTTTGGAAATAGCTTTAGCTCTTTTATGAACAGCATGACGTTTCCGTATACTATTCGACATCATTTTTAAAAATAACGTTCGTAGAATTTTAAAGCTGTAAAAAGAGTTATTAGTTATTAATATCGTTAGCAGATTTTCGCGAAGGTATTCCAACAATCACTTTATTTTATGCAAGTTAAGCTTATTGAAGCAAAGTAATGTTAGAAAAGACATATTTTTACATAACGCAGCATGAGGAGCCAAACTGAGATTGTTTCTGGGTAAATGCGACAGGATCACTCCGACAACAGTAGCAAGGAATAGCGTTATGGGATACATATTTTGTACAGTAAAAACCCGCAAGTAAGAACCTAGTTTTTAAGAACCTGTTAGGCTAAAATTTGCCAGTTAGACTCCCTCTATACAAGAACCTGTTTAGTCTAAAATTTGAAACAGTTTCTTATTTTGTAAAATCTATATAAATCTATATAAAAAATGTGTACAGTACACTTGGGCAAATAAGAGTGTGATCAGTGCTTCAATTTTTCTTATTATAGTCATTTTTACATAAATACTTACTTGGTATGCAGATTTTATATGAAGAATAGACTAAATACCACTGAATTCTACTAGCTACAATGTAATTTTTCCTTCAGAAAATAAGAACCTATTTAAGAACCTGAATTGCCTAAATTTGTGCTAACTAGCGGTTCCATATTGGAAGTGAAGTGCTGCCACATTTGGAATTAGTGATGTAAGGCCTACGTCACGAATGTCAATTATCAATCAAGAAATTTGGAATACGTCTTCGTGAAATTCAGGAAGAATTACTTAGTGATGTATGCTTGACATCATGAATGAATATTACAAGTTATACTAGCAGTAATCAGGGATTATTAAGTGCGTTCGAATGTTTGTTATGGGTAAGAAGGGTTTGAGACTTGTTTGAGTGACATTTCGTTCTTTTATAACTTGTAATATTCATTCATGATGTCAAGCATACATCACTAAGTAATTCTTCCTGAATTTCACGAAGACGTATTCCAAGTTACTTGATTGATAATTTACATTCGTGACGTAGCCCTTACATCACTAATTCCACAACAACCATGTTTTAAGACTTTTAACGGCAAAACTTAAAAATCACTACACGAGGCCGAAACTAAAACTTCCAAATGTGGCAGCACTTCACTTCCAATATGGAACCGCTAGTTGTATTTGTATTTGTGACCGCAATAGGTCAGAGTAAAATGACTCATATGATCAATTAGTATTAGTTTGTTTTCTACCGACTTCTCTCCCATTGATGGCATCTCACAGAACGATAATAGGCGCCATATTCGCTTCTTTGTAGCTGGAATAAAGGACTTTCTGTACCTTTCAGAAGCAGTAAATATGTTTTCGATCAAGCTTCGTTGTAAAAACACTGCAGTTACTTGCAAAAAATGATACAGATTAAACTTACCGAATAGAGCAGACGCGAGAAAAAATGGCAAACCAATGTGCGCGCGCAACTTGCTGGATGAGTCTATGACGCACGCGTAAGGAGAAAAACGTGCGCGCGCACCTTGCCGGAAGAGGCTATGACGTATTTCCGGTACTTGACCCACCCACAAAATCGAGTTGTTCGTGCCCAGGCCTCTCGCTTGTTGAGTTTAGGTTGCGTTCTCCTGACGTCGAACGCAAAAAGAACGAAATGTCACTCAAACAAGTATCAAACACTTCTTGGAATCGAGCGTGATACATGAATCAGTTCGTCTAAATGAAGCAGACTGAGACTGAGACTGAAGTAGACTGGAGGGTAGACTGAATTTTAAATTCCAAACTCTTCGACCACGCGGCATAAACATTGACTTCAGTTTTTTTTAGACT
Source organism: Cladopsammia gracilis (assembly GCA_022457155.1). Taxonomy (NCBI): domain Eukaryota; kingdom Metazoa; phylum Cnidaria; class Anthozoa; order Scleractinia; family Dendrophylliidae; genus Cladopsammia; species Cladopsammia gracilis. The sequence goes on from JAJGOT010000154.1 coordinate 167,958, forward strand.
TTTTCCGCGCGCGCGGAAGAACCTGTAAGAACCTGTAAGAACCTGTAAGAACCTGTAAGAACCTGTTTAGGCTAACTTGGGAAAATGCAGGTTCTTACTTGCTGGTTTTTACTGTATTCACCTAATTGCAGGAATGTTGTTGGGAAAAAGCGTAAACCCGTTGACGATACCGCACAATTGAATTCTGGGCACAAGGCAAATGAGACTTGTTAACATTCCATATATCGATATTTCAGATCTATTCTTTCGTAAAATATTTTCATAGGATGATTGTTTCCATATCGTATAATTACCTTCAATTTATCTGCAATAGCTCCACAGAAAACCATTGGGTGATATCGTTCATGGTTTATAACCGACAGCGATTTTTCAATCAAGTGTATATCAAGATGCAATAAGTAATTATCGTGAGTAGCATTTCATATTATTTAACCTCAGCTCTGTTTATATCAAGATGCAGTATTAAACAGTAATTATCGTGAGTAACATTTCACATTATTTAACCTCTTTATATCAAGTGTACATCAAGATGCAATATTAAACAGTAATTATCGTGAGTAGCATTTCATATTATTTAACCTCTGTTTATATCAAGTGTATATCAAGATGCAATATTAAACAGTAATTATCGTGAGTGTGTATGTGATGTATTTCCGCAATCACGCGGGCTTCCTCTCATACATTGTCATTTATTGCTATGGAATGTGACAAAGCAACAAACCCCGGGCCCTCCGCCCTTTTAAACATCTTCGAAGAATGTATAGAAAAATCAGAATGCACGTTATGTGATAATGATACTTCAGATTTACTTCCATGTGTAAACAGTACGTGTATAGAATCAAGTTCTTTTATTGAGGACAAAAAGGGGATGTTCGATGAAATACATCGCCGGACAAAGTTAATCTAACCTTCACAAAGTGCGTCTATTCTCCCTTGTATGTTTACCAATTTGTAATAGTTATTCGATATACTGCAATTCTACCCAAATAATTACTGATCGTTATCCAAACCCATTGTTTTCAGTTTGCATTATATCACCGAATGCCGAGAGAAAAATAATACAAACTAAGTGTGCGGTCTTTTTTGGTGGCAGGGAAATTATCAGAGGTAATCTTACACGTGCTAAATCGGCACACAGCATTATTAAAACTAAAACAAGCTGCATTATTAAAAATAATGCTGCGTGTTTTAGTTTTGATAATGCAGCGTGATTTACATGCATATATTGTATGTTTGTTCGATTCCTCACCAGGAAACCATATTTTCACATAGTATGTTATATTGTGTCTTTATATGTTTATTTGTTATTTGGAATACCACGAAACTCAAACTGCGTGTGTCGAGCGCATTGCTTCTACAGCTGCTTCTAACTGATCGCGACATGAAGTCCCCAAACACACTGCTAACAAAATTTATAACTCGCCCTAGGAAGCCTGCACATCTAAGACAAATTTATTTGACATTTTGCTAAACGTCGGTCAACGTTTGCCGAAGAATTTAACTGTTTTATGTTACAGAGCCCAAAAATTAAGTGTTAAGCGTTATCGAGGTACCCCCAGTCAGACCCTCATAAACGAACAGCTACTAAAGACGGCATATGCTAATCATAAATGGTCTTGAAAATATCGGAGAAAAACCTTAAGGAGGGGGGGGGGGGGGTGGCATCCATCCCCCACCCCGCACCCCTTGTAAGTCCGTGTGTAGAGGAAATTTTGGAAATAAATGTACCAGTTTTCATATACTGATGCCACCGACGGATCCCCTATCAGTACATCGATATGTAAAATATAGGCCAGTTTATCGCTTTGTTTGCGACAAAAAGTAACAGATATTTTCATGATCGCAACTGTTTGCAAACTGTCAATGTATGCTTGTATGGAAAGCAGGCACTTATGTAGGGTACAAAATCATACTTGCATAAACTGTGTAGCGCCAATAAATTAATGAATGTGTTCAATTAAAAATGTTATTTAGGCGCTTTTTGAAACCGAAGATTCAGACGTTTCGGGACTCCTGTCTCTTCATCAGTGATTATAGTTAGGGCTATATTCGACTGATGAAGGGACAGGAGTCCCGAAACGTCTGAATCTTCGGTTTCAAAAAGCGCCTAAATAACATTTTTAATTGAACACATTCATTAACTTATCTAGGTTAGTAACTTTGAATATCAACAAGACCGACAACTGCATAAGTATACAACTGTCAAATGCGGGGTTGTGATGTGTAAGTAGCAGTAGAAACCTAGCATGCATCGCACACGCCGTTTTATTATGGGGAGAATTTTTTTATGGGGCGTAATTTCAGCGACGCGCGCGCGAGGGAAACACGCGAAGGTGACGCCTGCAGAGGAGACCTTACATGTAGTTATCCGCGCGCGCGTCCTCGAAACTTTGCCCTGTAAATAAACCGGCGCCTGCTGGGAGAAGCCATGGACGATAAAACATTTGGTGCAACGGGTGAAAATGATTTTCCACTGATTTAGGTAAGTTTTTCATTTGCATTTAAGCCAGCAGGGAGAAACCACACATTAAAAGTAGCAAGATTGGTGGTATGGCAACAGACCTCACCACTGTGATTGGATAGGACTAGCTATTAAGGCAATTGATTTGGGTATACCAAGAGACCCTATAAACATTCTTTTGAGAAAATAATACTTTTATTTGTTTTCCTACACTGCAAACTGTCTCCTTATTTCCCCTGCCTCAGATCAGAAGAAACCAGCTGAATCAAAATGCAACTCAACCAAAGTCAAAGTTTTTCTTTATTGACTCGAATAAATAACTATGCATATGTAGCGACCGGCACCCAGGAAAAAGGTCTGGCAAAGCCAAAAGGTCGCTTCTGTTTTCCGTCAGGTACTGCGCATTCTTATAACACAAGCTAACACAGCACGACAGTCCCGGGTGGGGGTGAGGGGTACTCTGTATATTTTTGGAGGTGTACCGCTGGGACTCTGAAACCCTTACCCTATATGTACCAGACCATGTTCAGCTGATTTTGCAACCCTATACTAGACTAAACACCGAAAATCCCTATCCTTTACCAGACTTGCTATTTTCAGAACCGTATCAGTATTGGTGTTTTTAATAAGAAACCATCTGTCAACAATGTTCCCGCGACGACCTTCTTTCCGTTTTGGGAAGGCTCTTTCTCTTCCGCCGTTTCAAATCCTTTTCTAGACTTAATTCTTCATATCAGTGATAAGTTTCTCGGCAAATGATATCCCATTCTAGACAAAAACTCTCTGATTTCCGTACCCTATTCCAGAGTAAAACCATAACCTTCACAGCGACACATATCCTTATAGCTTATATATGAGAGTAACCGCCGCCTCCCATCCTCCGAGACTACAGACCCTACCTACAGTCACGCTTAAAACTAGAAGGTAGGCGCGGACAACTGTTTCGCCGTTATTGGGGCTCTTCAGTCCACCGTAGCTAATACATTATAGGCCCGTTATTTAAAACGGAAGTCTAACTTAGACCATGACTGCAAGCCGTAAATGTCCTCCACATCTGTTTATAGTGGGTCATTTCTGCAGATAAATGTCCTCAGTTTCTAGTCTGTGGCGTTGCTGGGCTGGCCAGATTGAAATTGGTTTACAACGCGGTTTAACAAGTCCCTATAATGAGACTAAAACAGAATAAGAGGCTCCAAGTAACTTCTTCGCTAATTATTTATACGTTAACAATTATGATAAGACTTCGTATGAGAAATATTCTTCGCACTGTAAATGTGCTAAATGTGCAATGAATGTCTTGAAGTGTTTGATGTACACGCGCATGTGTGTAGGCCTCATAAATATAAAGACGGTGAGGACTGGGGCTTCTGCTTCAGTTTGAAGTCGAGCCTGCGTTGATAATCAACAGCAGTCAGTTGTGTTGTCAAAAATGGCGGAAGACGTAAACAACGATTCCTGCGCCTTCCAAAGCTGAAGAACGAAAGATCGTGGTGGAGGTATTCCTTGCATCTATTTCTTATTTAGAGTCCTTAAAGATGTGAAAAATTGTGCTTTTAGCCCCTCTGCCCTGCCTTGCTTTGTATCTGTTACATAGTTTACTGGATGTTTGAGTTTAGGACAGGCCCGGCCTGCAGCTCGGGGAGTATATGTAACTGACTGTATTAGAAGGGTCTGTAGTCTGAGTGGTCCTTCACTTGCTCTTTTTTATGAAACAAGACCTTGAAAGAGGTTATAAACTCCATAAAACGCTAAAATTGCACCTGGGGAAGGGGGAGCAGTGTGCCAATGACTAAGACAAACAACAGAACAACAAACAAAAACTTTATTCAGACATATTAAACCTAAATACAGTTGCCCTGCAAATTAGCAAAGAAACGCTATTAGGGAAAAGTAATCTAATTGAAAATAATGAAAGTGAGACAACATAACAATACACAAGCTGATGCTGACTAATGACAAATTATGAAGCTGACTAATTTTTATGATGGCAATCACTGATAGTATCTTGGAACACTGTCTGTTTCAAAGTCTGTCTCTCTTTTCCTCATCCATGCTTTCAAAATTAAATGAAATCCCTTGTACCACATGCATGCATGCCAACATTGCACCAGAGGAACAAGAAGCAGTGTTAATTCCAACAACTTGTGACAATGATTGTAAGTGCATTTTCCATGTGAAGACAATGCTAAATATAATATTTATGCCTATATCTTTGAAAGCATTCTCCAAGTGGCAAAGATCTACACCAAGGATCTTCAGCACAGCCTAACATTAATGTACCTTGGTTTAGGGTTAGGGTTACATTTTTGAAAAGGGACATCTATGCTACAGTGTCACTAATAATTATTATGTCCTGGAATAATTGCTATTAGTGATCTTATTATGATTGCTTTCTCTAACATTAGCTCAGTTAAAAAGAGCACTGGAAGATTTAATCCAGAGATCGGGGTAGTCCAGCACTTGTCCAAACGATATCTGTGGTTTGCTAAGAAAACAATAGATTTGTCCCACTGGGATAGGGATTAGGGATAGGGGCATTGTTCAAGTGATATATCAATTGTATCATTCGTCAATCACAGACATCATTTGAACAGCTACGGGGTCGCCCAGAGATCGTGAAATTGATTCTTGCTAGGGTGAAAGATTTTTTGTTTGATTCCTGTTATCCTCATATCCTTTGTTGGACTTGCAGCCCAGAGAGATTTGTAAGCATTTCTCCCTTCTGAGCACTCATAAAAATTTTGACTTGTGACTTAAGGGACTTGTGAGATGAAAGATACTAAGGTTGAAAGAATTTTACTCTTTTGAAAAGGGAGGAGATTTTGCAGTAAAATGTATTTAACTACATTTAAAGGCATTGTTATGCTGTAACTTGTCTCACAATGATGTTGCAACACAAATCTGCTGCCATGAGAAAATAGCTTAGTATATATACTTACAGTAACAATTGGCTCTAGTAAAATAAAGGCTCAAATGTTGTACATTGCTGCAAATATTATCAAAAGAAGAACTAAGTTAAATACTAGCTTCATTAACAATAACAGCAACAGAAAGTCTACAATAAATGTCTGTTGCAGGGTGTGTTATTATACTGGCTATTTTTCTTACAACTTGCTGTGATATGAGATGTACAGAATATTGCCTTGTGTTAATACAATAATTAATTATTAAGGATTAGTCAAAAGTTGATTTCATCAACAAACCTGAACATTACTAGTATAATACAGTGGGACGTGCCTTACAGTGAGCACCCAACAATCTTTTTTACAAGTTTTGTGACTAACTTTACACTCCTGTGATAAACACGAAGCAACAAGATTACATTTGATCATTTATCACTTTGTGTTTATCATTGACAGGGGTGCAAATTAAGTTAAGTTATAAAACTTGTAAACAAAACTTGTAAAAGAGTTTGTTTGGGGCTCGTGGCAAGGCATGTCACACTGTAAGCTGTGTTAAATTTCTTACTTTATTTCCCTCATTTATGATCTGCCAGGGACTTGCCACAGTTTAGACACAAGCACTGGCAGACTCATTTTGGGAAAACATTTGATGTCTATACCAGAGTAATTAAGACAGTATATTATTTTGTTGATCAGGTCTGATTTTTTGTTTTGTTTAATATTTCTTTGTTGAAATTTGACTCCTGTTTATTTTTCCATCAATTGTGGAAGTTTTAGCAGAAACACAGGCAATTAATTATTGTCATGAAAAAAATGTGGTTATTCATTGTGGTGGTTGAAATGATATCATTTGTTTCATGATGTAGTCACTTTCATTTAGATGTGCAAGAAATTAAAAAAAAAATATCTTCTTGTGCATCAAAAGTTTTAAACAAGAACAAAGTTAAACATTACCATTTTACAGGGCTGGGGTTCTTCCAAATAGACTGTATAAAAGGTTAATTGCAAATCAATGTCTTGGGTTCCCTTTTCCCACCCCAAAAAGAAACAATTCAGAAAGGGCACACAATGGGCCTTCTTTGGCCAGTCTTGGCCAGTTTCTAGAACAAACCCTGCATTGGTTTTTCTAAGTTATTACTCATGTAGATTACTATTTTTATTTCTCAGTACTTCTCCCCACCCTTGTGTTTTAATGGTCTCATCTCAACTGGCAGATCTTCAGAGTGAGAAGTAACAAAAACAATAAATCATCTCAGGGGTACACTGTGGGGTAGTGGAGTGACACCAGGACTCACCTGAACCCCTTACTCTAGACCAGACCATGTTCACTTCAGATGCATTTTTCCACTCCTGCCTATTTTTAGCCTAGACACCAAAATTCCCTACCATATCCCAGGTTAGTTAAATATGTAATTTAGGCTCACTTCTGGGTTTCAATTCCTAGTAAAGTCTAAATTCTTCATACCACTGATGAGTTTCCTGGTAAATGATACTCAATTTTTGCTGCGTAGGAGACTAGGAAAAATACAATGTAGAGGTTGTTAGTTTGTTATTCATCAGACTAGCATAATAATCATTAATTTATATTATAACTGATTATTTGCAGGTCAGTTTTGGATACCAAAAACAACCTGAAAAGATGGCAAATAGGAGAAATTGCATCCAAAATTGGACAACTCTACTATCATTACTAGTCAGAAAATTTTTATTTTTCCTACATTATTATAGTCAAACCTTCTGAATATGGACACTAAAGAGGGTTGACTCAAGTGTCTGTATTGCGAAGACCTGTGTAACTGTGTTAAAGAGGCAGAGTTTAAAGTGCCTATTACCCTTACCTTTTTATCGCAAATATCGATTCTATATTCTATCAAGTGAAAAATTAAGTGGTGGAATATTTTTGGATTTGAGTTTTGCATCTGTGATTTATAGAGGTTTATCTCCAACATACTAATGAATGTGACTTCATTCCTGTCCAGTATTTTATATTTTTCTTGTTGGGAATTCGACTATAGCTATTGTCTGATTTAGTTACAATATTTTAATTTGCTTAAATAATAAAAATAAAAATTCAAATTTATCGGGAAAATGCGGAAATTGCAAATATTTTTTGCTAGGGTTGCAAAATAACATACAATTAAACATTTTAATGCTTTTGGCAGCATTTTATATGTTTTTTTTCACCGAAAAGGTCAAAAACACGAATTTTTATACAAAAATGGCTTGACCTCATGCTACTTATGACGTCATATCTCGTTACCATAGCAACCGGTTGTCGCCAAACTTTACCAAAGTGTGTCTCAAGGATAAACGAACAGCTACTGAAGACGGCATGTGCTAATCGTAAATGGTCTTGAAAATATCGGAGAAAAACCTTAAAGGTGCCTCCCCCCCCCCCCCTGTACGTCCGAGGGTTATATCTCATCAAAACAGTAATACAAAAGAGAAGGCCAAGAGACTTAATGAACTGGTAAAAACGTTGGAGACACCCACCTTCTGTGGGCCAATCCCTCTGTAAGTAAACAAAATTGTCAAGAATCAAAGGCCTCTGCCGCTATTTGTTACGTGACTTGATAATTTTTCCTACGGGCTAACAATAAATTCGCTACAGCACCCATAACTATAATCCGTTTCAATCGTCCTCGAAATTAAAGTGCCCATAACAATTCATTTTTTTATTTTCTCATCTGCATGTAAACATCACACAAGGAACCTCTGCGAAACAATTTTTCGTTTTGCACAAAACGAGAATTTTTTATGAATATTTCAAATCTTCAAAATCCTATTTTTTTGCGGTATACCCGTCCCGCTGTTAAGAAGGCCAACGGGCTCACATGTTCCTTAAGCTACGTCACAATTCCTTTGTTTGAAGTTACTTGTTCCTTTGTTTGAAGTCACGTGTTCCTTAATCTACGTTACGGATCCCTTGAGACTAATGCGAATGGTGTGCCAAAATGGCGGCAAATTTGAGGGTTTTAAAAAAAATCTAAAAAAATCGCGTTTTAATTAAATCGCAAAATTTTTTTCACGGAAGTTCTTGTAGTAATGTCTAGTTTCAGATAAAAAAAAATAGGTTGTGGGCACTTTAAGTCATCCGTACTGTATTTACAGCGTTTAATGAAGAATTGTTCTTGAATTATTGGTACGAATTGATATCCTGTTTGAATTGTTAACGGTTTTTAGCCAGGCAATGGGATATACTTCATGGTGGGTTTTACTTTATGCACATCAAAGAATCCGGCACTTATTTAGGGCTAAAAACTCATTTTAAAATGGTTAGCTTTTATTTACTGTTATGGATATCACTACCAATAACAGTAAATAAAAGCTAACCATTTTAAAATGAGTTTTTAGGATCCCTATATGATAGGATCCGTATATGTGTGTTAGCATGAAATATATACCCGGGCAATGGAAAAAAATTGGCGCAAGCATGCGCAGAGCGTGGAAGCCTACATGAAAGACGTTGAACTTTTGCCTTTAGGTGTCTGAGTACTTCGCCAGCCCCATAAAACAAGATTTTGTACCTTAAGCTTTTAAGGTTTTCTGTAAAAAAATTCCTACAGGCGACCCAACTCCCCGACTCCCGTGATTAATATGCTCGGTTTATCGACCCATACTAGAAATGCCTGCGCCTAGACTTGTTCTATGTGACGTCCTAATGTGATCAGTTCATCGGGAAAGAGACATCGATATCTGCGCTTCAGAGTTGCTATTCGTGTTCCACGAGTAGAAAAAGAAAATGCAGTGTGTAATCCAAGTCTCAAGATCGTTTATGACCTTAATCACCGATAACTGGTTAAGTAATCAGTGTCCGTAATCGTGATGCACTGAGCCGTAAATTAATTTCCACCAAATAGTTAGACCTGCATTTTTCGGCATGGCCGTGGAGCGATCATCATGTAAAGCAAATCTTCTGAGTCGCCCCCACCTTCCTTTTCAATGTTGGGATCTCAGCTCGAACAATTACACATTAAAAATGTCCCGTTGCACACAACATTGTAAAAAAGGGAAGGGGAGAGAAAGAAAATAATGGTGAAAACTACAAACCTATGATTGTAGTTCAAAAAAGAGTCCATTCATTCCTGAAGAATAAAACAGGATGAGATTTCATTTTTACGTGATTAACAACATCAAAGCACAAGCGACGCCCCTTTTCGGTCACATGAAGGAAAAACAAAATGTCTACTAAGTACCTTTGCCATACACTAAATGCTTATAAAACAATAAAATGAAGATATATATTAATTGAATTTTTCGACCAGAGAAGGAACCATGATCTGAGTTTTAGCGAGTTTTCCAAGGCACAAGGCTATACTGAAACTTGAAAAAATTGGCCCATTTTTTTCAAGTTGCAATCCATTTCCATCCTGGCCATCTGCAGCCCAAGACACCTATTTCTACTCTAAGAGCACTAGTAGAATAATTTTAAGCACAACTGGACCATTATTTTTGGGTTTCGCTGAAATATAAATATGTCTTTTAGGCTTTCAAAATAACACTAAAAATAGTGACATAGCCTCATAAGGGACCGGTCATTATGTATCGCCGGGAGGGGGCGGGTCGGAGGATTTAAGGGGGGGGGGGCACATAGTTTTCAGAAGAACGGAAGTGGGATTAGCCATAATTGACAGGCTTTTAATGGGGACAAGAAGAAAATTATTGAGAATTTTAAGTGGGGGTGGGATCATCATAAATAACATAAACCACGCCAATTAAATGAGAATATTTATGAGTTGTATTCGTCTCCTTTTGACAAAGACATGCCATTTTTATGTTTTGGCTTCCCTTCTTGTTCAGACTCGAATTAACAAGATCAATGGTTGTGCATATGGTATTATTAAAGGCAACGGCTTCTAAATGTTAAAATTTCATATTTAATATTATTTTAAGACTCTTTGAAGAGTCAATAGAAACGCGCGTTAAAAGCGGGTGAACGGTTTGGTATTATTTAAACAACGTTTAATAAAACAAATTATTTTGAATTAAATGAGACCATTTATAGTCATGATACAAATTATGGGAAACTAAAGGGGATGGGGGAGGGCACAAATTTGTTTTACTTTCCAAAGAAATTGAAAGTATTAAAATCATATAACTCTTTAAAAAAAGGTACAATGGCTTATGTACACAAATCTTAGTCTGCTAGGCCTGTAGATCGCTCTGCCAGTGGCATGCTGTGATGTCCACTGCAGTTTGCTCCCGATTTCTCAACTCTACAACAATAACGGCGAAGACAAAATAGTACTATTTTCTGATAAACAACTTCCAACTTTCCGTACGGATCCGCTCATTTATTTGGTTGTGAAGGAAAGGAGTGAGGGCTTAAAAGAAAGGAGTGGGGGGGGGGGGGGGGGGGGAGCTTAATAGAGGAGTAACAGTGGTCAACTCTTTGGGCGTTAAGAATGAGACGAGTCAAGGGCTAGGCATAAGTTTAGTAAATAGGGAATGGGACGGAGGAGAGAAAAAAGTGTTCCACTCGACTCCCTACCTCTTTTTTCCCCTTTTGCCCCAGACACGAGAGTTGCCTGCAGAAAGAGAAACAGATATTTATTCTCTACCCATGACGTCAATTCAAATCTTTTACTGGGGGACAATTCTCGGATTTCTCAGTTTCATTTTGCAATTGGCAGGAAGGTGTCTTGGTAAGCGCTGCGTTTTGTGTAGCTTTTATCTTTACCAGTTTAGAATAGACCTAGAATTTTCGTTCCTAGGACAGGAAATATCAATACAATTGTATAAAGAGCTTTTTGGTTCTGTGATCTTGTGTTAACTAGAACTGTTAAACAAAGGAGATCGAATGCGGAAGATATCAAAATAGTGTTCTTGATCACGTCGTGTATGACTAAATTACGGTCTTTTCTGTCATGAATTTGACACTAAAGAAGTGTAAACTGGTAAAGAAAAAAACCGTTCATCTTTAGGTAAACAAGTGGAAGCAAATTTGAAAGCTACGAAATCAACAGTAAGACGCGCGCTAGTTTGTATGCAAATAGATATTGCTAACCATTTGTAACAATTTGCATATGTCTTGGTTTTGTAGGCTCTCTGCTGATTACTGCTTTTGGTTATACTTTCATCGCACAAAGAACGGATCACAAAACACAGTAAGTCCTTTGTAACATTATTAATTCAGTGCATGGCCTTCTATTAACTCAGCGGCTTGCTTATGCGGGAAGGTCTTGGAAATTTAATAACTTAGGCTTACATCTGCTTTCGGCAACCTAAGTTGAAAGGGACACTGTCACCTATTTAAGTATCACTTTGAAAAGCCAAAAAAAACATATTTGTTAAAATAATTTGCTAAAATAATGGTCCAGTTTTGTTAACAAATACTCTACCAGTACACAGAAACCAGTATTCGTTATCTTTGGCTGCGGATGGCCAGGATGGAAATGGATTGCAACTTGAAAAAATTGGCCAATTTTTTCAACTCCTCCGAAGAGTCGGGAAAATCGCAGAAAAACTTTTTATGGTTTGTTCTTCCTTGAGGAAATCACTTAATATTATCTTCTTGGTGTTAGAAAAGCAATTTTATGTTTGAGCAAAGGTACTCTGTCGTATATTTTGTGTTTTTTGACCAAAACACAGCAAAATCTGCATGACAATGCCTCTTTAAAATATGTTTGAGTAACTGAACTGGAAGGTTCTTAATGTCAACATTTTCCATAATCAACATATGTTTAAAGGTTTTCTTTGCGGATATAATACAACTAAAATAAATTCGGACTTTCCATCACTTTCCATCCATTTGTTTATTTTACGCGGTTTGCTTAGGCCCGGTTCAAACGTCGAACTTTACATGTGCCGAACCTAATAATTAGGTTCGGCACATGTAAAGTTCGACGTATGAATCAATTAGGAACGGCACTTTTGTATTTGGGTCGACTCTGCCGTTCTATTCGACTGAGCTTGTCGAATAGAACGGCAAAAGATCGACTTCGATTCATACGTCGAACTTCACATGTGCCGAACCTAATGCATAAATTATGTTAACGTCTTCAGTCAATATAACCGCGCTTCTGATTGGCTATTAAGTGGGTTTTCGCGCCTTTGCAGACGGAACTCACAGAAGCGTGACGACGGTTACCGGCATTCACGTTGTAGATTTTTAGACTGAAACTGGACAGCTTAAATCGGTCTTTTAAAAAGTTGCTTTTCTTTATATCCATAAAGAAATCGTAATGTATTTTAAAATTTATGCCATTACTTTATTTTGTCCAAATATCACGATCACGATCTCCTCAGCTGTCTCCTTGCCATAACAGAACACAAAGCACACAAAAATCAACAACAACAACAACAATTTATTCAGTATTCCCATATATATACATGGCATTACCTACTTAATAAATCTGAATTACATTAAATAATTATGTCTAATAATTAAACTAGCATTGATTGTCGATTTAGCATTGAGTCATAAATATAAGCAGCAATGGTTCTACAAACAAAAGGATCAACGTTAATAAAGAGACACAGGATTTTTGAAATATTGTCGAGATCATTAAAATTTCGATATTTGTCGTTTATTTCATCAAAAAATTTCTTACGTGAAGCATTATAATGATTGCAAGAGAATAGAAAATGGAATTCGTCTTCGATTTGATTTGAATTACAGAGAGAGCAGGTTCTTAAATTTTCAGGTGTCTTGTTGTGCCGGCCAGTTTCAATTCGCAGATTGTGATTTCCAAGACGAAATTTATTGATTTGTTTTTTGTGGCGTACATTTTTTATCGAATCCAAGGAGCCAGATTTGTGACAATCTTGTTTAAAGATAGAGTAGAATTTAAGTTTTTTATTTAGATTTAGTAAATTAAGTTGGTGATTAGTTGAAGTTTTATTAACACTTAGCCGAATACGTTCAGTGAAGTTGTTAATGTTTAAATTTGAAATGTTTAAATCCCGGGGGGGTACTCCCTATAATGTGCTATACGGGCCGGGATGCTCCGCCCGAAAGGGGTACCTTTTTGAGGCTGGAGGTATATGAAAGGGTCGTGATTTCACGAGTTGAAGTATATGAAAGGGTAGGGATTTCACGAAGAATAGGAAAGGGTACCGAAAACACGCCGATGAGGCATAAAAAAGGTAGGAAAACTGCCATTTAAGTCTAATAAAAAGGGCCTTTCAAAATAAATCAAACAGACGTACGTAAAGGCTATATCACTGCTATATGAAAGGAGTACCATTTTCATTAAAAAGGTATATGAAAGGGGTACCATTTTCAATGAAAGGTATATGAAAGGGGTACCTTTTCTATCAAAAACGGTATATGAAAGGGTAAGGGTTTGAACCTCGGGGCGGAGCATCCCCGTACAAAACGTTGTTGGGTACCCGCCCCCCCCCCCCGGGGTTTAAATTCGAAAGATAACACAGAGAGTTGACTCTTTGCATTAATGCTCAGTTGGTTTTTGTCGGACATTTCTTTAGATAGATAAAGGCATTGTTTGGCAATGTTATCTTCTGGTAAACTTTCCAGATGTAACCAAAATTTAATAATATTTATGTCAATTTTTGCTTTTAATGATAATCTACCAAGTTCATTTCTACATGCTACATTTGGGCATTGCTTATTGACTCCTAAGAAAAGTTTACAGAAATTAACATGTGTTCGTTCGATTATATCTTTTTCCCATGTGTTATAGTCGTTTTTGTCATAAACTCCCCAAACTTCTGAACCATACATGAGGATAGGGAGGAATAAAGAATCAAATATTTTATTTACAACATCAATTGGTAATTTTGAAAAGTTCAGGAAGCGGCGTGTTGCAAATATAGATCTCCTAGTTTTTTCTTTTAAATTTATTTTATTGTCTCGGAAGTTTCCATTGGACGTGAAATTGACTCCAAGATAAGTGTCGTTGCTGACAGTTTCTATCTTTTCTTTGTTTATAATGGAAATGGTGATTATTTAAAGTAGATTTTCTGAGTTTCTTTTGAAAAATAACAACTTTCGTTTTCTTGAGATTTATATTTAGTAACCAGTCGTTACAGAACTGGGATAATGTATTTAATGCTGTTTGTAATCCTTCAGCCGTGTGAGAAATCAAAATTAAGTCGTCAGCGTAGAGGAGGCAATTAAGTTTTGAACCGTCCGGTAGTAGGACTGGATCTGAGAATTTCCAGGCTTGGTGAATTTTACTTTTTTCGGTTCATTTCCCTATTTTAAGCAGTAAGGATGATATTTCTTTTCGCCACGAATTAGGTTCGGCACATGTAAAGTTCGACCGTCTGAATCAACAGTCGAACTTAATAGTTTGGGTCGACCTAAATAGGTATTAGGTTCGGCACATGTAAAGTTCGACGTTTGAACCGGGCCTTAGTTACATGAAACAAAAAAATCACGCGAGGCAGATCAGTCATGCGAAACTTTTAAATTTATCACGAGAGACCAATAAGTCACGCAACTTAAAGAGTAGGTAAAATTCTGTGACGTACAAAATGGCAACAAATTATCTAAATCTTCAAAGATATATGCTTTGCATACATACTTACGACGTAAGCCGGAAGTCACATGAAAGCGAGGCCTAAGGAACTTCAAACAGTTAAATATGGCGGCGGCAACAAAAGCGATTTGCGATTTACAGATTGAAAAAATGACGCCAAAAGATATTCCTAGAGCAATTATAGAATATGAAAGTGACGTTGGAAAGTGGACGATGAAGAAATTAAATACGACTAAAATATATTCCGACTTTCCATCATTTTCCAGCCATTTGTTTATATTACGCGGTTAACTTAGTCACATGAAACAAATAAATCACGCGAGGCAGATTAGATATACGAAACTTTTAAATTTATCACACGATACCAAGAAGTCATGCAACTTAAAGAGCAGGTAAAATTCTATAACATACAAAATAGCCCGGCACAAATTATCTGAATCTTCTAAGATATGGTTTGCATATATAGTTACGACGTTAGCCGGAAGTCACTTTCCCGCGAACTTCAAACAGGTAAATATGGCGGCGGAAAAAAGAGCCATTTGCGACTAAGAAATTGGAAAAATTACCCCAGAAGGTATTCCTGAAGCAGTTATAGAAAATGAAAGTGACGTTGGAAAGTGGAAATTGGAGAAACTAAATACGACTAATTTATATTCCGACTTTCCATCATTTTTCATCCATTTGTTTATTTTACGCGGTTGGCTTAATCACACGAAACAAATAATTCACGCGAGGTAGATCAGTCATGCGAAACTTTTAAATTTATCACCCGGAACAGAGCTACACAAAACCGAAACATCAAAGGCATTTAGAAAACGGTAAAGAAAACATGACGCAAAATTCATCGGTTTCATCATCAACGGGAAAGCCAGAAGTTGATTGTTAATTGTTATTTGTACTTATGTCTGTATAATACAATAAAAAAGCGCATGTACATAAAGGAGCAAGGAACAAGTTAACTTTGATTATGAATAAAATAAAAAAAATATATATTATAAAATGTTCACATTACACTGAAAGAATAGGGTTTTGAAAATTGACAATTAATGATGCAACAGTCCATAACTGATTAATGCAGCCGTGCATTGACAATGGAATGACTTGATCAAATATGTACCACGCCTTCACACGTTTGATTGATCTTTCCACGTGGATCCTAGCATGAGCAATGATCATAGTCTCAAAGCATTCGTTCTTTGTAAACTGATCGTGTACCGATTGTCTTTTGGGCGGAATATACAAACTTGTACCTTTGAAGGCCATGAGATCATCTATATCAAACCCTTTGTCAGCAAGGTATTTATCCCCAGGTTCCATGAGACTAAATAGGTCACTTTTTTTCCACAATTTCTCTTTCACTAAAGCGATCAGGGTACAGGTGGCTGAAAAAGTCACCCAGCAATCGGGAGTGATTGAAATAAGACCTTTTTATGTATCGTGGAATTTGTAGTCAGAGTACATTTCAGAGTGTGTTTGATAGTCCTTGGGCATGTCGCACTTAATTTCTGTGCAGTCAAGAATCCCTCTGATAACTTCATACTGGCCTTTAAATCCCTCTGGTAGATGTTTGATCTTATCCTTTGGCGCCCATATTAGCAGGCTTCCTAGCATGATGTACAGATAGTTTACCCATGATATTAAAACATCAGAAACTGTTAATATGGAAAAACAGTGGTTAAGGACGTTCGCGCCAATTGTTTATACGCATCCTTACTGCGCACGCAATTCATGTCGCAACGCCATGCAACGTCATGCACGAGCGCGCGCGCAAAGGAAGAAATCTATTCACATGAAGGGATGGTAGCCGTTGCGTTAACTTTGCTTTGATTTAACTTGCTTGGATGGTCGGTGACCCCTATTTTTTTCTTCATATATCACTTTCTTTACCGATTATCTACAGTTTGTGAAAAAAGGAAAAAATCTGTCTTGTAGAAGTTTGATTTTTTTTTCATTTTTTTATCCACGCGACATCGAATTGCATTCATATCTCAGCTGTATGTTATTTCCGAATGCCCTCTTTAAAGGGTTAACTCATTTAAAGGTTGAAAACAGTTCGAATTATTTACGAATCAGGCCCACTGAGATAACATTTGAATATAATAGTTTCTCCCCAGCGATTCATCTTTGATATTGTTTAACTAAAAGCCATGGACACCATGTCATGTTACGAGGACTAACTTTTCAAAAACCGGGTATATTTCTACACACTATATCTCTTAAATCAATTCGGTGACCCCCAATTTTTTTTGCATTTCTGACATCAGTAACTCATTATCAGACCGTAGCATAAGTTTGAAAAAAATCTGTCTTGTAGAAGATTTTCGCGCGAACGTCCTTAAGTTCTGTTCGTTTTTGCTACGAGCGAATCTCCAACTAATTAAAGACTCTGCTCAGAGTTTAACATACTCCCAGAATGCCATCAGAGTATTGTAATTTGGAAAACCCGTATAGAAGAATGTGTCATCATCACCACTCTTAAATCTTTCGATACCAAACTTTGACAGTTCCAATTGGCGTTTTAAACCTGCAACGACCTCTGACAAATCTCCTTTTAGTTCGCTGATTTCCAGTATATCACTCTCATTGGCCAATTTCACACTAGAAGACGGACAAATCGTCCGACGATTTGTTCGTGTAATGTGAATTCTAGACGGACAACTCACCTTGTGTTGGTCATCGTAAATTCATATCTGAACGAATAAACTGAAGATTTTGAAAGCAAGGGGCCTGGCACTAGCAGGCTTGGTTACCTTGCTTTCTATCCGCCATTTAGGTTTTCCCATAAACCATCACTCCCTTTACTAGTTCCATTCCCCTTAGCGAGTACTGGGACCGAGATTCAACCATTTGTTCGTCTGGTGTGAATTTAAGTCGGACTTTGGACTACTTATCCGTCTAGACGAACAAATCGTCCTCGAAAAATCGTTTTAATAGACGGCCAAATCGACGGACAAAATCAGACGACTTTTACGTCCAAATTTTGTTCGTCTCGTTTTCACACTAAGACGACTTGTCCGTCTGAGACGACTTGTCCGTCCAGACGATTTGTCCGTCTCTAGTGTGAAAACGGCCATTCTTTGAACATGTAACAGTCGAACATTTCTCCTCTCTTCTTTTGCATCGCTTTGCCCTCTCCATATCATAACTTGACTGCTCTCGTGTCCACTGAAATCATGACGGAACCGCTTGTGGTAAAAGATCGTTTCTTATTCCAGTTATACTGTGTTTGTAATCACCACTGTCAAAATGTTCTGAGCAGCAAAATTAATACTCCGTCTTATTTAATTTGAACTGGCCGTCCGACCGTTTCATTTGACTTCCCATTCCTTCCTTCGGGAAGGATCCTTCGGAAATATATGAAACGTCAAGTCTTTCCGATTATCGGAACGATTATAACAAAGCGCAACGGCACAGAGCTATTTCTTGTGGAAGTTGTAGGCTGCGCGTCTGCCATTTTGATTGCGATGTTGTCCTTTGGCCTCGCTTTCATGTGACTTCCGGCTTACGTCGTAAGTATGTATTGTAGGAAAACATCAAACAAGAACTCTACGAGTAGTGAAACCAGGCTGTAAGGGTCTGCATTTTCATCTGGTGTGTTACTGTTAGCTAGCTAACTAAGATAAGAAATGGACCCTTGAATGCTATTTTCGTAATAATACAGAAGTTGTTAGCGGTAGATGTTATCAGAGTGATTCTCCGAAAGTTACGTTGTGTTCAGTATATTTGTCAAAAATTGAAGTTTTCCAGCTTGTGTCGCTAAAAACTGATATGGTTGAACTTCTCCTCGAAAAGGCACTTGAATTGATATCTTCCTCTTGGTGTTTTTGCTGCGAGCCCTTAGGCGAGCAGCACACTAATCGTGACAGGCTCCCTGTGTTTCACTTGACCGAGTGAGGTCTGGGCGCTTTATATACGGCGCAACAGATCGTTTTGAGGATTTCGTGGACTTTTTCGTGGACTATGATTTTGAGTGAGGATGCAGTATGTGTCATCAGCGGCAGTAGTTGTAGAATTCTGCGTGGTCAGGATAGGTGTGAACATGTACAACTGTATTAGTAACTGTAAAATTAGTAATAGTAATTGGACTGAGTGGAGTACAATTCAGGGAGTAATCGGGCGAGTAATTTCAAACCGGCCGAGCGCGTAGCCCGAGGACGATTTGAAATTACGAGCACGATTACCCCTGAATTGTACGACACGAAGTTCAATTACTAATTAATCGCATCAATAACCAAATTCGAGATTAAGAAGCTATGTCGACTCTTTTGTACTAAAAACGTCTTGGATATTTTCTGTCAGTTTGAAAGCAAAAGGTAAACAGCAAAAACGAGCCCATTCAAATGCAACTGATTGACGCGCGCGCAACGTAGGTGTCCAATTACAGCCATCCAATTACAAAAAGTTGTAATTGGATAGCTGTAATTGGACACCCACGTGACCGCGCGCCAATTACGTGAGAAATAGGCGCGCGGATGACCAATCAAAATCGAGAATTTTGTTATTAGGGCCATTTATACGACAGAAAATAAGACGCGTCTTAGCTAAGACGCGACTTAAATAAGACGCGAACCGATCGTATTAACAGTACAAAATAAGCATTCGTGTCTTATTTTAGACGCGACTTAAATAAGACGCGTCTTATCTTAGAACAGGGTTTTCAGCTGTTCTTATTTTGTCCGCGTCTTAAATAAGACGTGAACTTCCTCGTATAAATGCTTTCGCGTCCTAAATAAGACGTGAACAACAAGTGCGCCGTATCAAAAATAAGACGCGAACCATTTATACGTGATCTTCGCGTCTTATGTTGGACGCAAACGTATAAATGGTACACTTCGCATCTTATTTAAGTCGCGTCTTAGAAAAGACGCGTCTTATTTTCTCCCGTATAAATGGCCCTATTGATACAATTAACTGTATTAGCACGCGCTAAAATAGCGAATTAATCTCGCGATCATATAGCGAGTAAAATTGTCATTTTGAGAGAAAGCGATGATTGGTTTTGAACAGCTGTATTAGCAACTGTAAAAACAACTGTATTAGCGCGCGATAAAATTGCGAATTAATCTCGCGATCATATGGCGAGTAAGTGTCATTTTGAGAGAAAACGATGATTGGTTTTGAACAACTGTATTAGCGCGCGCTTTGCGAATTAATGTCGCGATCATAGTCATTTCGAGAGAAAACGGTGAATATTATCGAGTTTCTATAAGTAGTAATTTCTCTCGAGTCTGCAATTGCATGGTTGAAAGATAAAAAAAAACCTCATAAAGAGCAACTACACACGTCCGGAGTGTGACACTTTGCGTTTGAGCAATTTTTGAGTAACATTTCGTCCTTTTTTTAACTTGTCAAATTTGAATTGTTTTCATTTTTGAACTTTAATTAGTACTTTGCTGACGCAATTTGACGACATTAAATGCGCTATTTCAGCGCGCGCAAATACAGTCGGTTTTTCGCTATATAGTGCGGCACCCCTAAAGGTAACCTAAGCCGAGATTTTACATTCTCGCTCGAGGTAAGCTGTTTACTTATTACGCAGAGTTATCATGTCAAACACTATTTTACCAATCGCTGGAAGTAGTTATGGAAACTACCGGAAAATATGGATTACGAAATCCTTTAGCTTGCGACCGCTGACCAATGTTTTTTGTCGAAGTCAATCGCCCCGTTCGGGCGCGAGGGAGGAAAGATTGCGTGAAAAGCCCTAAGGATGTCTGCATTGGACTATGACTATGCGGAGCTATCCTCTTCTCGTCGTATGCCCGGGGGTGTAAAACATTACAAGCTAAGCAATGTAAAACGACGAATTCTGTACTATTTAGTACTATATTTCTATTTAACACAAATTCATGCTTATTATTCAAACAATTCACTTCCATTTTTGGAAAAAATATATACAAAAAAAAAATAGTAATCATCACAGAGCCTATCGACAATCATTATGAGTATTGACACTATTTGATGACTAACATCGCAGCACTTCACTGGCTCTCAGCTATTTCTAGTATAATTTGTATAATCATTTCGTGTTTTGAGCCAGAAGCATCACAATCCCAATGACATACGGTACATTTAATTGCTCGTTAAAAAACTGGTCTATAGTTTACAAAAACAGCGACTAGTGTATAGTCATTCAAAACTGTGAAGGTCTTTGACCTCCATTGCATGCATGATTGAACAAAAGGAGAACTTCTCAATTCCAATTAAAACTTGAAACTTTCGGTCAAATGGTTCTTTACTCACGGTACCGTATTTTATATCCTAAGTTGTACTCCTTCGTTTGAGCCACCTTCCTCGGCGGTAAATAAAGAAAATTTTATTCGTTTCTTTAAGAAACGGCGCGTGTCATAAAGATGCATTGTGTGAAATGAAAGCTGAGATTTGTTAAATTTGGTTGAACTTTATTGGGATGTCTCGTGCAAGAATGTTGTTTATTGTATACATCTAAGGCATATTCGCTGAAAAGTCATGTCGTAAGTTTTCGTACACAAATACGTTCTGACCAATCAGAGGAGCGAACGACGTTTTGTCCAATCAGAAACCGCAGCGAATAGGATTCTCCGTCCCGCTGTGTTTGTAGCTTCCCGCTTCGATCATTTAACGAGATAAATATTTTTTAGTGAAGTTGTTTTGTATAAAAGAAAATTTCTTCCCGTAACAAAGACTAAAAAACCATAAAAATGGAAGAAAATAGTCTCGATGTCGCAGTAAAGGATTATGGAGAGAGCCAAAAAACAAACGTACGAAGGAAACGACAGAGCGAGAAGTAAGATTACTAAAAAAGTATCTGACAGCTCAAAACAACGAGAAGTCCAGGAAATAAACCCACAAGAGCTGGATAGATGTATAGCTGATTTTATTCGTCCGGTGAGACGAAAAGATGGAGAGGAATACGGACCAACGAGCCTAACAAGCTTAATAGCAAGCTTTCAGAGACACCTGAAGAAACACAACTATCCAGCGAGTATCATAAGTCTGCAGTCTAAGCAAAAAGAGCTGAAAAAGCTGGGAAAGGGAACAAAGAGAGAGCTGCAGCCCCACTGAGTGATATTGAAGTGGATATTTTGTACTGGACATTTTATCACCTGAGTCACTAGAATACGCTACGTCGGTGCTGGGGAGGTGTCAAACTTTGCCGAAATTCACTATTGTCTTATTATGATCACGGTGGACGAATGGATTAGGGCGGACGGTGTAATCTGCAGGTTGCAGGTTCTGCAGGTTGCAGGTACAGGGTGCAGGGTGCAGGCTGCAGGTGCAGGGTGCAGGTGCAGGGTGCAGGTTGCAGGTGCAGGGTGCAGATGCAGGTTGCAGGGTGCAGGTACGAAGTTAATAATTAAAAGTCAATTCGACTTTAATCGCATGTAGCGCGAGTCAAGTTCGAGTCACGAGTCACAAGCTATTTCTCTTTTGTCTTTTTTATGTCGTAAAAAATAAAATAAATAAATAAATGAAAGCTATCCTTCACTACCCAACACTTCCCCTGAAAGAATCTTACCTTGATATGTACAGAAATCAAGCGGGGGTATTGTTTCCAAGTGAAAATCATGGAGAAAAGCTGCGTCGGCTTCGTTCGAGCGCCATCTTTGTTGCAATGAAAGGAAGAACCCTGGAACCTCGGAAAGTCGGAACGTCGGATGGAACACCGGAAGTGATCGGGGGTGTAAATTGTTATTGTCAAAAAGATGAACAGTGCGATTTGAAATGTTTTATTGTGAAGATCACGAGAGTTAAAACTGATTAAATTCCTGTTCCATCTGTAGATAATGGCTTTTTTTTTTCAATAAAACCTATTCCTCGTTCGAGTGCGATCTTGTTGTAGCCATGTAATAGAACAAGGACCACTGGAGCGCCGGAACGCCTTTGGTGCTCATGTCATATCAGGAGATGTATTGTGAAGTTTGAGATTGAATGAAAAAAATATATAATAAAGTAGCAATGAAAATTTGAAGTTTATTGAAAATAAAATTAATCAAATTAATTAAATATGCAGTGCAGTGCCAAGAACAATAAATCTATAGGTAATAATATCATATATAATAAAATAATACTTTAAGAGGAGGCCTCCAATCAGTCATTGCTGCTGGCACCCTTATAATTATAAATTAATCCTCTTGTTAATTGTTATGAGTAATAACAAAGTACTTTTCTGGTGAATGCCGTATACCAATCAAAACAAATGCAAATGACGTAATCACAAGAACATTTACTGGTGCAAAGGGCCGAAAAACTGTGTAAGTCAGGCCACAATTAGTTTTGGTATTACTCCCAATTTGTTTAAAACAAGATTCACAACATGTTTACTTTCATACTTTCCATCGAGTCAAAGCCACAGCCACGTTCAGGGTGGAGCATGTGGTGAGTTAATCATTAAACTGGAAAATGATATGTTATGCGAAAAAACGGAAACAAAATAACAGACGTTTCGAGACAACTGTCCGTTCATCAGTGTAAATGCTGTTACTGTGATTTGTACGGTACATATAATCATTAAACTGTCAGTTTAAGCTCTTGCGATCTTCACAATAAAACATTTCAAATCGCACTGTTCATCTTTTTACACCCCCGATCACTTCCGGTGTTCGATCCGACGTTCCGACGTTCCAGCATTCCTCCCTTCATTACAAGAAAGATGGCGCTCGAACGAAGCCGACGCAGCTTTTCTCCATGATTTTGACTTGGAAACAATACCCCCGCTTGATTTGTGTACATATCAAGGTAAGATTTTTTCAGGGGAAGTGTTGGGTAGTGAAGGATAGCTTTCATTTATTTATTTATTTATTTTATTTTTTACGACATAAAAAAGACAAAAGAGAAATAGCTTGTGACTCGTGACTCGAACTTGACTCGCGCTACATGCGATTAAAGTCGAATTGACTTTTAATTATTAACTTCGTACCTGCACCCTGCATCCTGCAACTTGCACCCTGCAACCTGCACCTGCAACCTGCAACCTGCACCTGCACCCTGCAACCTGCACCTGCACCCTGCAACCTGCACCCTGCACCCTGCACCCTGCAACCTGCAACCTGCAGACCCTGCAACCTGCAGATTACACCGTCCGTGGATTAGGGTGCGGAATGACAACCAAAAGATCCGAGGTTCGAGTCTCGCTCGGGACCTCCTTTTTTTTCTTCTTCGGACTGAACCTTACGAAAGTGATGTACTGTATTTTTCTTTTTGCGTTTGTCAAAATCCTTCCGTTTAGTTTTAAAAAAATATTGAGCCGTGTCAGTGTGAAAACATAAGCCTACCGCAATACTGCGTTACGCGTTAGCATTTCTTATTCACGAATTGGCTCTTAGGAGCCTTTGGTTTCATTCATATTTTTATTGTGGATTTAACAAAAAAATCCTGTATTAACTTCAATGCAGATTCATTACCTTCGGCGAATAATGTTTGCAAAATTATTACGCTGTTTTTTTTTTTGTAAGATTATTACGCTATTTTCATTGTCATTTCATCATGTGTAGTGGCAAATTGTAGCATTTAAGCTTAACTATTTTTGAAAAAAATAAAATAAAATAAAATGTTATGCCAGAATGATGTTTGTATATAATAAACAGTAAACGTCATGGAAAATACTTTGTACAGTGTTTATTCACTCGTTGTTTCGTATAATAAAACTCGCTCGCTCGCAAAGCCTTGCTAGTTCGTTTTATTATACTTCACAACTCGTGAATAAAAACAGTACAGTACGCGCGCACGTATTCTCTATTTTTTCAATTCGTATTTTCAAACGCGTATTGTTGATCATGCAAGTCCTTTCGATAGGAAATCTTTTAAAAACAAGCAGTGACGACTGCTATAAAAAAACACAGGCATTGAGAAGAATCGGCGATTAAATTTGAGATAAGTCGATAATTGAATGTTCTAGAACTTTCTGTAAACATATCTTAACTTTCTAGAGCTATATTTCTTATCATCAGAATCGGTCCCTAAAAAAGTCCATTTTATACAACGCCCTTGGCTTAAAGCCAAGCCGGGTTGCACAATAGATATATACAAAGATAATTATCAATTTTTATTGATTATCATCAACTGCTTTGATTCCGTGTGTGCATCGGAAATATGCAGTCGCGTGGGGTATCATTGCTTACATTCAGTAACATTAATCAGACAATAAGCTACTAACAAATGGATTGAATTAAAGGGGCTATGTCGCGAGGTGTCACGCAAGTGACAATCTTGAAAAACGTCCGGCAGCTTTTTTTTTAAGTTTACGAATCCATTCAAACCTGCAGTGCTGTGTTCACCAAATGGTCTCAGATTTTTCACATATGTAAATAATCTATTTGTCTTGATTTTGGCTCGGTTATTTTTCCGATTCTGAAATCCTAAATATCTCAATATGTACGAGTGGCGATAGAAATTGGTTGGCCATGGAATGTCATGGACGAAGGTTCTTCTCTGTTGGCTAAATATAATGCACTTCAGCATATTAACATGGTACCAGAGTCTTCCCTTTGTACTTCTTTACCGCCACAGACAAACCTGACATTTTTCTGATTTTGTTTCGCTTGAGAAAAGAGCGATGAAATTGTTGGACTTAAATCAAAACAAGCAATAGCTCTTGTGTACGTGACCATTGGTTCCGTTTGGAGTCCTGTTTCGTATCAGCGAACAAAAGAATTTTGACAGATAAAAAAGTAAATTAAAGTTACTAAAATTTGGCGAAACCTCGCGACATAGCCCTTTTAACTAAAAGAGCATCCCACATTTGGTAATCGGAGTAAATATTAGTTTGATACGTTGAATGTTCTCAGGGAAATACTCTTTTTTTTTAAAAAAAAAAAGTTCAAAGAATGTATGGCTGGCTAGCAATAGTTGCCTGTTAGCCAAGCATTCATTTACTTGTACAAAAAACGTAAACACTCCTCCTATAGCAAAGCGCACAAATGACGTCAGTACTCATGTTTGTCTGAGTTTATAATTTATTCTTGTTTATTCTTGCATTTCTGACAATAGAAATTCTTTATTAGGAATCCCCTGAGAGTCACGTTTGGTTTGTTTGTCTGAGTTTTAGTTCTATAAATAGTAATTGTGCGCTTCGCTATTGTATTATGTATCAGTCAAAGTAGAGTACACAGGCGTAATTGTTTGCCCAGCAAGTGAAAAAATTACTTTTGCAACAGTCGTAAAGGAAGAAGGAGGATCATCTAGTGAAAATCCTCCAAAAGGGAGACTTGTAACAACTATAGAGGAATCACTATGCTATCGGTACCAGGAAAAATCGTCAGCCGAATTATCTTGCAAAGGTTAATTGATGCACAGGAGGAGGATTTGAAGGAACAAATGGGTTTCAGACAAGAACAGGTCATGCACTGACCATATCTCAACCCTAAGAATCATCATTAAGCAGTCACTAGAATGGAACTCGTCCCTCTATAACATTTTCACAGACTTTGAAAGCGCCTTCGATAGCGTCGATCACAACACGCACTGGAAGATCCTCCGACATTACGAAATACCAGAAATTTTATCTTCATCATACAGAAGTCGTACAGGCCAGAGTGCTACACAATGGAGAGCCTTTTTCTGTGAAGACCGGAGTTAGCCAGGGTTGCATTTTATCACCCATACTATTCCTTTTGGTTGTGGACTGGATAATGTAGACCACAACTGAAGGCTCAAGGACAGGAATCCAATGGTCCCTTCTCCTGGATTTCGCTGATGATATTGTCGTCCTTTTCCACTGAAACGAATATGTAAAGGAGAAAATCCAGTCATTGGCTACAACTTTAGGAATGACAGGTCTCAGCATCAAGAGAAGTAAGACCAAGACAATGCGAATAAACAATACAAAGGAAGAACCAATCAAACTAAAAAATAAGGCCTTAGAAGATGTCACTATCTTTACCTATCTGGGGGGCATAATGGCTATCGATGGAGGAACGGAACAAGATGTGATGGTGAGGACTGGCAAAGCCAGAACAACTTTTCTTATACATAGACCTGTGTGGAGATCTAAGGTAATATTCCTGAATACCAAACTTACGATATTTAATGTAAATGTAAAGACCGCCTTGACGTATATATGGAACCGAAACTTGGAGAGTAACAAAAACATCACAGACAAAGTTCAAGCCTCTGTAAATCGATGCCTACGCTACATCCTTGGGGTTAAATGGCCAAACACCATCAGAAACAAAGATCTCTGGAGGATAACACACAAAGTGAGGATGCTTGTCCAAATCAGAAGAAAGAATTGAAAATGGATTGGTCACGCTCTAAGGAAACCACGCTTCAGCGTATTAGACCAGGTAAGCTCTCTTCTGGAACTTGCAAGGGAAGAGGAAGCTTGGCAGGGCTTAAAAATATCTGGAGGAGATCAGCCGAACAAGAACTGTGGCAGATAGGGTCACGATAAAACGCTATGAAACGTAGAGCCCAGGATCGGGATAAATGGAGAGAAACAGTAAATGCCCTATGCGCGAGTCCGGCATGATCGGACGTGTTTACTGGGAGGAGCCTGATCTCCCTTCATTTTTCTAATTTCCCCGGTATTTTCGACTGAAAATTACATCTTTGAGCGATGCAGTATATGGATAACTTCAATGGAATCGAAAAGTCGTGAAAACAAAAGGGGAGCTAGAGGTTCGATGGAAGAAGAAACCAACGCTGCGAAACGTTCCAATATGGCGGATAGTTGCGAGGAGTCAGAGTTGGACGTCTCTTCACTCGAGCCAAGCCTAACTGACATCAAGGAGATGCTTATTGACATACAAACCACAGTTACAACTATACTCAAGGAAAATCAACAACTCAAACAGGAAATAAAGGAGCCGAAAGCCGCCTTCAACGCCAACCAAAGAGAAATAGAGAAACTCAAAACACAGCTAACAAAGGCCGAGAAAGCAAACGACACCTTGCAAAACGAGCTGGAACAAGCAAGACACAAGCTTTATAGACAGAAGAGACAAACAGACTTGACGAAAAATACGATGAGCTGGAACAATATTCGCGCAAAAATTCTCTGGAAATTGTTGGAGTCCCTGAAAGTGGGTATACATCCACGGAGGAAGTTGTGATCCGCATAGGAGAAGCTGTGAACGTCAATATCAACCCATAAAACATAGTAATATCTCATAAGCTGAAACGAAAGAACAGCAGTCCTATAATCGTAAAATTGTTAAGCCACGAGGCGAAGTCGCGACTTTACAAAGCGAGAACCAAGCTAAAGGGCTTAAAAGTGTCTGACATATTTCCAAGTTACGCCAACGCTTCTCTTCAACAACAGCGTATATACATAAACGAGAATCTGACGGAATACAGGCGAAAATTGTTTTGGAAAGCAAATCAGAAGAAAAAGAATAACGTGATTATCAGTGCTTGAACAATCGATGGTAAACTTTTCGTGAAAACATCGCCAGACGGAGCACCGATTAGAATATACGGTGAGGAGGACTTCGAAGATCTTTGAAAATTAATTGACCACTGAACAAATGAAGGGATAACGGACTAGATTACTGAGAGTAGGAAGTCTTAAAATAGGTTTGTTTTTAAATTTGGTGTTGGTTAATTTTGTTCTGATTTGCTTTTTTTTTGTTTATTGTTGTTATTATTGTAGGAGAGCGTAAACATAATTTATCATCAAGGAACTACTCTTAAATGCATAAATCACACAAATGTTCGGTAATTTCTTTAAATGTAAGAGGTCTAAGAGATACTTCTAAAAGAAGGAGCATTTTTGTGTTCTTAAAAGATCAGAAGGCCGATTTTTGTTTTCTTCAGGAAACTTTTTCCAAACCAAGCGATGAAGCCATTTGGAGAAATGAATGGGGAGGTCCAATTTTCTTTTCTCATGGCACCTGTCACAGTAAAGGTGTTTGTATTTTGATCAACCGAGCGGTAAAGGACAAGGTGACATACACATCCAGTGACACCTAGCAGAATAAGTCTAATTAACATTACGTACAATAGTTTGAAATTATCATTTTGCAATATATACGCGCCAAACAACCACACACAACAACTGGGCTTTATTCAAGAACTGAATTGCCTCTTATTTGACAAAGCCGAAATCGCAACTCTAATAGTAGGGGGTGATTAGAATTGTACCTTGGAAAAGAAAGACAAAAAAGGTGGTGTCCCCTGTAGGCCCACAGCGTATAGGAATTTGGTCAAAATTACAATGGATAGTCTTGATCTAGCTGATATTCAAAGAACACGCCATCTCAACCTCAATGCGTTCTCCTATGTGTCAAAGGCACTTAACAAAATTTGTTAAAAAAGTGGATATCCAAACCTCAATAGCGCCTGATCACAATGCAATATTTTTGTTATTATCGTGGCCAGACGAGCACCCTCGTGGACCGGGATTTTGGAAATTCAATAATACTCTATTAAACGACGAGGAGTACGCAACCAAAATTCGAGAATTATATCCTGAACTTCGCAAAAAGTACTCTTATGTAAATGACCAACAGTTATTTGGGAACTGATGAAAATGGAAATTGGAAAATGAGGAAACAACCACAGATGAAAAGTAAATCTTGTCGATGATTAAAACGTATTATAATGACCTGTATAATTCCAAAATAAATGATACACAAGATAACTTCGAAACATTTACCGAAAACCTGGAGATCCCTAAACTTGAGGTCGAGGAAAGGGATGAACTGGACGGCCCCTTGACACATGAAGAATGCAAAAATTCTTTGGAATCGTTTCAAAATGGTAAATCACCAGGAGTGGACGGTCTAAAATTCTATAAGCACTTTTTTGATTTAATAGGATTAGATCTTTTAGCTAGCCTGAATAGAGCCTAAAACTGGCGACCCATTACTCTACTCAACGTAGATTACAAAATAGCATCAAAAGCCATATCAATGAGAATCGAGCCAATGTTGCCGAAACTTGTGCACCCTGACCAAACCTGCTTTGCAAAAGGAAGGTATATTGGGAAGAATATAAGGCTAATATTCGATATAATGGAACAAACAAGGGTAAATAACATCCCAGGTATACTTATGTCAGTTGATTTTAAAAAAAAGTCTTTGACTCGCTGGAATAGTCATGTATTCAGAGCACTCTTCAAAAATTCAACTTTGGTGATAGCATTAGAAAATGGATCGAAGTCTTCAGATACAGATATTGAAGATATCAGATATTGAAAGCGCAGCCTTGAACAACGGCTTCGCTACGGACTAGTTTAAGCCTTCTAGGGGAGTAAGGCAAGGATGTCCACTCTCGCCCTTTCTGTTTATCTTGACCGCAGAAATTTTATCAAATAAAATAAGACAAAACCCGACCGTC
The DNA here is from genome assembly GCA_022457155.1 of Cladopsammia gracilis. NCBI lineage: Eukaryota > Metazoa > Cnidaria > Anthozoa > Scleractinia > Dendrophylliidae > Cladopsammia > Cladopsammia gracilis. The sequence goes on from JAJGOT010000154.1 coordinate 198,026, forward strand.
AAGGGAATTCGTATATTTGGCTTTAAGGTCAAACGAAGTCAGTTTGCAGATGACACCAACTTATTCTGCGGTGATTTGGCATCGGTTGAACAAGCTATAGACACAGTGAACATCTTTGGTAAAATTTCCAGATTAATGCTTAACGTAGAGAAAACAAAAGCCATCTGGCTAGGAAAATGGTCAAAAAATAGAACCCAACCGTTAGGGATGAAATGGGTGAACAGTCCAGCAAAATTCCTAGGAATTTTGTCTCTTATGATGAGAAAGGTAATAACCAGATGAACTTCAACCTGAAAATGCAAAAATTACAAACGAATCTAGATATGTGGAATACGAGAGGGTTAACACTATATGGAAAGGTGCTAATAATTAAATCTTTGGGGCTATCTAAGCTAAATATATATTCAATTTCGAACACAAATGTTCCCAAGGAGATAGTTTCAACGGTAAGAGATAAAATGTTTAGTTTCTTTTGGAAAAATAAAAAGGACAAAATAAAGAGAATAAGTCTTTACCAGGACTTTTGCAATGGAGGGTTACGGATGGTTGATATGGAACTAACAATAAGATCGTTACGATTAGCATGGATTCAAAGACTTCTGTTTGGAAATAAAGGCAATTGGAAAACAGTTCCGGACCAATTTAAAAAACATGGTGACCTCAACTTTTTGCTCCGATGTAACTATGATACCAAATACCTTGGGCACATTCCAGAATTTTACAGAGATATACTTATTGCTTTTGACGAAATTAAAACTTTGTATAACTACGATCAAGGAAATGACATTATCCTTTTCAACAATAAAGATATCTCAGTAGATGGAAAGCCTATATTTCTTAGGGAATGGTTTAATAAAGGTCCAAGAGCTCTTGAATGAAAACGGTCAATATATAACCTTCAACGAATTTCAGTCAAAATTTCGTTGCAAAACAAATTTTCACCAGTTTTATCAAATCTTGAGCGCAATCCCTGGTTCTTTGAAAGATAAAGCGCGAACTCTAAGAGAAAATTCGATGCATAACTGCAGAGAAAATTGTACATCGTTATTACTGAACCAAAACACCCAAATTGATCTAGAAAAGTTTAAAGCAAGGGACTATTACCGTTTACTTCTTGCCAAGAAATATCAATCACCCCCTACTGGCCTTAAAAGATGGAGCACTGATCTATCAATGGATACAGAAGATTGGAAAGAAATTTTTAACACAACCTCAAAACTATGCAAGGAAAATAAGTTAAAAGAATTTCAGTTTGAATTCATTCATAGGATTGTCGTCACGAAGAAAGAACTCTTTAGATATGGGATCCACACAGATAGTGATTATGTATATTGCGGCAAACCAGATTCTATAGATCACACCATTAATTGCACATTTACTCGAACCTTCGCTCATAATGTCATTGATTGGTTTAATGTTCAAAATGGCTCCAGCTCCCAACCGGATTCGAAGGAAACGCTTTTTTCATCCTGTAAATACCAAAACAACCCGGTGCAAGAGAGAAAAGTCAATTACACCCTCCTCTTTATGAAATACTATATATATGCAAGTAAGCTAAATAATAGTTTACTTTGTCTGACTGATTTTAGCAACAAACTCAATCTTAAATAAAAAGTGGAAAATCTGACACATTGACACTTGAAAATAAACTATTACGCTCCTCTTTTATTTTGTAAAGCAGTATTGTTCTCCCTTTTTCTTCCTTGTTTTTCTATAAATTTTGTTTTTGTTTAATAACGAATATTTATCGTGTTGTATTGTACACCGTTTGTAAACTATACTTATACGTTAGTAATGCTGCAGTGTAATGTAACGTGTAAGTTAGAGTAGTGTGATGATGTAACGTTTGTTATAAGTCTTGGATGTTTTCAATAAAGTTTTTCAAATTAAAAAAAAAAGTAAATGCCCTATGCTCCACTGTGGAGCGAAGAGAATAAGAGAGAATAGTCGTAATAGACCACCATGAATGGGCCAGGCGTGGGCTGCATCGGCATTCCTTGCAAAGTGGATATTAGATCGATTCCTTACCAAAACGCTGGTGATACGATGTAAATTTAGCGATACAGTAGTTTCGTCATGGAATAACAAATATTATTTTTTTCTGAAGCATCTCAGCGGTCCGGAATCCTAAATCCTTGAATTCGATTGGCTAATGACGCGCGCTCCAGCGGTCCGGATTTTCCCATCCGGACCCCGCGTACGGACCGCTCCTAATTTTACAGAAAGATTTTGTCGTTTAAAGCTTAATATCATTGAATTTTCTCGTAAATTATGGACCCAGACGAAAGTTCCCAAAGCGAAAGTGAATTTTCATTGGCCAGAGAAAATATCTAACGACACAAACAAAGAAAACAATGAAGAAAACCAACAAAGTTTCACCATGGTTGACATCGGCCCACAAACAAAGATCCGAATTGAACGCTTGAACGAGGTATCAAAGACTCTATGAAGAAAAAGGGCCGGATGAACTCAGTGGAAGGAGAAATCAGCCGTAAAATTAAAGGCCAAACACAAGAGCCATTTATTCTACCGAGAGGCATAAACTGGTAGAAATGAATTCACTTTGCAATTTAAGTTTTTTGTTTATGAATGGAAAGTTGTCAAGATTACCGAGTTTGCGCGCGTTGTGTCAGTTTAGCTTTACGCGGCGCGTAAGAAATATTTCTTGGAAAGCTGTGCATGAATGATTTTCTCGGCGAATCGCAGAATTAAAGTAGGAAAAAAATAAATAAGTTATTTACCAGCCTAGGTCGGTCCGTAAAGGAAAAAAAAACTGTGCCCTCAGTCTTGAGTACGGCCTTCGGCCTACGGCCTCGGGTCGTACTCAAGACCTCGGGCACAGTTTTTTCCTATACGGACCTCCCGGCCGGTAAATAACATATATGTTTTATATACATTACGTTTAAATATAGCATTTATATAAACACCCTTATCACAAGAGAAAAAAATGTGTAATTTACGTCAATTCCTCAACAATTAAACAAGAAGCTTTTAAAGTTATCTTATTTCAATGCTAAATAGATATATCAAAATTAAAGTGATTCCTCAGAAAAAAACGTTTAAGAACGATTTTTTTCAATCTTTTCCTGATTTGTCCCTACCAAGCATTGTTTTGAAAAATATAATAAAAAACATAGGTCACCATGCTCGCGAAAGGGAAGCGAAGGACTAAAGTTACTCCGTTTATCCATGTAGTACTGCCTATCACGCGTTGATTATTTGATCGGTTTATGTTATTTAACACGCTAGTTTGAAGCATTGCTAACATAAAATGCTTGAAAAACTACAATAGATATAATGCGTCGACCATAAGGAACAATTTGATATATGATTCACGGAAAAGGCACACAACATCCCTCGGTACTGACTTAAAACGCTCCTTACTTGCATGATTTCAGTGGCATGATTTTATGGCCACGAGTGCTAGGTTTGACATGTTTTTAGCAATAAGTTTTTTTCCTGATGAAGAATTTTTTGAAGTCTTTCAACTGAAAGAGAAATTATGCGCAGTAGTGATGCGCAATGCAATACTAAGGAATCACCTTAAAATACTATAACAATCAATCAACGATTCGACAATTGAATTTCATGGCTAAATGTGTTAGTCTACTTGATTTTCAGCCAAACCATCAATACCAAAGTATGAAAATCGATGATAGTCTAAAGGCACAAGTTTATTTCTTAACCATTTTTATCGATTTCCGATATTAATAAATCAGTATTGACTATTATCAATTACAAACTCTTGGGCAAGTTTCAATTTGGCTTTCGTAGGAACCACTCTACTCAGTTATCCGTCACATACTTTACTGACAATATACTGAGAGCGATGGACCAAGGAAAACTCTCCGGTTCTTTATTTATCGGTGTCACATGCATGCGTGCCTGCTGTTTGAAATTGTAAGTACAAAATACACAAATCGAGAACTCAATGAAAGCGAAAAGGTTTCTTTATCTATCTCATTTGCCTTGTAGCTCTAATCAGTACCTGAAGTCGTTTTTTGGCTCAGTATAACTGCATCCTCTTGTAATTTCCTCTTGAAAACAACAGGATCTGAAATTGTTTTGGCCGTGACCTTTGGGGCGTTTAAGCAAGCGATAAGTGCAGTTATCTTACTGGAGTTAATAATTGGCGGTGAATCTGTCTTCTTTCTTTAATATTTCTTAGCCATGTCTTTTTGTGAAATGCTCAAAGACATCGATTCTAGTCAATTGAGCGACCGATTCTAGTCAATCGATTCTAGCCAATCGAGATAGCGATTCTACATTTATTAAGCTTGCAGAAAATGTATGGGTTTTGGGGTTTTCTCGTAACGCGAGCGCGTAAACTAAAGATTGTCAAACCACCTACACTGACATCTTAGGATGGCTACTTTTAATTGTAGCACATTTTGACATTTCCCTATGTCTACGTTGCCATAGGGAGTCTGCTCACGTTAATTTAAATTGAAAATATAGAAAGAGCGGTATTTATAATTATCGTGTTTCTTTGATTGAGAGTGAAATACGCAAAATTGTAGCACAATTCAATTTCATTTCATGGTTCATTTCATGAGAATGAGCCCATGTGTAAGTTATGCTGCGTATTCCTTTGTTGTAGTGTGGTTTTTGGGCTATTTCACGGAGTTTTGAGCGAGTTTCCGTTGCAGTTGTAAAATTAGATATACAAAATTCCAAATAAATATTCAATACCAAACCGCAAATACTTATTTTATCAAATACGACAACAGGAAATAGAGTTAAAGTACTATAATTTCTTCTATGTTTTCTAGAAGACTGTCATGGAGGACGTGGAGAAAGTTATGCAAACCATCCTTATTGGCATGGTTGTTGCCAATTTCCTTAGAAACACTAGTCGTGTTGTTAAAGCTATCAAGTTGTGGGAAGAATGCTTCAGACTCTTCAACAGCAGTGTCCTGGAGAAAGAAAATGAATTCGTGATATCAGGTTGTATATCAACTTGTTATAAATTATTAAACGGGTACAATTTTATCAATGACCACACAAGTGCGATAGAATGCTACAGAAAGCTACTGGTATTACTCCACGAGTGTGGTGACAAAGAAGGAGAAGCAACGTGTTACGGAAACCTAGGAGCTATCTTCTACTCTGTCAGAAAATATGCCAAGGCTGAAGAATATTTTCAGAAAGCACTTGCGATTAGGAAAGAAATTGGAGACAAAGAGGGAGAAGCAAGATATTACGGAAACCTAGGAACTGTATTCTACTCTGTCGGTCAGTATTCCAAGGCTGAACAATATTTCTTGAAAGCACTTGCCACCGAGAAAGAAATTGGTGACAAAAATTGGGAAGCAGAATGTTACGGAAACCTAGGAACTGTGTTTCAATCTGTCTATGAATATGCCAAGGCTGAAGAATATCTTCAGAAAGCACTTGCGATTAGGAAAGAAATTGGAGACAAAGAGGGAGAAGCAAGACATTACGGAAACCTAGGAACTGTGTTCTACTCTGTCGGTCAGTATGCCAAGGCTGAACAATATTTCTTGAAAGCACTTGCCATCAAGAAAGAAATTGGTGACGAAAAGGGAGAAGCAGAATGTTACGGAAACCTAGGAACTGTGTTTCACTCTGTCGGTGAATATGCCAAGGCTGAAGAATATCTTCAGAAAGCACTTGCGATTAGGAAAGAAATTGGTGACAAAAATGGAGAAGCAACAGATTATGGAAACCTAGGAACTGTGTTTCAATCCGTTGGTGAATATGCCAAGGCTGAAGAATATCAGTTGAAAACCCTAGCCATCAACAAAGAAATTGGTGACAAAAATGGAGAAGCATCATCCTACGGAAACCTAGGAACTGTGTTCTACTCTGTCGGTCAGTATGCCAAGGCTGAACAATATTTCTTGAAAGCACTTGCCATCAAGAAAGAAATTGGTGACAAAAATGGAGAAGCATCATCCTACGGAAACCTAGGAACTGTGTTTCAATCTGTCGGTGAATATGCCAAGGCTGAAGAATATCTTCAGAAAGCACTTGCGATTAGGAAAGAAATTGGTGACAAAAAGGGAGAAGCAACAGATTACGGAAACCTAGGAACTGTGTATCGATCTGTTGGTGAATATGCCAAGGCTGAAGAATATCACTTGAAAACCCTAGCCATCAACAAAGAAATTGGTGACAAAAATGGAGAAGCATCATCCTACGGAAACCTAGGAAATGTGTTCCACTCTGTCGGTCAGTATGCCAAGGCTGAACAATATTTCTTGAAAGCACTTGCCATCAAGAAAGAAATTGGTGACAAAAATGGAGAAGCATCATCCTACGGAAACCTAGGAACTGTGTTTCGATCTGTTAGTGAATATGCCAAGGCTGAAGAATATCTTCAGAAAGCACTTGTGATTAGGAAAGAAATTGGTGACAAAGACGGAGAAGCAACAGATTACGAAAACCTAGGAATTGTGTTTGAATCTGTCAGTAAATATGCCAAGGCTCAAGAATATTTTCAGAAAGCACTTGCGATTAGGAACGAAATTGGTGACAAAAATGGAGAAGCATCATCCTACGGAAACCTTGGAATTGTGTTTCAATCTGTCAGTGAATATGCCAAGGCTGAAGAATATCTTCAGAAAGCACTTGCGATTAGGAAAGAAATTGGTGACAAAGAGGGCGAAGCAACAGATTACGGAAACCTAGGAACTGTGTTTCAATCTGTTGGTAAATATGCCAAGGCTGAAGAATATTACTTGAAAGCACTTGCCATCAAGAAAGAAACTGGTGACAAAAATGGAGAAGCAGCATGTTATGGAAACCTAGGAACTGTGTATAAATCTGTCGGTGAATATGTCAAGGCTGAAGAATATCTTCAGAAAGCACTTGCCATCAAGAAAGAAATTGGTGACAAAAAAGGAGAAGCAGCATGTTATGGAAACCTAGGAACTGTGTATAAATCTGTCGGTGAATATGTCAAGGCTGAAGAATATCTTCAGAAAGCACTTGCCATTGATAAACAAATTGGTGACAAAAATGGAGAAGCAGCATGTTACGGAAACCTAGGAACTGTGTATAAATCTGTCAGTGAATATGCCAAGGCTGAAGAATATCTTCAGAAAGCACTTGCCATCATGAATGAAATTGTTGACAAAAGTGGAGAAGCAGCATGTTACAGAAACCTTGGAATTGTGTTTCAATCCGTCGGTGAATATGCCAAGGCTGAAGAATATCTTCAGAAAGCATTTGCGATTGGGAAAGAAATTGGTGACAAAGAGCTAGAAGCATCATGTTACGGAAACCTAGGAAGTGTGTTTGAATCTGTCGGTGAATATACCAAGGCTGAAGAATATCTTCAGAAAGCATTTGCGATTTGGAAAGAAATTGGTGACAAAGAGGGAGAAGCATCGTGTTACGGAAACCTAGGAACTGTGTTTAAATCTCTCGGTCAATATGCCAAGGCTGAAGAATATGTTCAGAAAGCACTTGCGATTAGGAAAGAAATTGGTGACAAAGAGGGAGAAGCAGCATGTTACAGAAACCTAGGAACTGTGTTTGAATTTGTCGGTGAATATGCCAAGGCTGAAGAATATCTTCAGACAGCACTTGCGATTACAAAAGAAATTGGCAACAAAGCGGGAGAAGCATCATGTTACGGAAACCTAGGAATTGTGTTTCAATCTGTCAGTGAATATGCCAAGGCTGAAGAACATACTCATAAAGCACTTGCGATTAGGAAAGAAATTGGCGACAAAGTGGGATTAGCAGCATGTTACGGAAACCTAGGAACTGTGTTTTATTCTGTCGGTGAATATGCCAAGGCTGAAGAATATGTCCAGAAAGCACTTGCGATTACGAAAGAAATTGGTGACAAAGCGGGAGAAGCAACAGATTACGGAAACCTAGGAACTTTGTTTAAATCTGTTGGTGACTATGGCAAGGCTAAAGAATACAACGAAAAAGCTCTTCAAATGAGCAACCAGGTAGGTACCCTGGAATTGCAGTATCATAGTTACCGTAAACTTGCTTTGGATACTTTGCTCTTAGAAGGAAATCCGTCTGAAGCCGTATCAAATCTCTTTGTATGCATTGAAAAAAGCGAGAAAATGCGCCGTTATTTAAGAGACAATGATCAGTACAAGATATCGTTTTTAGATAAGCATGTGTCTCCCCATCGGTTGCTCAGTGCATTGTTTTGTGCTGCTGGGAAACCTAACGAAGCTCTTTGCGCTGTAGAGCTAGGACGGGCTAGAGCCCTGGCTGACTTGATGTCAGCTAAGTATTTAGTGAAAAAACAAATGTCAGTCAGCCAACATTCAGGGGTTGGTATTGAGAAGATCATGAAGAAAAATGGTAACTGTACTTGTTTGTACATTTCCTATTACAATCAAACTGTATTTTTGTGGATTCTTAAGACAAACGAAGGCATTGTTTTGCGACGAAAGAAACTAAGTGAATGTTTTAGTCACGTAGGCGTAATGACATCAGTGGATGACGTTTTCGGAAACGAAACCTTCAGAAAACATTTTGTTTTACCCCAAGAGAAGTGTGAAGATCGATCATTATTTCCATTAAGCCCCGACCAGCTTACACAGGAATTTTCTCAAGAAGACAGCCTCGCAGCTTTTCGTCTTGTAGAAGAGGAGGAAGACGAATCTCAGCATCGTGAACCTCCAACTCTTGCTCAATGCTACGACAGGATTATTGCTCCTGTGGTTGACTTACTTAATGAACCAGAAGTCATCATTGTTCCTGATCGTAGCTTGTACCGGATTCCTTTTTCAGCATTAAAGGATCCAAGTCAAAAGTATTTATCAGATAGTTTCAGGATCCGTATTGTTCCTTCTTTGACGACTCTTCAGCTCATTCAGGACAGTCCAGTGGACTATCACAGTCAAATCGGTGCACTCATCGTCGGTGATCCGGCTGTTTGTGACGTTTATTACAAGGGAAAGCATCAGAAATTACTTCCGTTGCCTTGTGCAAGAAAGGAAGCAGTGATGATTGGAGAACTACTGGGAGCTAAACCTTTGCTAGGAGAAAATGCAACTAAGCACGCGGTTCTTCAAGGCATACACTCAGTCAGTCTGATCCATTTCGCTGCTCATGGTGATGCCGAAAGAGGAGAAATTGCTCTTGCCCCTCAACTATCCAATAGTGAGATTCCACGTGAGAAAGACTATTTATTGACAATGGCTGAAATTTCACAAGTACGACTTACAGCCAAACTAGTAGTCCTCAGCTGCTGCCATAGTGCATGTGGACAGATAAGGTCTGAGGGAGTTGTGGGAATCGCTCGAGCATTTTTGGGATCAGGTGCACGCTCAGTGTTGGTGGCGCTGTGGGCCATACAAGACAAAGCAACTCAGAAATTCATGAGTCATTTCTACAAGCACCTTGTTTGTGGGGAAAGTGCCAGTGAATCTCTTCATCAAGCTATGAAGTGGATGAGAAGTAACGGCTTCTCTGACAGCAGCCAATGGGCTCCTTTTTTGCTGATTGGAGATGACGTGACATTTGATTTTCGAAAATAAAGATAACCTAAACTTTGTTTTTATAGTATGGGATACTTTTTATGACGTATATTTTTCCCTGAAGAAAAAAGACAAGAATAGGATTCTAGTATTCATCATGACATTCAATTTAGCGCTTCCTAGTACTGAAGGTTTTCTTTTTTGTCCTGTTGTCAACTTCTTTGCACCCTTTACGCCGGAAGATTTCTGACTTGTTGGCGGAAGAAACGAGTGACATTATTTATTTGTTTCTTTAGTTATTAGTAATATTTATATAGGGATGTCCATTCAGAGCGAAGCTGGTTTAAGTGAAGACCTGTTGATTCCTAGATGTTGTTATAAAAACCCGAATACGCTTTATTTGTTGTTATTTTATTTGTTAGTTTTGCTCAAAAATTTTAATTTTCATTATGATGTTTGGACTGAACGGTTTGTTCGTATATCACCCAGTGTTTGTAAGTAAGGGCTACATTTCACTTACCTGTTAATGGATGATTGATTCCAAAACAGAAAATACACCTGAAAAAAGTATATTTTGTTGTTCCAGGTTGTGTTCACCAGACCTGACCAGGGTATGGCAAATCGGCTCTTCCTTCTGAAGCCAAGAACCTGGTAAATTGAAAGTAGTATAGGGCGATCAAATCTTGTGATTGGGGCACTTTGTCCTACATCTATTGTTAGTGCGGTACCCTATAGTGGGAGTCGACCCATCAGGAGCGAGTACATAAAATTAGCATCTCATTTGCATCTCATTTGCATCAAATTAAAATCTGTACACGTGCAATGACATCATGGGTGAGAGTGACCGGAAGTGAAATTAAAGGTGACGTAAAGGTTCTTAAAGGTCGTAATGATGGTGCAATGGGTTGTCTCAAACAACTAGGATGTGTCGAGGGTCCCAGATCCCACTCGGGGATGGCTCGGGGATGGCCTCGGAATCGTTCGGGAATGGTTCGGGGATGGTGACGGGTCGCACTGGTTCCGCACGCGGGGTGGGTCCCAGATCCCGCTCGGCCAGAGAGACAGAAAATAACACAAAAAATGTAATTTATTAGTAAGGTAACAAAAACAAAACAGAAACTAGTTGACAAGCGGGGACATGGGTTTCATCCCCGACTGGGAGAACACCCCTGACATGCGAAGAAAAACAAAACAACAACAACAAAAAGCTATGTTTACAAGCGGGGACATGGGTTCCATCCCCGACTGGGAGAACGCCCCTTTGATAGTTCGTCGGCTCAAAAGTCACGTTACCCCTGGGTTCGTGTCCGGGTTTTTTTAATCGACGAGATCGTCGTCGGGTCGAAGCCAACTGTAACCGTAAGGGAGAGTCTTGAAAGTGAATTCGTCGCCGATGACGCGTTTGTCGTAGACCACCCCCCATCGTTTGTCCCTGCGAACGGTGGTCAACGTCTTGGTGCGCTTGTCTCTCTGGATGAAATGGGGGTTGGGTACGTTGACGGTACGGGGTTTGGGGAGAGGCGATCGCAGTTCTAGGAGCAGGGTGTCTTTCATGGCTTGAAAATGAAGGCGTTGTTGCCCGCGCACGTTCAAGGTGAACCCGCGAATTTTCTCTTCCGTCTTTCCCAAACGCGTCTTGTAGGCATAGTTTTTCGGACCGCAGGATACGAATTCGACGATGACGTCACGATTGCCTTTCTTGCCATCCAATTCGTCCGTCATTTCGCCGAGGAAATTACCCAGGGGGATTTCGGGTTCGCCGGGTTTCCATTTGTAGACCACAGAATCCGTGTCGAAATACAGGGCATTGTCTCCTACGCGATCCAGGTGATGGTAGAGGCGTAACCGGGCCCAACAGGTGGTGAATGCGGCCACGAAGACGTTGGTGGTTTGACCGCCGGGGACGTCGTCGTCGATTTTGTCGTAGGCGATCTCGAGGCACTCGTCGTTCATGATGCGGAGATCGTGGATGACGATGGTCTCGTCTTTCATGAATTCTTGCAGCTTGGCAGGCACGGTGATTTGCTCGATCTTCCGTTTGTTTTCCCGCTCGCCGAATTTTCCCCAGAAGGAATTGAGGGCCAGCTTGCTGGTGGCTTTTTTCCCCTTGTTGGATTTCATGTTGTTCGCGTCGAGGTAGATGCCTTCTCGCGCAGCATATACGGCCCGAAAGAGCGTTTGCTGCTCGGGTGTTTTGAGACTTCCGTCGGCGTTCGGCGGCCACCCGGAGGCTTCCGTTTTTCCTTTCAACCACACGTTGACGTAATCCTCGAACAGCCCGGTACGTCGTTGCGCGGGGGGAAAGTGGTACACTTCGTGAATTTGGAGAATGCGATACCCCTTTTCCACGGCTTTGACGAGTTCGGGGGTGCACCACGTCCCTCGGATGCTCCGTTGACTCGCTGTGTGTTCGCACACCCAGGTTCGCTCGTTCATGCGTTTGGGGATCTCTTCTTCCACGCAGGCTCGACACAGGGGAAACGTGATTTTCTTTTTGCACCGGTACGGTAGCACGGGATGAAACAACCCCTCGGGCGGTAACACGGTGCAGTCGGCGATGCCAAAGTATTGGTCGATGTCTTGCACCGGTTGGGTGACGATAACGGGGTGTCCGATCGGGTATGGGTCGTACTTGTTGACGGTGGGGTACAGTGACGTCACATCCACGTACCGAATTTCTTCCCCTTGCGTTTCGTCGATCTCATCCCATAGTCGCACAGCATTGGTGCGACCCCCGAAGAACGCGTCGCGCGGGTTCAGCGAAGGGACGGAGAATGGGCGCGACTCGAGAAAGGCGGCGACGTCGGCTCGTTGACGCAACTGCTCCCACTGACATTCCCAGATGACGACCACGCGGTAGTCGCCAGCTTCCAACTGCCGCTGTTTTTGCATCGTGGCTTCATGCATTTCCCACTTGGTGCGATCGGGGTGGAGACGGGTGGGTTTGGTCATGCTCCCCTTGAAACAGACGGGACATCCGTGCCACAAACACCCGTGAAATTCGTACACGGTGCGGGTCGTCTCGTTGAATCCGTCCACTTGATAGCGACGGCCACCGACTTGGAGAGTGCGTTCGCCCCCGTTGAACGCGTGCGCAATGACCCCTTGAGTTTGTTGGGAATTCTGCCACTCCAACCATTGGTAGGCTTTCAGGGATTGGTGCCCCCTTTTTCCATTCCATCCGCAGGGGGGTTCCAAGGCCAGGGTCTGGGGAGGTGAATGTTTTTGCGGTAATACCGCATGCAGGCCGAGGCGATGGTGACGCATTTCTCCATGGGGTTGAAATCGGCTTTGGCGGCAAATTCACGCTGAAAGATCTCGCAGCCGGCTTTGAGCACTTGCACGTCCGATCGACAATAGGCTAGCATTTCCTCGTGCAAATTGAATTCCAGATGTTGCACGGTCGTGTACCATTTGTCAAAGTCTTTTCGCACGTCCGGTTTCATACCCTCGGGGTCGTAATGGTGCGCCTCGGGCCAAGGCCCCACGTACTCTTGATGGGCCTCGGTGTTGAAGAAATGCGGAAAGAAGCCTTTCTTGCTCTCCGTCAGATTGAATGTGGCGGCAAAGGCGGAGAGGGGAAAGGGGAGGAAACACAGACTGTTCTTGAACGTCAAGCGTCCGGCTCTCAGACTCAAGATTTTCGATCCCACGCAAATTTGATCTTTGACGTCGATGCGATGGTCGTAGAGGTACTGGAGGACGAACATCCCGTCGTAACCTTTGAAATTGTGAAAGATCACGATGACTTCCCGCGGTTCGCCCAACACCTCCGTTTTGGTCAGCAGCCAATCGTAAAATTGCCCGGTGCAATCGCGACCGTAGAACGCCAGGGCGGGGACAGTGTCGAGATGGTCCTCCCCTTTGGCGCAAATGAGGATGGGCACGTGCAATTGGTCGTCCTGCGTGCATTCGTAATCCGCATACACGAAATAGGGCGGTAATCGGGGCCGATTCTCCTCCTCCTCGTCTTCGCCTTCCTCAGACTCGGGCTCGTTGGCGGCCAAGAAGTGGACGGCGTGGGCAGCGTGACGCGGAGCAGGTCTGGCGCGTTTGGCGGGAGGCGGTCCTGCTTCCTCCTCCGGGTCTGGATCGTGCACCGGCTGGATGTAACAACGATGGGTGGCGACATCCGCATAATCCTTGCAGGTCTTGCAATAATATTCCTCGCACTTGTGGGGACGTTGACGTTTGCGTCGATTTTTCCACCAGTCGAGGAATTTGTGGCAATTCTCGCACGTTTGGAGATTGGCGCAGACGGAGTGATCCGGGGTGTCGGCCCCTTGTCCGTTGGGAGAAAACACCCGGTGATTTTCGTAGCAATGGTCTCCGTAGAAACAGCGTCGGCAGTCCGGGCAGGGACGTTGCGTCGGTCGTGGGGGCTTGCTATCGCCCGGGAGGAGTGCCAGGTAATCGCGGCAGTCTTTCTGTTTGCAGGCCACGCAACGTCGTTTCACGCAGGGGTGACGAGAAAAATCCTCGTGATCGTACCCCTTCTCGCACAAGTGGCAATAGTAACCGCGTCCGAGAATGGCGGGAATGGATTTCAACCCGTAATAATGATCCTCGTGTTTCAAGAGAAACAGGTAACGTTGGTCGGCGCGTTTCTCACCCTGTCCAAAGATCACTTGGTAACTCTCATCGGCGCTGAGGACTTTGATGTGATAGTCCGGCAACACGATTTGGAATTGACGGAGAGCCCTCAACCCGCAAGGCCCTTCGGGAACGCGAGCCAACGCGTGCAAGGCTTTGGCCAATCGGGTTTGACCTTTCCCTCCTCATTTCAAATAGTTGAAACCAAGCTCCGGCTTCCTTCGATACGGGGGTTGTTCGTCGACCCACGCTTGCATGGTGACGAGAGCCCGAGCGCAGCACAGCTCGTCCCGATTGTGGATTTTAACGACAGAGTGTTTCTTTTGGAGAAAGGTCATGATGGGTACGTTGCCCGGGACGGCTTCCTTTCGACGACCGCTGCCCCGTCCGGGATCCTTGATGGTGGTGATTTGCACTTTCAAGCGATCGTCCGCTTTGAAGTGTTCGCTGGAGTTTAATTTCTCCGCCATTTTTTGCAAGAGGAGGGTGACCCGTTCACTCTGCTCGCGCCATTCCTTCACCGGCACGTGAAACGATTGAAAGGCCTGCAGAAAGCTGGGATGTTGCATGGTAAACAACACGCGATCATCGTCGTCTAGGGGATCGTCCTCCAATTGGCGATCGATGGCCCGACGCAACGCCTGTTCGAGTTCGTAGCCCACATCGTATTGTGGTGGGTGTAAGAGTTCCGTGCGAGCGTGGAGGGTGGCATCGAACACGCGACGACGTAACCGAAACTTTTGCACACGTCGATCCGTGCCCGGGGTGAGTCGAAACTCGAAGAGGTGGCCCCGGTTGCTCTCTTCGGCGTCTTCCATGGCCTCCAACAAGTCGTCGTCGTCCAATTCCTCGGGATCCTCTTCGCGGTCGGCCATTTTGAAGGAGAAAAAATACTAGGCAAAGTGTTCATTGACAAAGAAAGTGCCTTTTTGATTTCTTTCGAGGTTGAACAGCGTTTTTACAGCCACGGCACAAAAAACGAGTTGGTTAGGTTTCACTCTGCACTCTTTTTATACCCTCGAGGAGAAGGACGTTGCATGCTGGGGAGGAACGGGGTACCCATGGGGGGGTATGGGTATTTTGTTTCTGTCACCCTGGGCGTTGCGTGACATTTCTCTGAGGTTTATGATTTGCCGATACGACCAAACGGATCAGTCTGTGCTTGACGACCCTCGTTCACCATGCCGTTGACCAAAGCCGAGAAGGTGAAACTGTGGAAACAGAGAAATCCCGACAAAGTGCGAGAACAACATCGAAGGTATCGCGCGAGAAACCCGGGATACCACGATTGGCGCAGACAGGAACGATCCAAGACAAACGAAACCGCCCTGCGCACCTATCGGGCTTACTTGGCGAGAAAACAACGTCAAAGGAGACGTCGCTCGGCCCTGAGACGCGCGGATTATCTCAAACCGCACTCGCTGCGCGTGGTGTTGGTGCCCCTTCAACGCATGGCACAGTTTCGATCCCGCCCCTTTGAACGATGTCGTGAACAATTACAACGCCTGCAACGACAATCCAATAGGAGGGCGGTTGCTCTCTTTCGTCGCTTGCATGGCCGCCAACAAGACGTCATCGTCCAAATCCTCGGGATCCTCCTCGAGGTCGGCCATTGAATGGGTTGACGCAACTACTTTGTTTGACGCCATCTTTGTTGGGTGTCGCTCGTAAGAACTGAGTGAGGCGTGAAAAAAGGTCGGATCCCTGCTCTTATCATGCCCTCGAGGAGAATTTCAAAGCATGCTGGGAACGGGATACCCATGGGGGTATGGGTATTTGCTTTTTTTTTCCCATTTTGTCACGTGACATTTCTCTCAGTTTTATAATAGGCCATTTGCACGATGACGTCGTATGACTACAACTACCAGAATCCTTCAGTTTATTGTTTTGTAGTGCAAATAAGGGCCATTGTTATTTAAACCGCACTGGGGTTAAAAAATTTAAATAAGAAAGGAAAAACGAAATGAATTCTGGTAGTTGTAGCCAAATGACGCCATCGTGCAAATGCCCTATTTGCTGACGCGGCAAAATGGTTCATTTTGTTTTATTTTTGGACAGGAATTAAAGCAAATGACTTGAAATCTTGCATGGAACACTCTGAGTATGTCTTGTTAATGGAAACGAAAGGGGAGGTCTGTATCTGTTACTGTTCACAATTCAGGTCTAATTTCTTGTTGGCTCATTTGCATAAACATATGGCTTTTTGGACCTGAAACAGTGAGAATTCAAGGAAATCACTTGAAAACTTCCAGAAAGTGGACTGAGCATGTACGCATGTAGGAAACCACAGGGGAAGTCTGTGTGTGTCACCTTTGAGACTTTAGATGTGAAAACACAATGACATTTTTAGTCAGACCAAATGATACGGTTGGGACACAGACTTTTTTTTTGGACCTCATAAGCCAGAAATTGAAGCAAATGACTTGTAATCTTGCATGGAACACTCTGAGTAAGGCTAGTTAATGGAAACGAAAGGGGAGGTCTGTATCTGTTACCGTTTGCAATTTAGGTCTGAAAAGAGAATGACATTTTGACCTATTTCTTGTAAGCTCATTTGCATAAACATAGCTTTTTGGATCTGAAACAGTGAGAATTCAAGGAAATCACTTGAAAACTTCCAGGAAGCAGACTGAACATGTGCACATGTAGGAAACCACAGGGGAAGTCTGCATGTGTCACCTTTGAGACTTTAGATGTGAAAACACAACGACATTTTTAGTCCGACCTAATAATACACTTGGGACACACAGACTTTTTTTGGACCTCATAAGCCAGAAATTGAAGCAAATGACTTGAAATCTTGCATGGACCACTCTGAGTATGGCTAGTTAATGGAAACGAACGGGGAGGTCTGTATCTGTTACCGTTCACAATTCAGGTCTGAAAAGAGAATGACATTTTGACCTATTTCTTGTAAGCATATTTGCATAAAAATAGCTTTTTTGGACCTGAAACAGTGAGAATTCAAGAAAATCAGTTGAAAACTTCCAGAAAGTGGACTGAGCATGTGCACATGTAGGAAACCACAGGGGAAGTCTGCGTGTGTCACCTTTGAGACTTTAGATGTGAAAACACAATGGCATTTTTAGTCCGACCGGTAATGATACAGTTGGGACACACAGACTTTTTTGAACCTCGTAAGCCAGCAATTGAAGCAAATGACTTGAATTCTTGCATGGAACACTCTGAGTATGGTTAGTTAATGGAAACGAAAGGGGAGGTCTGTATCTGTCACCGTTCACAATTCAGGTCTGAAAAGAGAATGACATTTTGACCTATTTCTTGTAAGCTCATTTGCATAAACATAGCTTTTTTGGACCAGAAACAGTGAGAATTCAAGAAAATCACTTGAAAACTTCCAGAAAGTGGACTGAGCATGTGCACATGTAGTAAACCACAGGGGAAGTCTGCATGTGTCACCTTTGAGATTTTAGATGTGAAAACACAATGACATTTTATAGTCCGACCTTATGATACAGTTGGGACACACAGACTTTTTTTTTTGGACATCATAGCAAATGACTTGAAATCTTGCATGGAACACCCTGAGTATGTCTAGGTAATGGAAACGAAAGGGTAAGTCTGTTTCTGTCACCGTTCGCAATTCAGGTCTGAAAAGAGAATGACATGTTGACGTCTTTCTTCTTAGCTAATTTGCATAAACATAGATTTTTGGACCTGAAACACTGGGAATTCAACGAAATCACTTGAAATATTACAGACAACACTGTGAGCTAGTATGTGCAAATAATCAGTCAATCAATCAATCGTTTATTTACCTTTTTTTTTCAAAACTAATTACAAGAGTTACATGGTAGATTAAGCTAAGGCAGGACCTCTCAGCAAACGCTTTAGGGCTTTTCGAGGAGAGCCTCTGGGCTGTTTAATTAATTGCACAATAGATCCTTTACATGAACATGGCTTTGATATCATCTACTGCATTAGGGATTTTGTATCATTTTTTTATGTATGTTGTATCCATTTCAATATTAATGCTACCGTATTTTTATTTTATTTTTCTTTTGGAGGAGAAAATGATTAACTTAGTTTTTTAGCTTTTTCTTGAATTAGTGAAACGTTTTAATATCTTTTATAGATTTTGGTTATTCATTGTGTGGTTCCAGAAAAAATCATCGGCTTTAATGTTTCTGTTTTTGCCTTGAGTTTGCTAGCGCTTCAATTCCCCGAAGAACGATGTGTCTTTGGAACAATGCAAAGCAGCATCTGACTCGTCCCCAGTCGTCTCTCAATTCACGAGAGGAGCGCGAGGTGTGATGGGAAGGAGGAAAGAAGGTAGACGACTGGCAGATCCTGCTTTCAAGATGGCGGACAAAATAATGGCGGACGGTGGTGAAATTTTAAATTTGGAAAATAGGCCGTTCCATCGGGCCTTTTTAAGTCGAAAATTACCTTGCCCTCATATTCTATGTGGAGCCGAGCTCGGTTGAGCATTTTAAGAGGAAACAGGGCTGGACCAAAATGATGAAAAATTCGAACGAGAAGCGTGGCGATCGGCGAGGAGACCAAAAATCACCTACAGTGGACAGCGTGGCTGTCCACTTTTAATATCAGTTCGTTTCTTTAATATATACTCAGGGCTACGAATGTTTAACGGTTGCGTAATGTGCTGGCCTTAAAATGCTCGCTAAAGATACAATGGAGTGTGCATGCCTTCGCGTTCTTTCAGCTCTCACGAGAACATACATACACGAGAACATACATACATATACTATGGTTAAAGACAGAAGACAACGCTACAGTTGTACGTGTGGGGATGTTGGGGGAGAGAAGTAAAGCACATGAAATTAACTGCCATCGAAGCCAAAAGGGTGAACTTAATAATAAGGAACTCGAACATAGTAAATGTAGTTTAATATTTTTTAAGAGGTCCATCTTTCTCATAGAAAGCAAATCAACTGTACAGTATCTCATGTTATTTTATTTATTATTAAATACAAGCTAATACAAGACTTATTTCCGTTAACTGTTTAGTATTTCATATGTTGCCTTGTACACTGCTTTGATGTAGTGGGTTGTATGTCCCTCATCTGCCTAAAAAAAAGCTTTTAAAAAACAAAACCATGTCAACATCGCTATTTTGTCCTCCAGATGTTGAAATCTTTTAAATATTAAGGCAAACCCTATACATTTTTCTGTCTCAAATACTTTGTTTTTGTTTTGATTCTCTTTACCTTATGCCCTTGCCCTCTTGTTTGTGGTTTTGTGGCTGATTTATATACAGGTTAAACAAAATCACAGTTTTGATATCCTGACAACAATACAGACACCCTCAATGCAACACTGAACTGTATTTCATATATTATCTTGTACACTGCTTTTCTGTACTGTGTTGTATGTCCCTCATCTGCCTGAAAAAGTTTTTTCTAGTCAACATTACTATTTGCCTTTCAGATGTTATATACTGTAACTATTATAAGGACAAACCCTATATTATTTTTTCACATATTTTGTTTTTGTTTTGTTTTCTTTACCTTATGCCCTTGCCCCCTACCCTCTTATTTTGTAGTTACTATCTTATACCATACTTATTGCAATAAGTGCCCTGGGTGCTTATTTCATTTTGGGACCTTGAGGTTGGGTGCTCACCATATTCAAGGTGGATGGTTATTTGAGGGTTGGTGCTTATTATTTTTTCAACATTTTCATCCAATGAGGACATTTTTACAGAATAACAAAACAAAGGATAAGTATATTTCGCTTCAACCAAATAAAACAATAAAACAAAACTCAGACTCAGTTTTGATGTCCAGACAGCATTACAGACACCCTCAATCAATGCATCATAAAGCATGTCCACATTGCTAGTCCACATACCGGTAACTATTTTGCCCTCCAGTTGTTATAAAATTTCAAATAGAAGAACAAACCCTTACAAAAAAAATATATATTTCTCTCTGCCTTCATATTTATTGTTTTTGCTTTGTTTTGTTTTTGTTACCTTATACCCTTGCCCACTACCCTCTTATTTTGTGGTTTTCAAATCTACCTGACTCTCCTATATAGAATTTGTGTTAGGGAATAAATGCAAAATATAGGTCCCCAAGACTACAGTCCAAGTCAAACCAAGATAAGACACACAAAACCAAAGTCCCGGAAAACATAATTTGTTAATAAACAGAAACAGTCCCGTAAACAATGGAGATGAGGAAGACAATAAGGTTGAAGACAATAAGGTTGAAGGACCGGGGAGATATACAGTGCATGGAAAAAAGGGGGGAAAGAGTGGGAAAATGGCATCAATTCATGATCCCAAGGTCACAGAAAGAGCCCCATGAAACAAGCCCCACAAAAACGCCACCCAACAGCTCCGCATATAAGAACAAAATGCAGTTCCACAAACCCTAGGTATGCACAGATGCAGAACCCATAACAGAGGACCCAAATGAAACCAGGGAGACATGAAAAAATGCAAGAAGTGGATTTGAAAAAAAAAAAAACCTGACTATCCCTTCCAGCATCTTTTAATGAAACCCACTGAAAGTATCTTTATAGAGTTAAAGTATAGAAACTGAAAGAAACTACAAGATGGTAGGGAGACAAAGCAATAATTTTTTATTTCCTGTATTTATTTACTGTCTGTGAGCAAAAAAGGGATGTCAATTACAATATCAGTGAAACTTTGTACTGAGTAAACCAAAATTAACAATTTTAACAATTTTAAGCCGCATGCATGTATTTTATTTCTTTCAATTTTCTCTCACAGATTGAATTCCCCTTTTTATAACCTAATTCGTACAAAAGAATAATAATAATAATAATAATAATAATAATAATAATAAACCTGAGTAGCTTAATTTTACTCATACATTTCTTTAAAACACAGCTTCAAAAAGTACATTCAATATTAGTTTTGTATTATCTTTTCTGAATATTTTTGATGATTTGGATAAATCTTCTTGAATTACATGTTAGTTGCACTGCAAGCTGTTTGGCTTTGATCATTTCCTGTAGTAGAACAGGGTTAATACTGTTTTGGAGTTCTTGTTTTTTGTTAGTGCATCTTTTTCCTTTCCTCTTTTTTTGTCTTTCTGTTTTGTTGTCCTAAACAGAGTGAGGGTGAATCTAGTAGTGAGCTCACTATTATAAGATTTGAACCATGTCCTTCAATACCATGAACCATGTCCTTCGGCGAGCCTTTAACTTTACCGGTGTACTGGTAGGCGCTGCTTTTCTCGCTTCATTGGCTTGGTCTTCATAACCTATATCTGTTGAAGAAATCAAAACTCGTACCATGATAAACTTATTCTGCAAAGCATTCACAAATATGCGAGATCTGACAGTGTAACATTATCAAAAATACGAGATTTTTCACTTACCGCAAATGCTCAGCTCATCGAAAGATATAAGCTTATTCAGGTCCTTATCTTGACATGTCTTGAGGATTTTTGTCACTTCCACCGGCTCCGCCGGACGCCATTTTGGAAATCCAAAAGGAGCTTCTCTTAACTTCCAACACCGCAGAAATTACACTGATCTACTCGTATTACAATTCTTCACATGTACAAGTACGAAAAAACGCCAGAAAAAGCCAATACCAACTTTTCGACTGCTTTGCCAACTTTTCGACACAGGATCTGCCAGTCGTTTCTCCCTCCTCCCTTCTTCCTTCCCGTCATCCCCTTCGTTAAAGAGCCTGTTCTAGTCTTCCACGCCAAATACTATTAATGAGAGACGACTGGGGACGAGTCAGAAGCAGCATCGAGAGTCAAAATGGCGGACAAAACAGGAGAGAAACTCGTCCCCAGACTCCCAGCGCTGTCACGTTTTCACTTCCGTTTAATTAAAGGGTTATTTCATGACACAAGCGATTTGCGTAAAATTGCATAAAATTTCCACTTAGTAGTTGTTTTTATTTTTACGTCAAAGTTCCGTCACTTGTAGAAGTAGTTTCTCAAAACTTCGCGGTGCCAGGGTCTTGTCGTTCCCATTTCTTGCTCAACCTTCAGAAGGCTCGGCTGCTCAGCTAGTAAAATTCGTGACGATTGCTCACGAAATCGGCATCCGTTTATGAAGTTTAAGAAGTTGCTGGTCGCTTAAAGAAAAACATTAGCAGATTGCAAGACAAACTTTGTAGAAAAATGAAAGGACAGAAAGGAACCCTGTAAGTTTCAACTAATATTTACTATTATCGTCTGCAAGTGTTGTTAGTGAGCTTTAGCGTACGCTAGCTTTAAACGCTTTTAAATGACGGAGTAAAATAAGGTTATTAAAACACTCGGTTTAAACTTTGAAACATAATTTTTTTTACACACTATCGATGAACAACGTAGAACATTTCAAACTGTATAGCTGAAGATGCGAATAATAACAAAGCATTGTTTAAAATGAATACAGAGTTTATACGTGTGGTCATAATAAAATGCTTTCATGTTCGCGTAAAGCCCGGTTTCCATATGATCGCTACGATCGCTACGATCGCTGCGATCGCTGGAAAAAAAGTTCAGC
Organism: Cladopsammia gracilis; assembly: GCA_022457155.1. Taxonomy (NCBI): domain Eukaryota; kingdom Metazoa; phylum Cnidaria; class Anthozoa; order Scleractinia; family Dendrophylliidae; genus Cladopsammia; species Cladopsammia gracilis. The sequence continues at coordinate 220,507 of JAJGOT010000154.1, forward strand.
GATCGTAGCGACCATATGGAAACCACTCTCCAGCGATCGTAGCGATCACAGCGATCGCAGCGACAACGATCGCTGCGATCGCTGTGATTCTATCTCAGCGATCGTAGCGATCGTAGCGATCATATGGAAACCACTCTCCAGCGATCGCAGCGATCGCAGCGATCGCAGCGACGGCAAAAATACCATGATGCACTGCGTAAGCTCACTCAAAGGGTGCAATTTGGCCCTTTTTATGGAAGAAGTGCAAAGATACGACTGTCTTTACAACAAATTTTAAAAACAATTCACAGCCGCTATGTTGAATTTCAAGAATGAGGCGAAACGATATTGTCAGACCCAGGTCCCCTCGATCTTCATTCACTTTCTCAGCGATCGTAGCGATCGCAGCGATCATATGGAAACCATCAATCGCTGCGATCGCTGAACTATTTTTTTCAGCGATCGCAGCGATCGCAACGATCGTAGCGATCGTAGCGATCGTAGCGATCATATGGAAACCGGGCTTAACTGAGTAAGTCTTTTAGTGCAAAACCATTTAAATTTTCCGAGGGGGAGGAGGGGTCCATGTTAAAAAATACTGGAAATTCCTGGGGAGGGGTAGGGGTTGGGGGGTGCAATCCAAAAAACCTTCCGTGGGGGTATGGATATTTTCTGGAACCACACATTCCATATCATATTGTCTTTGTATTTTACTGAGTATTTCATATAATTGGTACGTAATTGGGGTTTATGAATATTTGAGGATGATCTTGTATTATAAATTAGTAATAATCATAGATTAGTAAAGTGCGTTCAATCTGTAGTACAAATAATATTTTTTATTGTATTGATTACCCAGAAACACTCAGAGAAAGTGGTGTTTTTGGGATGCTTTCATGTGGTGTAATAAACCAGTTGCAAAGTTTAACACAACAATAATCTTTAATAATATAACCGGGTTGAGTTATTTTTTGGCAACCGATGGAAATGACGATAATCCAATCGATTCCATAATACATCCTCAGGGTGTTGTAGAATTTCCATCCATTCCAAATCGCACAGGCTTTGAATCACCTTTTGCGAATCTTGTCTGGTAATCATGTTTTTTCACACTTCCCACGGTTTGCGACGACCGCTATAATGACCCGTCACACCCGTCGCACCCATCCTTTTGTAGGATTTCAATTTTCCCAGCTGGAATCCCAGTTTGGCCTCTGAGGCTAGCACGGAAAAGACCCCTCCGCCACTGAGAGGCTTCCTCTCAGGACGCGTGTTTCTCTTTCGAGTAGCACGTTTGACTCACTTTCCTCGAACCATACTGTCATTTGTGGTTTCTTCGAAAAAAACAAAAACACTCCCCCTTTTCATGGTAAGAAGCCGTGTTTTACGGCCTCGAAGCATGTTAACAAGCCGTGTAACACAGCCTCGAAGCATGTTAACAAGTCGTGTTTTACAGCCTCGAAGCATATTTAACAAGCCGTGTTTTACGGACAATAATACAGTGTTTTGTATGAAAATAAAACACACGAGACGTCTTTTTTTTCAACCACTTGTTTGTTTTCTTTTTTAACAACAACTTTTTCCCTTTAATTACACGTTGAAATAACACTGTCCTGTTCTCGTGAAAGTTCGCGCTACATTGAGGATCGGGTACAGCATTGTCCACTTCGCTCAGTTCTTCTCGGATCAAGGATTGGACCATTGCGCCACTTTCATATCGTTTGACACCAGGTCGTGATGGAAGTCGATGACCATGTAGGCATTTATTCGGTGGAAATGGAAGAGAAGAGGGAGACAACTGAGGAGAGAAAGAAAGAGAAAGAGGAGGACCGGAAGTGCGTCATCTGCCTGGAAGAGAAAAAAATAACCATCCGGGAATGGATAAAGACAGACGGGAGGATGTTATTTTGGTGTAGCGGCTGGTGCCACAACGCATGTTTACTGGAATGGGTGAAGGAAAATGGCCGATTGTTGCTCATATTCAAGTGCCCTCAGTGCCGCAACAATTTCGACGGCGCGGATGCGACAAAAACGAAATGGTTGCGGCACTGAGGGCACTTGAATATGAGCAACAATCGGCCATTTTCCTTCACCCATTCCAGTAAACATGCGTTGTGGCACCAGCCGCTACACCAAAATAACATCCTCCCAGTGTTTCAGGTCCAAAAATCTATGTTTATGCAAATTAGCTAAGAAGAAAGACGTCAACATGTCATTCTCTTTTCAGACCTGAATTGCGAACGGTGACAGAAACAGACTTACCCTTTCGTTTCCATTACCTAGACATACTCAGGGTGTTCCATGCAAGATTTCAAGTCATTTGCTATGATGTCCAAAAAAAAAAGTCTGTGTGTCCCAACTGTATCATAAGGTCGGACTATAAAATGTCATTGTGTTTTCACATCTAAAATCTCAAAGGTGACACATGCAGACTTCCCCTGTGGTTTACTACATGTGCACATGCTCAGTCCACTTTCTGGAAGTTTTCAAGTGATTTTCTTGAATTCTCACTGTTTCTGGTCCAAAAAAGCTATGTTTATGCAAATGAGCTTACAAGAAATAGGTCAAAATGTCATTCTCTTTTCAGACCTGAATTGTGAACGGTGACAGATACAGACCTCCCCTTTCGTTTCCATTAACTAACCATACTCAGAGTGTTCCATGCAAGAATTCAAGTCATTTGCTTCAATTGCTGGCTTACGAGGTTCAAAAAAGTCTGTGTGTCCCAACTGTATCATTACCGGTCGGACTAAAAATGCCATTGTGTTTTCACATCTAAAGTCTCAAAGGTGACACACGCAGACTTCCCCTGTGGTTTCCTACATGTGCACATGCTCAGTCCACTTTCTGGAAGTTTTCAACTGATTTTCTTGAATTCTCACTGTTTCAGGTCCAAAAAAGCTATTTTTATGCAAATATGCTTACAAGAAATAGGTCAAAATGTCATTCTCTTTTCAGACCTGAATTGTGAACGGTAACAGATACAGACCTCCCCGTTCGTTTCCATTAACTAGCCATACTCAGAGTGGTCCATGCAAGATTTCAAGTCATTTGCTTCAATTCCTGGCTTATGAGGTCCAAAAAAAGTCTGTGTGTCCCAAGTGTATTATTAGGTCGGACTAAAAATGTCGTTGTGTTTTCACATCTAAAGTCTCAAAGGTGACACATGCAGACTTCCCCTGTGGTTTCCTACATGTGCACATGTTCAGTCTGCTTCCTGGAAGTTTTCAAGTGATTTCCTTGAATTCTCACTGTTTCAGATCCAAAAAGCTATGTTTATGCAAATGAGCTTACAAGAAATAGGTCAAAATGTCATTCTCTTTTCAGACCTAAATTGCAAACGGTAACAGATACAGACCTCCCCTTTCGTTTCCATTAACTAGCCTTACTCAGAGTGTTCCATGCAAGATTACAAGTCATTTGCTTCAATTTCTGGCTTATGAGGTCCAAAAAAAAAGTCTGTGTCCCAACCGTATCATTTGGTCTGACTAAAAATGTCATTGTGTTTTCACATCTAAAGTCTCAAAGGTGACACACACAGACTTCCCCTGTGGTTTCCTACATGCGTACATGCTCAGTCCACTTTCTGGAAGTTTTCAAGTGATTTCCTTGAATTCTCACTGTTTCAGGTCCAAAAAGCCATATGTTTATGCAAATGAGCCAACAAGAAATTAGACCTGAATTGTGAACAGTAACAGATACAGACCTCCCCTTTCGTTTCCATTAACAAGACATACTCAGAGTGTTCCATGCAAGATTTCAAGTCATTTGCTTTAATTCCTGTCCAAAAATAAAACAAAATGAACCATTTTGCCGCGTCAGCAAATAGGGCATTTGCACGATGGCGTCATTTGGCTACAACTACCAGAATTCATTTCGTTTTTCCTTTCTTATTTAAATTTTTTAACCCCAGTGCGGTTTAAATAACAATGGCCCTTATTTGCACTACAAAACAATAAACTGAAGGATTCTGGTAGTTGTAGTCATACGACGTCATCGTGCAAATGGCCTATTATAAAACTGAGAGAAATGTCACGTGACAAAATGGGAAAAAAAAAGCAAATACCCATACCCCCATGGGTATCCCGTTCCCAGCATGCTTTGAAATTCTCCTCGAGGGCATGATAAGAGCAGGGATCCGACCTTTTTTCACGCCTCACTCAGTTCTTACGAGCGACACCCAACAAAGATGGCGTCAAACAAAGTAGTTGCGTCAACCCATTCAATGGCCGACCTCGAGGAGGATCCCGAGGATTTGGACGATGACGTCTTGTTGGCGGCCATGCAAGCGACGAAAGAGAGCAACCGCCCTCCTATTGGATTGTCGTTGCAGGCGTTGTAATGTGTGCTTTGTGTTCTGTTATGGCAAGGAGACAGCTGAGGAGATCGTGATCGTGATATTTGGACAAAATAAAGTAACGCCATAAATTTTAAAATACATTACGATTTATTTATGGATATAAAGAAAAGCAACTTTTTAGAAGACCGATTTAAGCTGTCCAGTTTCAGTCTAAAAATCTACAATGTGAATGCTGGTAACCGTCGTTATAGACTACGAGTAGTCCCTCCTTTTTCCTCAGGGATAGTAGAGCGAGCGAAATGCCAGCGTGTGTGAAAATCACCCCACGCGAGAAAGGCGAGACACGCGGCGGGGAGAGAGAAAAAGGCGCGCCGCGCGTCTCGCGTGGGGTGATTTTCACGCGCGCTCGCATTTCGCTCGCTCTACTATCCCTGAGGAAAAAGGAGGGACTACTCGTAGTCTTCCGTCGTTACGCTCCTGTGAGTTCTGTCTGCAAAGGCGCGAAACCCACTAAATAGCCAATCAGAAGCGCGGTTATATTGAAAAATACGTTAACATAAATTATGCATTAGGTTCGGCACATGTGAAGTTCGACGTATGAATCAAAGTCGATCTTTTGCCGTTCTATTCGACAAGCTCAGTCGAATAGAACAGCAGAGTCGACCCAAATACAAAAGTGCCGTTCCTAATTGATTCATACGTCGAACTTTACATGTGCCGAACCTAATCATTAGGTTCGGCACATATAAAGTTCGACGTTTGAACCGGGCCTTAGCTGCCCAGTATCCAGCCAACAGACCCAGTTTCCGGCCATCGATAACAAGCGATTTATTCAAGAAAACACCCGAAGAAAATAAATGTGTAATTATATAAGCTCTTTTGGTGGATGCTTGTTTTATTTCCCTTCGATTTCTAAACAGAAATCGACCTCACGGAGGATAATAGCAGCATACTGTGTAAAAGCAACGCGACTCGATCGATTGTAACACAACAACACGGGCAGCAAGCGATGAATTCATGAGATGATTTCCCCTGGCAGAAATTATTCTGTCCTTTTTCATGGAAATGTACTTCATTAGTTTTTCAAGCCGAAAATTATAAAATTTTCTTCTTAAACATGGTTTAAGATAGGTTTTGATTCATGTGCTTCGGCCTGGCCGGAAACTGGGTCGATCCTGTGATATTTTTTCTTTGTTTAGGAGCTATTCTTGGCTTTCACATGACATCATAAAAATTAAAAAATCTAAAGAAAACGTCCTACAAAGCTGTTTCTAACATGGTATGTGGATACAAGTGTTATAATCTTTCACAAAAAGTTTCAGGTTTTAACAATGTTTTGCTCTCGATTTACAAAGGTTTTAAAGTTGTCACGCAATATGTCACGCTATTTCAGATAAGCTGCGAAAATAAACAAAATTGAATCAGCTGAAAGTTATTGTTTGCATTTTAAGTGATTATAAGCCGAGTTAATTGAGCTTATAGCAAGTACAATATTTTTGGATGTGATTTTTGGTGTAATTAAGGAGGCTCGTACCCATTTCTCAAGTCCACACCCTTTCAATTTTAATGGGCCATATCTTTTGTTGTAGCGCATAAAAAGACAAGCCACTTTGCATGAAAACATACAATACATTGAACATTATGGGAGTGTAGGATTTGTTTACATCGGTGCTTCCATGGCAACGGAATGGTGATCCTCCGAAATTAACAAGTTGCGGAGTTTCTCTAGATCGAGGGAAATTTTTGTAAAACCCGCTAGTGGACTGATTGATTTGACCATGGGCTTCAACTGGACAAAGTTTAAAAGAAATGCATGAGAGCGTTTTTGAAATTTTTGGGGATGAAGTTTTGGGGATTATAAATACAGTAAAAAACATACTATCAACATAATTGGCTAATATCTAAAGAAAACGATGCGAGATTGGAATGCAGTTTTATCTTGAACGAAATGCGTTTGCGCTTCAAAATTTGGCCAAGATGTGTAGTTTTAAACTCTCTACAATTCCATAAACATTTTTGATTCGAAATCTATTTTTTAATGCTTCTGAATTTTGATATGACGTAAGTGAAAGCCAAGAATTAACTACTGTAGTAGGCTTGGGTATCTGACTTGATTCGCATCACACATGTCTAACACGAAATGTTTTGGTCATCTTTCCTTACACAGATCCATAAAGAACCGGAGGAAAGAGAAGGAGAAAATCAAGGAGCGGAATACTAAATAATAAACAGACGAAACGTAAACAAAGCTGTGGTTTCATTGAGTTGAGGGTCCTGAAAGGGGGGGGGGGGGGGCGTACCAATCCCATTTCCCAGCCCATTTTTTTTCAAAATCCCACTTCCCAATGTCGAAATCTCATTCCCACCAGCAGAATTCGGAAAAAAATCCCAGTGTTAAAAATATTAGCTCTTTTCTCTGCACAAAAGGGTGGCTCACAGCACAAAGGCTTTCTGCATTTTTCTCTGAGCACTTTTACTTTGCTTTTACTTTGTTGATGCTACAACGATGATCAGGAGCCCATGACCTGCAATGGTATTAAAAAAATTCACAATAATTTTTTAACAAGTTGTGGTCATTTCCTTGGCTTTAACATACAACAGGTTTCCATAGCAACATTATAACCTGCTAAAAATGCTCATGAATCAAAAAACCCATTTTTTGTTGTCGAATTGTGATAATCGATATTGACCGCGGTCTAGATTTTCCTATCTAGACCAGCATCGAATGTCTCGAATGGTCTGACTATTACATTTGCCTTGAGAAAGTTACAAAAAAAAACCCAAAACATTGGCTTGTTTCTGCTAAAAATACTAAATGGAAGAGCCAAAAGACGTGACGTGAAAAAAGGTAAAGAGAACGGGCAAACTTTGACAAAATTAAGTTTAGCTCAGGCAGCCGAAACACCAGCTGAAAACGAAATTGAGAAGTTTTTGGAAGCCCAGAAGTCAAATGCACAAAACACAAGACTAAGAATTTTGTCAGTCGATGAAAGAGGCGAGAGAAATTGAAACCATATAAACCTGCCAGTGAGCTCGTACTTCTTTTGACCAAATTTTTCATCTCCGTTCGCAAGCAACCAGCAACATTAAGTGGTTTTCAGCGAATTTTCTTGTTTGGCCATATAATAAACATCTTATTAACCGAGCTTGGTCGGGCTGTGTGGGAGAATCTTGATCTCGGCAGGGGCGTAGCTACCTGTACGCACGTACGCACGTGCGTACCTGAAAAAGTCGAAGAAAAGGAAAGATTTGGGACTTGAGAGTGGGGGGAGGAGGTAGGGGGAGTGTTTGAAAACAGTGATTGTGCGTATCTCTGAAAAAGTCCTGGCTACACCCCTGCTCGGCCGTGAGTAAAGACCGAACGCAGTGAGGTCTGTAGTCACGACCTCGGTCAAGATTCTCTCATACAGACCTCCCGCTCGGTTAATAAGAAAATAGAAACCCGCAAAATCGCGAAAAAGTTTTCATCAGAAATGTTCTACCAGTGTTTATATAGAAGTGAGGCAGTGTCAAAGAAGGCGACAGATGAACAAAGAATTGAAATTTATTGCTCTTCTGGAGGGGCGACCTGAACCATTTACAAGGTTCTGTATAATTGGCCAAACGAAACATTACATAAACAACACAGACAATGCCCCTAGCCCTAAAAGCAAAAGAGGTGCAGATTAATGAGAAAGCATGAAAATAGAGGTTTTAAAGTGGTGCAGGAATGCGTGGTGAAAGCCGTCATTTTTCCGTGAACTGTGCGAAATTGATCGGAAAGTATTCAGAAAATAAGCGGGACGGTTTCGTACTCTTGGATGAACAATTTTTATGCTATATTCCTAATGTCATATAGAAAATACTGCACTTTTGAGGTGTAGAAAAGCAGCTGAATGCCCTCGCATAACGCCTTGGGCATCCACTGGTAGCTTTTCTAGACCTCAAGCGTGCACTATTTTCTTTTAGAACATGGAAAACCATCTTCTATTTGGTAAGTATATAATATATAGCGATATTTACATAGCAAATATAAGCCATCACTTAAAAAAACGATGTTCAAATTTCAATCTGAAGAGTTTCATTGATGAACGGTAAAAGGGTACTAAAAAGATGTCTGTTTTAACCATGACTTCCAAGAGCTGTCTTTTGTACAGGTCTTATGAGATAATCCTCTCACAGGACCTATCAACAAGAGAAATAGCTGTGATCTGAAAGAAATCTTTTGAATAACACCGTATAGTCTAATAAATAAAGTAACATTGTTCGTTGATGCTTAATGTGGGACGTGCCGGCTATTCTCGTCACCCTTAAGGACGTTCGCGCGAAAATCTTCTAACATTGATTTTTTTTTATAAAACTTTTGCCACATCTAGGTTATGAGTACTCGTGTCAGAAATGCAAAAAAATGAGGGGGTCACCGACTTCGTTTCTGAGATAAGCTATCTGAAAGGCGACCCTAATTTTGAAAAATTGGTCTTCCTTTCTGGATATGACCCCAATGTCTGTTAGTCTAAAAATATTGCAGATGAATCTCTAAAATGCAACTTTCTTTCCCAAATTTTATGCGAGTAGGTCTATTCAGCAAATTCATTCAACTGGTGACGTTAATTGAAGTAAATTTCATCTTTAAACGGCAACATTTGCAAACTCTGACAGCCGCAAGTTGGCAGGATTCGATGGCGTGCGGGAAGAAAAATGGAAAAATTTTAAACTTCCTACATTGATTATTCGTTCATTTTTTCACAATCTGACGAGAATTGGCAAAGAAAATTATCTATGAAAAAAAAATTAGGGGTCACCGAACATCCAAGCTAGTTAAATCTAAGAAAAGTAAACGCAACGGCTATTAGCCCTTTATGTGCTTAGATTTCTTCTCTTGCGCGCGCCCACGTGCATGACGTAGCATGGCGCTGCGACATGAATTGCGTGCGCAGTAAGGATGCGCATAAACAATTAGCGCGAACGTCCTTAAACCACCGCTATCGCGTTAGAGTGAATGACAACTGACGTAAAACCTGTCCACTGCTAAATACCTTCATTTTTCGTTTTTATTATCCGTTCGTGTTGTAGTTTCAATAGCAAAGTTTAGCAACAGCACTAGATTGACGATGTGGAAGCCACATCAATATCCACCGCTAGTCTGAAAGAAAGAATAACTTAACAAATGTATTTGTTGCAATGAATTTGTATAGTGGTGTTGTGCAATAGGCCCAACCTTGTCTGGTCACATTTTTCGGGTAGGGATTTGATATTTAGATGGTAAAGATGAGTCATGACCGACTTTCGTATCAAAAAAGGTTTGTGATGGTCTATATTTGAACCTGACGATTTTCATTTATGAATGGTAGAAGGGTACTAAAAAGTTGTCTGTTTTAACCACGATTTCCTTAGAGCTGGGTTATCTACGGTCTTATGAGATGTTCCTCTCACGGTCATATCAACAAGAGAAATACCTATTTTATCTAGACCTGAATCGCCTGAACAAAACCTATTAAAGGGTCTTGTAAATAAAGTAATATTTCTCGTGGATGCTTATTGTGGGGCTCACCGGTCATGCTCGTCACCGCGAACACGTCCGAGCTGCCAACTGACAATGTAAACTCAGTCTACTGCATCGTAGGTTTATTTGTTTTGTTTATTATTCGTTCGCGTTGTAGTTTCATTAGGTAAGTTTAGCAACTGCACTAGATTGACGATACCGAAACCGCACCATTATGCATCACTGACTTGTCTAGAACTTAGAATAAGGCCACGAATGTATATGTTGTAATGAATTTGTATAGTGGAGTGTGATAAAAATGCCCTACCTTGTCCGGTCAAGTTCATCGGGTAGGGATTCCATGGCAAGGATGAGCCATCGTGTTTGTTACAGAGACGATTTGTGGTAATAGTTGATATTTGAATTTTAAGAGTCGAGTTTGTGAATGGTAAACGGATACTAAAAAGTTGTCGTTTTTAACCACCACTTTGAATACGTGAATTACGAATGGTCTTATGAGATATTCTTCTCACGGGAAATGCCAACAAAAGAAATAGCTGTGATATAGACCAATCTTGTGAATAACACCACTTCAAGCATCTACCAATATAAATAAAGTAACATTTCTCGTTGATGCTCAATGTGGGGTGCGCCAACCAGAGGTATCATTATCCACAGCCGGCGTCACTGGAATAATGAATTTGTGCAAATAATTGTCTGTAGTGATGGTTTATGGGATTTGATATATTTACACGGTAAAGATGAACCATAACTTTCTGACAAAAATAGTTTGCAATGGTTTACATACGAAGAGTTTCATTGATGCCACGACTTCCAAGATCTGACTTAACACGGGTCCTGTGAGATAATCCTCTCACAGGACCTATCAACAAGAGAAATAGCTGTGATCTGAAAGAAATCTTTTGGATAACACCAATTTAAGCATATAGTCTACTAAATAACGTAATATTGTTCGTTGATGCTTAATGTGGGGCGCGCCGGACATTCTCGTCACCCTTAAACCACCGCTATCGCGTCAGAGTGAATGACAACTGACGTAAAACCTGCCCACTGCTAAAACGTTTATTTTTCGTTTTTATTATCCGTTCGTTTTGTAGTTTCAATAGCAAAGTTTAGCAACTGCACCGGCTAGATTGACGATGTGGAAGCTACATCAACATCCACCGCTAGTCTGAAAGAAAGAATAACTTAACAAATGCATTTGTTCCAATGAATGTGGATAGCGGTGTAGTGTGATAGGCCCAACCTTGTCCGGTCACGTTTCTCGGGTAGAGATTTGATATTTAGATGGTAAAGATGGGTCATGACCGACTTTCGTATCGAAAAATGCTTGTTATGGTCTATATTTGAACCTGACGATTTTCATTTATGAATGGTAGAAGAGTACTAAAAAGTTGTCTGTTTTAACCACGATTTCCTAGAGCTGGGTTATCTACGGTCTTATGAGATGTTCCTCTCACGGTCATATCAACAAGAGAAATACCTATTTTATCTAGACCTGACTCGCCTGAATAAAACCTATTAAAGAGTCCTGTAAATAAAGAAACATTTCTCGTGGATGCTTATTGTGGGGATCACCGGTCATGCTCGTCACCGCGAACCGCGAACACGTCCGAGCTGCCAACTGACAGTGTAAACTCAGTCTACTGCATCGTAGGTTTGTTTGTCTTGTTTATTATTCGTTCGCGTTGTAGTTTCATTAGGTAAGTTTAGCAACTGCGCTAGATTGACGATACGGAAGCCACACCATTATACACCACCGACTTGTGTGGAAGACGAATAAGGCCACAAATGTATATGTTGTAATGAATTTGTATAGTGGAGTGTGATAAAAACGCCCTACCTTGTCCGGTTAAGTTCATCGGGTAGGGATTCCATGGCAAGGATGAGCCATCGTGTTTGTTACAGAAACGATATGTGCAGGTAATGGTTTACATTTGAATCTGAAGAGTTGAGTTTGTGAATGGTAAACGGGTACTAAAAAGTTGTCGTTTTTAACCACCACTTTGAATACGTGAATTACGAATGGTCTTATGAGATATTCTTCTCACGGGAAATGTCAACAAAAGAAATAGATGTGATCTAGACCAATCTTGTGAATAACACCACTTCAAGCATCTACCAATATAAATAACTGAAGTAACAATAAGTTGAGCAAAACGGAGAAAACAAAAATGTTTTTTCAGTGATGAGTGACACTATGGTTATATCCTAAAGTAGAAAGGTGTAAATCCTTTCAAAAAAGTGTCAATGTCATTTATACCACAAACGTTTCGGGCTGAGCCCTTCTTCAGTGTCATTTAAAAATGTGTGCCACGACATTCAAAAAAACTTCAAAGTGAAAAGTTAAAAAAGTTGTCTGTTTTAACCACGATTTCCTAGAGCTGGGTTATCTACGGTCTTATGAGATGTTCCTCTCACGGTCATACTGATCAACGAGAGAAAATACCTATTTTATCTAGACCTGAATCGCCTGAATATAACCTATTAAAGGGTCTTGTAAATAAAGTAACATTTCTATGAAGCCACAAAGCCACATCAATATCCACAGCGGCTAGTCTGAATGAAAGAATAACTTAACAAATGTATTTGTCGCCAAGCTCGTCACCAATAAACCACCGCTACCGCGTCATAGCTGACAACTGACGGTAAAATTAGCTACCGCATCATAGCTCTATTTATCTTTTTTTATTATTCGTTCGTGTTGTGGTTTTATCTCATTCTGTTAAGTTTACCAACTGCACCAGATTGAAAATGTGGAAGCTGCATGCTAACTTGATGGTATTCCGGAATACGAATTCATTCTTCTGTTTCTGATCCACTTCCAGTTGAATGTATCCATGTATCCTAGGCCCCTAATTGCTTGACTGAATGTTACCGGTAGACGATACAAAATTAGATAAAATTGTTTGTTTCCTTTCATTCACAAGACACTCGACGGATTGTTGCAGAGATGAACGAAGACCTCCTTGAGGTGCGCAACTGATGCTTTAGAAATCGGTTATTGCTAAATCCAGATAATACGAAATTAATCGTTTTCGGGACAGATGACAGATGACTTCGAAACTTCACGAGTTTCGTTTGTCTCTGTTGGGAAAGGACATCTTCCCCGTGCAATCAGCCAAAGACCTTGGCGTAATCCTGGATCCGAACTTGTCTTTCAACGATCATATCAGTGACGACCACTGTATCTGAATGTATTGCACGCCTTTTCATGCGCAAATTAACTGCGTCAAACATTGTCTTGACAAAAGCTCACTGTTAACCATAATAAATGCCCTAGTTTTCAGTAGTATTACTGCTCGAACGTTTGGGCAGGCTGTTCAAAACTTTTAATTAGTGGCGCGAGAAAATATGATCATGTAACTCCCCTTTTAAAAAGTCTGCCTTGGCTGCCTGTATGTGTATGAATCAGCATATTTTCTGCCTTCGTTGCCGTATTAAATTATGACACTTAAACTGAAGGGAGCTGAGAAACTTTACTTACTAGCATTGAAATTCATATTCTTGCTAATCTTAGTGAAATAAATCATCGCAACTAAAAGAGCCTATTTCCAAAATAATTTTATTCAGGATGGTAGCATGAGACTAGATTTTGCCGTGATGGCACCATGGTGGTGCGGTGACAGTTTTACGCGTGAAATTTACCACGGCTATGAATAACTGCAACAGGACCGCTTAAAATATATTTCCACGGGTCAAAATGCTAAAAACCTTAGATATTGATTAGAACTACATGATAAAACAGTTTCCCATTCCCAGCGAGTCGATAATAGTCGATATTATGATGTGGTACAAACAGTCGTACATTTGACCCTCATTTACTCTTTTTTACCATGGTAAACTACGCTATTTTTGACCTGTTTCTTATGTGCACGCTCGCACGGAACTCTTACACCCACCACAATACGATGTGGGCTACGAACTCGAACAGGCGTTGCGTCGGGCCATCGATCGCCAATTGGAGGACGATCCCCTAGACGACGATGATCGCGTGTTGTTTACCATGCAACATCCCAGCTTTCTGCAGGCCTTTCAATCGTTTCACGTGCCGGTGAAGGAATGGCGCGAGCAGAGTGAACGGGTCACCCTCCTCTTGCAAAAAATGGCGGAGAAATTAAACTCCAGCGAACACTTCAAAGCAGACGATCGCTTGAAAGTGCAAATCACCACCATCAAGGATCCCGGACGGGGCAGCGGTCGTCGAAAGGAAGCCGTCCCGGGCAACGTACCCATCATGACCTTTCTCCAAAAGAAACACTCTGTCGTTAAAATCCACAATCGGGACGAGCTGTGCTGCGCTCGGGCTCTCGTCACCATGCAAGCGTGGGTCGACGAACAACCCCCGTATCGAAGGAAGCCGGAGCTTGGTTTCAACTATTTGAAAAGAGGAGGGAAAGGTCAAACCCGATTGGCCAAAGCCTTGCACGCGTTGGCTCGCGTTCCCGAAGGGCCTTGCGGGTTGGGGGCTCTCCGTCAATTCCAAATCGTGTTGCCGGACTATCACATCAAAGTCCTCAGCGCCGATGAGAGTTACCAAGTGATCTTTGGACAGGGTGAGAAACGCGCCGACCAACGTTACCTGTTTCTCTTGAAACACGAGGATCATTATTACGGGTTGAAATCCATTCCCGCCATTCTCGGACGCGGTTACTATTGCCACTTGTGCGAGAAGGGGTACGATCACGAGGATTTTTCTCGTCACCCCTGCGTGAAACGACGTTGCGTGGCCTGCAAACAGAAAGACTGCCGCGATTACCTGGCACTCCTCCCGGGCGATAGCAAGCCCCCACGACCGACGCAACGTCCCTGCCCGGACTGCCGACGCTGTTTCTACGGAGACCATTGCTACGAAAATCACCGGGTGTTTTCTCCCAACGGACAAGGGGCCGACACCCCGGATCACTCCGTCTGCGCCAATCTCCAAACGTGCGAGAATTGCCACAAATTCCTCGACTGGTGGAAAAATCGACGCAAACGTCAACGTCCCCACAAGTGCGAGGAATATTATTGCAAGACCTGCAAGGATTATGCGGATGTCGCCACCCATCGTTGTTACATCCAGCCGGTGCACGATCCAGACCCGGAGGAGGAAGCAGGACCGCCTCCCGCCAAACGCGCCAGACCTGCTCCGCGTCACGCTGCCCACGCCGTCCACTTCTTGGCCGCCAACGAGCCCGAGTCTGAGGAAGGCGAAGACGAGGAGGAGGAGAATCGGCCCCGATTACCGCCCTATTTCGTGTATGCGGATTACGAATGCACGCAGGACGACCAATTGCACGTGCCCATCCTCATTTGCGCCAAAAGGGAGGACCATCTCGACACCGTCCCCGCCCTGGCGTTCTACGGTCGCGATTGCACCGGGCAATTTTACGATTGGCTGCTGACCAAAACGGAGGTGTTGGGCGAACCGCGGGAAGTCATCGTGATCTTTCACAATTTCAAAGGTTACGACGGGATGTTCGTCCTCCAGTACCTCTACGACCATCGCATCGACGTCAAAGATCAAATTTGCGTGGGATCGAAAATCTTGAGTCTGAGAGCCGGACGCTTGACGTTCAAGGACAGTCTGTGTTTCCTCCCCTTTCCCCTCTCCGCCTTTGCCGCCACATTCAATCTGACGGAGAGCAAGAAAGGCTTCTTTCCGCATTTCTTCAACACCGAGGCCCATCAAGAGTACGTGGGGCCTTGGCCCGAGGCGCACCATTACGACCCCGAGGGTATGAAACCGGACGTGCGAAAAGACTTTGACAAATGGTACACGACCGTGCAACATCTGGAATTCAATTTGCACGAGGAAATGCTAGCCTATTGTCGATCGGACGTGCAAGTGCTCAAAGCCGGCTGCGAGATCTTTCAGCGTGAATTTGCCGCCAAAGCCGATTTCAACCCCATGGAGAAATGCGTCACCATCGCCTCGGCCTGCATGCGGTATTACCGCAAAAACATTCACCTCCCCAGACCCTGGCCTTGGAACCCCCCTGCGGATGGAATGGAAAAAGGGGGCACCAATCCCTGAAAGCCTACCAATGGTTGGAGTGGCAGAATTCCCAACAAACTCAAGGGGTCATTGCGCACGCGTTCAACGGGGGCGAACGCACTCTCCAAGTCGGTGGCCGTCGCTATCAAGTGGACGGATTCAACGAGACGACCCGCACCGTGTACGAATTTCACGGGTGTTTGTGGCACGGATGTCCCGTCTGTTTCAAGGGGAGCATGACCAAACCCACCCGTCTCCACCCCGATCGCACCAAGTGGGAAATGCATGAAGCCACGATGCAAAAACAGCGGCAGTTGGAAGCTGGCGACTACCGCGTGGTCGTCATCTGGGAATGTCAGTGGGAGCAGTTGCGTCAACGAGCCGACGTCGCCGCCTTTCTCGAGTCGCGCCCATTCTCCGTCCCTTCGCTGAACCCGCGCGACGCGTTCTTCGGGGGTCGCACCAATGCTGTGCGACTATGGGATGAGATCGACGAAACGCAAGGGGAAGAAATTCGGTACGTGGATGTGACGTCACTGTACCCCACCGTCAACAAGTACGACCCATACCCGATCGGACACCCCGTTATCGTCACCCAACCGGTGCAAGACATCGACCAATACTTTGGCATCGCCGACTGCACCGTGTTACCGCCCGAGGGGTTGTTTCATCCCGTGCTACCGTACCGGTGCAAAAAGAAAATCACGTTTCCCCTGTGTCGAGCCTGCGTGGAAGAAGAGATCCCCAAACGCATGAACGAGCGAACCTGGGTGTGCGAACACACAGCGAGTCAACGGAGCATCCGAGGGACGTGGTGCACCCCCGAACTCGTCAAAGCCGTGGAAAAGGGGTATCGCATTCTCCAAATTCACGAAGTGTACCACTTTCCCCCCGCGCAACGACGTACCGGGCTGTTCGAGGATTACGTCAACGTGTGGTTGAAAGGAAAAACGGAAGCCTCCGGGTGGCCGCCGAACGCCGACGGAAGTCTCAAAACACCCGAGCAGCAAACGCTCTTTCGGGCCGTATATGCTGCGCGAGAAGGCATCTACCTCGACGCGAACAACATGAAATCCAACAAGGGGAAAAAAGCCACCAGCAAGCTGGCCCTCAATTCCTTCTGGGGAAAATTCGGCGAGCGGGAAAACAAACGGAAGATCGAGCAAATCACCGTGCCTGCCAAGCTGCAAGAATTCATGAAAGACGAGACCATCGTCATCCACGATCTCCGCATCATGAACGACGAGTGCCTCGAGATCGCCTACGACAAAATCGACGACGACGTCCCCGGCGGTCAAACCACCAACGTCTTCGTGGCCGCATTCACCACCTGTTGGGCCCGGTTACGCCTCTACCATCACCTGGATCGCGTAGGAGACAATGCCCTGTATTTCGACACGGATTCTGTGGTCTACAAATGGAAACCCGGCGAACCCGAAATCCCCCTGGGTAATTTCCTCGGCGAAATGACGGACGAATTGGATGGCAAGAAAGGCAATCGTGACGTCATCGTCGAATTCGTATCCTGCGGTCCGAAAAACTATGCCTACAAGACGCGTTTGGGAAAGACGGAAGAGAAAATTCGCGGGTTCACCTTGAACGTGCGCGGGCAACAACGCCTTCATTTTCAAGCCATGAAAGACACCCTGCTCCTAGAACTGCGATCGCCTCTCCCCAAACCCCGTACCGTCAACGTACCCAACCCCCATTTCATCCAGAGAGACAAGCGCACCAAGACGTTGACCACCGTTCGCAGGGACAAACGATGGGGGGTGGTCTACGACAAACGCGTCATCGGCGACGAATTCACTTTCAAGACTCTCCCTTACGGTTACAGTTGGCTTCGACCCGACGACGATCTCGTCGATTAAAAAAACCCGGACACGAACCCAGGGGTAACGTGACTTTTGAGCCGACGAACTATCAAAGGGGCGTTCTCCCAGTCGGGGATGGAACCCATGTCCCCGCTTGTAAACATAGCTTTTTGTTGTTGTTGTTTTGTTTTTCTTCGCATGTCAGGGGTGTTCTCCCAGTCGGGGATGAAACCCATGTCCCCGCTTGTCAACTAGTTTCTGTTTTGTTTTTGTTACCTTACTAATAAATTACATTTTTTGTGTTATTTTCTGTCTCTCTGGCCGAGCGGGATCTGGGACCCACCCCGCGTGCGGAACCAGTGCGACCCGTCACCATCCCCGAACCATTCCCGAACGATTCCGAGGCCATCCCCGAGCCATCCCCGAGTGGGATCTGGGACCCTCGACACATCCTAGTTGTTTGAGACAACCCATTGCACCATCATTACGACCTTTAAGAACCTTTACGTCACCTTTAATTTCACTTCCGGTCACTCTCACCCATGATGTCATTGCACGTGTACAGATTTTAATTTGATGCAAATGAGATGCAAATGAGATGCTAATTTTATGTACTCGCTCCTGATGGGTCGACTCCCACTATAGGGTACCGCACTAACAATAGATGTAGGACAAAGTGCCCCAATCACAAGATTTGATCGCCCTATACTACTATTGAACAGTTAGCCTTAAAAGTCACCTGAAACTAAAAGTGGGCACGCATATACTTGTTTGGTCCACCAGTTCATGTTCGCGTGCTTTCATCTGTTGTTGAGCCTTCAGTTAGTTCATGATATCTTCCATGCTCTGACTTTGTTTCCTTTGCAAGCATTATTTCATTATGCAAAGAGGGCATTAATACCATGAAAACAGCCCTCTTGTCTTGTCATAGTCAGATAGAAACACTCCAGTGGGTGTTTTAGTTCTAGTTATCTTCCTTACTCTGACTTTGTTCCCTTTTCAAGCATTACTTCATTATGTAAAGTGTGTATTGAAACCATGAAGACAGCTATCTTGTCTTGTCTTGGCATAGTCAGATAAACACTCTAGTGAGTGTTTCAGTTCCAGTTGCCTTTCGTGCACTGGCAGTAGTTAATGGCCTGGTTCAGATTTGTAAAAAGGACAATGAGTTTTCAGTTGATTTCAAATCCAGAACATTTTATTAGGTAAAGAGCTTGTTTATACCATGCACTATATGTTGTGGTTAAGGTGGCATTCCTGCGTGCATAACAATACGTTTGTATTGGAATACCGTCTCGAAAATCGAGTCTGGTTGAACGTTTGGTAATAGCTTGAGCACTTTTATGAACAGCATGACGTTTCCGAGTACTATTCGACATCATTATTAAAAATAACTTTCGTAGAATTTTAAAGCTGTAAAAAGAGTTGTTATTAGTTATTAATATCGTTGGCAGATTTTCGCGAAAGTATTCCAATAATCACTCTATTTTATTCACACAAGTTCAATACTTTATTGAAGCAAAGCAATGATAGAAAAGACATATTTTTACATGACGCAGCATGAGGAGCCAAACTGGGATTGTTTAATTTCTGGGTAAATGCGACAGCATTAGCAGCAAATAGCGTTATGGGATACATATTTTGTATTGACCTAATTGCAGGAATGTTGTCGGGAAAAAAGCGTAAATCCATAAACGATACGGCACAAATGAATTCTGGGCACAAGGCAAATTAAGCTTGTTGACATTCCATATATTGATATCTCAGATCTATTTCTTCTTAGATTATTGTGGCCATACCGTATAATTACCTGCAATTTATCTGAGAACACAAAAAATATTTTTCCGCTCCCCAGAAAACCATTCGGTCATATCGTTCATGGTTTATACCTTTGACCGGACAACGATTTTTCAATCAATTGATATCAAAATGCAGTATTAAACAGTAATAATCGTAAGTATCATTTCATATTATTTAACCTCTGTTTGTATGTGATGTATTTCCGCAATCACGCGGGCTTCTTCTCATACGTTATCATTTATTGCTATGGAATTTGAAAAAGCAACAAACCCCGGGCCCTCCGCCCTAATAATCAGTTTCGAAGAATTTATAGAAAAATCTGAATGCACAGAATATAGCATAATGATACTTCAGATTTATTGCCATGTATAAATAGTACGTGTATAGGATAAAGTTCTTTTATTGGAGACAAAAAGGGGATGTTCGATGATATACATCGCCGGACAAAGTTAATCTAACCTTCACAAAGTCTTTCTATACTCCCTTGTATACAAATTCATTGACAAGACCTTAAACATTTGATTTTGTATGGTCAAAAAGTTTTAATAATTATTCGATATACTGCAATTTTGCCAAAGGAATGTTCTTCAGTGTCAATATTTTATTCTCAGCAATACAAAAAGCTATCAGTAGCAATTTTAATTACCAAGTTAAGTAGTTCAGTTTAGTGATGTTTGGCTAGCCGACTTCTTTGTAGTTATTAGTCGGCACATTTAATTACATGGGGCCTCCGAGTACAATGTTGTCTTGATGAATTTTACTGACACAATATACATGTTGCGTTTTCAATCGTGTTGTGAAGTTTCTTGCTTCTTTACTCACCTATCGAAATTGAAAACGAAGTTTCCAAATGAAGAAATTAAACGAAAGGTAAAAATTAATTTACTTCTCCATCCCCACAGGATTGAAACATCGATCGGAAAAATGATTTTCGACCCTTGTCCGAAGATAACCGAGGACGATATTTTCGTCTCTAACCCCACAGCCTCGAAACACGGCATGAAAGCAAAGAACTAGAATAACATTCCAAGTGGATCTCTGGTCCACTGCTTGCGTTTAATTTCGAACATGTTCTCAGTTATAGCTATCGTGCATTCTCTGAGAACCGGGGACAGATAGTTGGAGGGGGAGAGTTATCCGTCAATATTCCCTCTATTTCAGTGTCTTAAATCTCGAATGTACACGCCAACTTATACCCCATAGTGGTACGGGGGAGAAGGGGGGGGGGGGGGGGACGGTGCGACCCGTCCCCTGGATTTTTGCGGTGTTACAATATAAGGAAAATATTTTACCTCTAATAGAAGTCTGTGATGTGCTCTACAATATGAGGTAAATATTATGGGTTATGGCGCTGCTTGGGGGTCCGTCACTTAATCCAAAATGGCCACCAAGATGGTCGCTATCTTGGATTACAAAAAATTCAACTTTCTTAGAAAAATGCGAAAATTGCAAGTAATTTTTGCTAGATGCAGTTAAACGTTTTCTTGTTTTTGGTAGCGTTTTATACGTTTCACCGAAAAAGGCGGAAAAACGCACATTTTTATTCAAAAATTCAAGCTACTTATGACGTCTATCTCGTTACCATAGCAACCGATGGTCGCCAAACTTTTCCAAAATGTCTCAAGGATAAACGAACAGCAACTGAAGACAACATTTGCTAATAATAAATGCTCTTGAAAAAATCAGAGAAAAATCTTAAGGGGCCCCTTGTACGTCCGAGGGTTGTCCCCAGTCACTTTAGAAAGCACGTTTTAACTACCCTCGCCCCGATTTTCTTCCCTTGATTCGCTGGAGAGCGTTTTCGAAAATATCCGTTTAGGGTGACCGTTTTCATCCTTTAAGCGTGGACGGGAGGCCTAAACTCATAAAAAATATGCGTTTACGAACGTAAAGGTATACGTGTGGCCTTACAGTGAATTTGATGTCTGAAAACAGGTGTTGCAATGTAACAAATAATGCAATATAGATTGAACATTTTAGTTTTCTGGTTGAGAATTAAGGTAAACTTTGACTACACAAACATTTTTCAGTCCCAAGAATGCTGGAAATGGCGTTTTAGAAGGTAAAATCTAAAACAAATTCTTACTTTCTTTCTCTTTGACTTTGTGCGTACTGCTTAAAATTGTCTAGGTACACCCCTGATATGATCGGTCTTCCGACCGGCTTCTGCTTGTGAATCTTTTAGGGTATAACATTGTGAAATGCGCGGTGGGCTTGGCGTTTGAGAAAGCCATTTCTTAGTTATCGAGTCAATGTAGTTCCTTTGGTAGAGATCTGAAATTATTTCTTTCACTTTTTCAGCTGTTTCTTCTATTATAGAGGTTTTGCACGGCAGCCATGTTGCATGGCAGGAACAATAGATCCCTATGGGAAAGAATGTTCTTTCTAATGCAAAACATTTTCATTGTTCTTGCCATGAAACATGGCTGCCGTGCAAAACCTCTATTAGCTGATTGAGGGGTCTATAGTTATCTAAATCATCCAGTTGGATCTGTCCCAGAGATGGTAAAAGTGTTGACAGACCTAACACGACTCCTACTTTTCGTGATTGTTTTGGACTTTGGCACATAAAGCTTTGCTCTCACGAGTATGTCTTTTAAATATTTTTCCCTTCTGTACGAGATGAGGGGATGTTCTTTGTATATTTCTTTATATATTTCTTTCAGCAATGGTTGATTTTTTATTCAGTTCACTTTCCCTTGTTCACCTCCCCGAAAGTACGGAATTCCAGGTTTAATTTATCTATTTATTTAATCGATTCATTCACGCGCTGTTCAATCAAAAAACTAATTAAAAAAATGAATAAATGCTTCTTATTTAATATTAATCGCCACAAGTTTGTTCATTCACAAACAGACAATAAAAACACTATTGTAAAGCTAAGATAAGTGATACAACTATACGCAAGAGAATCATTACAGTGAAGAAAAAAATATATCTGATACTCATTTACATAACGTTATATTTATACCTTCAAAAGACCTCTGTCTGAATATTCCTTCCAAAAACATGAATAACAAACTGCATGACTCGAAATCAGACACAAAATTCTCTTCTATTTGGAAGACTATTTCGTCAGGTATTTTATTTTTTAATTTCAGTTATTGTTGGATATACATATATCTATACAGACTTTATACAATGAACTGAATACTGCGCGCTCTGTAATTGGTCGTTGCCTATGATCTATTAGAGTACAGACGCACGGCTGACGTCATAGAAAAACTGTTTGCTTTGTTTTGTCCAACATGGCGCACAGTTTTGAAAATGTTGCCGAGATTATTCTGGATCGAGCAAGTGAAAGCCTCGAAAAATGTTTAGCAGGAGCTGTTTACGAGAAAGAAAAAGAAGAAACCAAGACGAAAAGTGTTCTTGGCGACTTGAAAAATACCTAAACTGGAACAAATCTTCAAACAGTCGAGCGCTACGAGGCAAGTTCGTAATTTTCCTTATTTTACTACTCTGTTCATTATACTGTCAAGCAAATATGAAAATTATAGTTAATAGTTTTTTGACTAAAGAAATTCCACTCGAGTGGGGGGTGAGGCAGGGAGATCCCCGGTCTCCACTTTTGTACATTTTATGCGCAGACGTTTTGGCTACCAGTGTAAGAAAGGATGATAGTATTGAAGGTTTTCTCCTTCCAGAAGCTCGAGGAAAGCGTTTTAAAATTCGCCAATATGTGGATAACTCCACATGTTTTGTAAATGACATTTTTTCTTTAGACAAATTGTTTACCTTACTTCACAAATACGAGACAGGTACAGGGACTAAATTAAATGTGCCAAAGAGTACTTAAGCCATGAAGTCCGGACACTCCTTATGGCCTGACGTGGGTGTCAAGAATGCGAATCTTGGGTGTCTGGTTTAGCAATGGTACTGCAAATGTGGAACCAGATAACTGTTTACCACGCCTTTCCAAGCTAGATTAAAATTTGAACCTGTGGAAGGGTGTGGGGTGTTTTCACTCCCACCCTATCAGCACTACTCAATACTAGGTTTTTAGTTAATGTTAAGACTATTTTCTTTTACCTAATGGACTTCTGCTGTCGACGAGAATGACATGCGAGCACGCTTTTTCATTAAGACCATACTTTATGGTATATGGGTTTTTCGAAATAAAGCAACTTTTCACAATAGCACCGAGAACTCTCGGGCCACTGTAAGGGACATAAGGAATGACATCACAACACAGTTGCAAATTGACCGGGGGGGGGGGGTACTTTGCAAATTTTTGGGCGGGGGTGTGCTGCTGGGACTCTGACACCCTTAACCTACACTAGACCATTTTAGCTGCATTTTGCAACCATATTCTAGACTAAACACCGAAAAATCCTACCCTATCCTGGACCTTTTCTAGACTCGCTATTTTGCAGAAACTCATTCACTATCACAGTCTAAGATACCAGGGGTCAGTAAAAATGTCATACAGCACACCTTACCGATTATTAAATGCCATTTGCCAGTAAACCTCGTCTAGACTAAATTCTTCATGCAACTGATCAGTTTCATAGAAAATGATACCCTATTCTAGACCAAAAATCTCTGATTACTACACCCTATCCCAGACTAAACTGCCTGAAAACCATACCTTTCACAGCGGCACATACCTATATAGCTCATATATGGGAGTACCCCCCCCCCCCCCCCCCCACCGCGAACAGAAATTTTCTGCTTTGTCGTGTCATCCGAATATTTGTGAAATACAACAGTCAAAGCTTCTGACTCTAATAATTTAGCTACTGGCAACTCATCATTCATTACCAGAAATGACTAAAGTAATCATGTGCAAACCAGAAAGGACTGCAAACCGGAACTGACCTTGTATTATTGTAACCGGAAATGACTAGCTTTAACTCAGGATGCCTTGTAACCGGAAATGACTAACCTCTCAGGATAATATATATTGTAAACTTTAGGGATTTGTTATTGATAAATAAACCATTTTAAAAGATTAACCCGCTGCCTCGCTTCAATGGAAGGTGGGTGCCTGGGATATCCAAGGGCTTCCACTGTGGCCAGCGAGCCCCTAGATAGAATACCGCTCCCATGGCTGGCAAATCCTCGCAACCCAGCCATGAGCCCCCATTCCAGGCACCCGTCACACTGATAGAATCAGTGGAAGGAAAGAAAAGAGGGAGGGGGGGAGGGGAACGCAGACAAACTGTTGTTTAAAAACCAGCAGTGCGAGCTGCTAAAAGGCAACCACTATAAACACTAACTGCCCAAGAAAAGAAAAAACGAGCAGCGCGAGCTGCTCACACGCCACTAACAAGAACGCTAAAACACGCTGAAACGAAGCTGGATCCAACCATGTGAGCCTGCACTTGAACACGTGACCGCTGACCAGGAGGACCGCCCACTAAGCTCGTGGCGGTTAACTTTGTTAAAATATCATTTTAACTAAATTTAACCCGCTGCCTCGCTTCAATGGAAGGTGGGTGCCTGGGATATCCAAGGGCTTCCACTGTGGCCAGCCAGCCCCTAGATAGAATACCGCTCCCATGGCTGGCAAATCCCCGCAACCCAGCCATGAGCCCCCATTCCATGCCGAAGGGACTCTCCGACCCGGCCACAGGCATGGGTCGGAGAGAAGGAAGGGCTCATGGCTGGGGGAAGCCATGGCCCTGAACTCTCCAAAGTCCCGACGCACCCTAAGCCCGCAAAAAGGGGGGCTGAAGAAAAGGGGCCTGCCACCCTGCCCAGTTGTACTTCAGTATGGAGGTAATTATCGATGACCTGGGGGTTCGAGAGAGCTGAAGCCATGTTTCCTGATGCTGACTTAAGGGAAATATTGTGGTTGAAGCCGAGGTGAAAAACGTGACGTAGACCCCGGATGACATAGGCAGCTTTGTCTGGGTGTGGATAATTGCGAAGTTCGTGCTGCAGTCTGTCCACCGCAATGGGGGAAAGCTGTGACACTGGTTTCAAGGGGCATGCTGCTGGGGGAGTGGAGGTAGTGTCCTCGGAAGACGACGAGACTGGTTGATGGCAAACCAGCTGTGACTGACCTGTGTGCTGATAAACTGGAGCTGGAGAAGACTGCAACTGTAACGGACGAACGTTAATCAAAGAAGACGAATCAAAGCTATGTACAGGATTGGCTGGGCTTGGGGAGACCGCGGTAGCATGTTGAGAAACTGGAACTCGAGGAGAATGCAACTGTGACGGACGAACATAAGTCAACGAAGACGAATTAAAGCTATGAACAGGATTGGCCAGGCTGGGAGAGTCTGTGGTAACGTGTTGAGAAACTGGAAATTGAGGAGAACGCAACTGTAATGGACGAACATTGATCAATGGAGACAAAGCCAGGCTATGTACAGGATTGGCTGTGCTTCGAGAGTCAGCGGTAGCGGCGGCCCCCCTTTTCCTGGGAAGGGGAGCGGGACCGAGCTCTGTGTGTAGGGTGGTGGGGCAGTGGGTGCTTCGATGGTCTCCATTCCACGCTTCGCATGCATGACAAAACCGGCAACGCCCAAAGGGCCAACGACAACGTCCATCATTCCACGAGTGGCAGTATTGTGTGGCACTCGACCCGAGGCAGCAGGTACCTCGGAAGACGATGAAGCTGGCCATGGTGCAGGGCCTGGTAAAGATGTTGAAGCGGAGGGAGATCTCGTGTGGAAATTATATAGATCAGCATTCATGCGAGACCAATCCGTGGAACCTGAGGCTGCCGCTTCCTTCCTGTACACTATGTCATAATTGAGCCAGGACCTGTCGCGGAAATGCTTAGCTGTTTGGATGATCAGCAGCTTGTACTTGTGGAGGTCAAGCCAGCGGGAAGGAAAACGAGTGGCAGAGCACCAAGCAGAAAATTGAGAAGGCCGCTACCCAGGTAACAATGTCCGTTATTTCCACCACGCGCTTCTTCTTCTCGACTAATAACTTTCCCTCCAAGTACCCCTGGGGTTCCGTGTCCTGGGCCTTGATGTTGTCCGACAAAAGGTCAGCGAGTTCAATAAACTGTCCTCCTGTGATTTTTACCACCAACTTGTGGGGGATGGGAGAATACCCGGGGCCGACCGGAAAAAACCCATTCCGAGAGTGGGGGACGTCGAGGAAAACGCTGTAGCCGGAGAGCCCCCGATCGATAATGGCAGGAACGAGGTGGATGTGGCGGGAGAAAGAGAAGACACCACGGCAGGGGAACCCAAGGTACTGTACGTAGATATAAACGATGGAACTACAAGCATACCTGACTGAGAAGAAGACTGGCCGGAAATAATGAAGGGCGAAGCCGAAGACGCCGGAATAGAGTTTGACGATGGAACCAAACTGGAAGACATGACCGTGTTTTCACCAACGTGCTCGCGAAGTGATGACAGCAGAGCAGGTAAAGAATCCGCCAAAGCCTTCGAAATCGCCAGAGAAAGGGCATTGCTGTCCGGCAAACCGACACTATGAGGCGAAGCCGAGGTTGTAGTGACGGTCGAGATGGAAGTCGAAGTTGTCGAGCTGTTGTGAGAGCTGGAAGGAGAAGCAGCTGGCGGAGAGAAGATAGACATGCTGTTGTTCGTCGACCGCATCGCACGCTTCGAGGAGAAAGAATTCTTGAGACGCGGAAACGCAGACAAACCGTTGTTTAAAAACCAGCAGCGCGAGCTGCTAAAAAGGCAACCGCTATAAAACGCTAACCGCCGAGCAGCGCGAGCTGCTCACACGCCACTAACAAGAACGTAAAAACACGGGAACCCAAGGTACTGCACGTAGATATAAACGATGGAACTACAAGCGTACCTGACTGAGAAGAAGACTGGCCGGGAATAATGAAGGGCGAAGCCGAAGACGCCGGAATAGAGTTTGACGATGGAACCAAACTGGAAGACATGGCCGTGTTTTCACCAAAGTGCTCGCGAAGTGACGACAGCAGAGCAGGTAAAGAATCCGCCAAAGCCTTCGAAATCACCAGAGATAGTGCATTGCTGTCCGGCAAACCGACACTATGAGGCGAAGCCGAGGTTGTAGTGACGGTCGAGATGGAAGTCGAAGTTGTCGAGCTGTTGTGAGAGCTGGAAGGCGAAGCAGCTGGCGGAGAGAAGGTAGACATGCTGTTGTTTGTCGACCGCATCGCACGCTTCGAGGAGAAGGAATTCTTGAGACGCGGAAACGCAGACAAACCGTTGTTTAAAAACCAGCAGCGCGAGCTGCTAAAAAGCAACCGCTATAAAACGCTAACCGCCGAGCAGCGCGAGCTGCTCACACGCCACTAACAAGAACGTAAAAACACGGGAACCCAAGGTACTGCACGTAGATATAAACGATGGAACTACAAGCGTACCTGACTGAGAAGAAGACTGGCCGGGAATAATGAAGGGCGAAGCCGAAGACGCCGGAATAGAGTTTGACGATGGAACCAAACTGGAAGACATGGCCGTGTTTTCACCAACGTGCTCGCGAAGTGACGACAGCAGAGCAGGTAAAGAATCCGCCAAAGCCTTCGAAATCGCCAGAGAAAGGGCATTGCTGTCCGGCAAACCGACACTATGGGGCGAAGCCGAGGTTGTAGTGACGGTCGAGATGGAAGTCGAAGTTGTCGAGCTGTTGTGAGAGCTGGAAGGCGAAGCAGCTGGCCGAGAGAAGGTAGACATGCTGTTGTTCGTCGACCGCATCGTACGCTTCGAGGAGAAAGAATTCTTGAGACGCGGAAACGCAGACAAATCGTTGTTTAAAAACCAGCAGCCCGAGCTGCTCACACGCCACTAACAAGAACGTTAAAACACGGGAACCCAAGGTACTGTACGTGGATATAAACGATGGAACTACAAGCGTACCTGACTGAGAAGAAGACTGGCCGGGAATAATGAAGGGCGAAGCCGAAGACGCCGGAATAGAGTTTGACAATGGAACCAAACTGGAAGACATGGCCGTGTTTTCACCAACGTGCTCGCGAAGGGACGACAGCAGAGCAGGTAAAGAATCCGCCAAAGCCTTCGAAATCACCAGAGAAAGGGCATTGCTGTCCGGCAAACCGACACTATGGGGCGAAGCCGAGGTTGTAGTGACGGTCGAGATAGAAGTCGAAGTTGTCGAGCTGTTGTGAGAGCTGGAAAGCGAAGCAGCTGGCGGAGAGAAGGTAGACATGCTGTTGTTCGTCGACCGCATCACCCGCTTCGAGGAGAAGAATTCTTGAGACGCGGAACGCAGACAAACCGTTGTTGAAAAGCCAGCAGCGCGAGCTGCTAAAAGGCAACCGCTATAAACGCTAACCGCCGAGCAGCGCGAGCTGCTCGCACGCCACTAACAAGAACGTTAAAACACGGGAACCCAAGGTACTGTACGTAGATATAAACGATGGAACTACAAGCGTACCTGACTGAGAAGAAGACTGGCCGGGAATAATGAAGGGCGAAGCCGAAGACGCTGGAATAGAGTTTGACGATGGAACCAAACTGGAAGACATGGCCGTGTTTTCACCAACGTGCTAGCTCGCGAAAAGACGACACCAGAGCAGGTAAAGAATCCGCCAAAACCTTCGAAATCGCCAGAGATAGGGCATTGCTGTCCGGCAAACCGACACTATGGGGCGAAGCCGAGGTTGTAGTGACGGTCGAGATGGAAGTCGAAGTTGTCGAGCTGTTGTGAGAGCTGGAAGGCGAAGCAGCTGGCCGAGAGAAGGTAGACATGCTGTTGTTCGTCGACCGCATCGCACGCTTCGAGGAGAAAGAATTCTTGAGACGCGGAACGCAGACAAACTGTTGTTTAAAAACCAGCAGTGCGAGCTGCTAAAAGGCAACCGCTATAAACACTAATTGCCCAAGAAAAGAAAAAACGAGCAGCGCGAGCTGCTCACACGCCACTAACAA
Organism: Cladopsammia gracilis; assembly: GCA_022457155.1. Lineage (NCBI taxonomy): Eukaryota > Metazoa > Cnidaria > Anthozoa > Scleractinia > Dendrophylliidae > Cladopsammia > Cladopsammia gracilis. The sequence continues at coordinate 249,671 of JAJGOT010000154.1, forward strand.
GAACGTTAAAACACGCTGAAACAAAGCTGGATCCAACCATGTGAGCCTGCACTTGAACACGTGACCGCTGACCAGGAGGACCGCCTGCTAAGCTCGTGGCGGTTAACTTTGTTAAAATATCATTTTAACTAAATAAAAAAACACTGTTGTGTTTAGCGGAGAAAACGGTTTGCAAAATCGTTTTTTCCTGCTTTTTTTTCACGGTTTGCTACTCAAGAGAGGTTTCACATTTCTCAAACAGTGAGCTTTTGTGGAATTTGTGCAGTCTGAATGTTCTGTGCAGACGGTCTCGTAATAAGCTTACTGTTTTTGAGAATTGCTAAAATTAATAGCCTGGTCATCAATCTTAATTCTAATTTTTCTTGTGCTTCCGACCTTTCACCTAAGTTAAGCTTATCATCATCGTTTCTGTTCAGAGAGCTCCGCTGTTAGGCTAAGCCTATCTATATATATTACTGGCTATTCTTCTTACAACTTGCTGTGATATCAGTTGCACAGAATGTTAAGGATAGTCAAAACTTGACTTCATCAACAGACCTGAACATTACTAGTATAATACAGTGGGACATGCCTTACAGTAAGAACCCAACAAACTTTTTTACAAGTTTTGTTTGCAAGTTTTGTGACTAACTTTACACTCCTGTGATAAACACGAAGCAACAAGTTTACATGTACATTTGATAATTTGTTGCTTTGTGTTAATCACTGACAGGAGTGCAAAGTTTAAGTTAGAAAACTTGTAAACAAAACTTGTAAAAGAATTTGTTGGGTGCTCGCTGCAAGGCATGTCGCACTGTAAGTGTTACATTTCTTACTTTATTTCTCTCATTTATGATCCACCAGGGACTTGCCACAGTTTGGACACAAGCACAGCCACTGGCAGAATCATTTTGGGAAAACATTTGATGACTATACCAGAGTAATTTGTTGGTAGGACTGTGTAACTTAGGGTCAGCGGTATTACTTGTGTGTGTGAAACTAGAAAGCATGGCCGCCTGTTGTGAATAAAGATCGTTGCGTTTATCCAGATCTATCGTTCACGTTTTTGCCTTACCGGCTGGTCAACATAGTGTCAGAAGTAGACGAACACTCGCCTGAAGTTTACAGTGAGTTTTAGTTGTACTGTCTTCACTGGATGAAATCGAACTGTGGTAGTTTTCGTTCGAGTTGTTCCCGCCATTTTGTTGTCAAGTTGTTTATAACAAACCTGGTCGCGATTGCTGTTATAATGGCGGGTACACCGGTCGGTTTTCCGGTCCCTCAGATGCAAGAAGGGTTAGACGAAAGAGAAGCCCTCGACTGTTTCATTTTAGACTACATTGATTACTGTACGGTGATGGGTTGGTTTGTTCCGAAAGAAGGCTGCAAATATGACACTGGCGGCGAGAGTGGAACCGCACAATGGAAAAAACCTGATCTCTGCTTGTCTACTCTGCGAGCCACGCTTCCACCGAAGATGAAGAGGCTAATAAACCCAAATAACAAGACGCTGGGTTTATCTGACGAGGATAATAGCAACCCAGTGAAAGTTATTCAAGCTCTTGTTAAGAGATTTGGTGGCAGTGTGAGTGTTCAAGCCGAGCGAACAAAAATGGGTCGCATGTTTCAAGCCGAAGGAGAATCGATTAGTTCTTGGGAATGTCGAGTGCTAGAGCGAGCCAAATATTGTGAATATGGGGACTTTAAGGATCAAGCTTGTCGTGACAGGTTCATTGCTGGTTTAGTAGATGAAACTCTACAAGGAAAGTTGAATACTAATGGTCATCGCAACAAGGTAGGAGAAATTGTGGCGTTTCGAACTGTTGTTGAAATAGCTAAAAACTATGAATCTTCAACTGATGCTAAAAGACTGATGAGGCAAATGCGGGGAGATCAGGAGCAAGTCAACTGGGCGGATAAAACCTCTCGTTCGAAAGGAAAGAATTCTCAGTCTCAAAGTGATAATCAGCGTAAAGGATCGTACCAAATTGAGTGCAACTATTGTGGAGCTAAGCCTAGTCATCCTAGAGAAAAGTGTCGTGCAGTTCTACTTAAGTATGTGTGTAGAAAATGTGGTAAAGAAGGGCATGTGGCTAGGAAATGTTTGAGCAAACCTGAGAATGTGAATGCCGTTAATGAGTGTGGTTCTGATTGTGAGAAGGAATTATATCATTTGTTTACCTTGGACGTTCACTCTGTGAGAACTGTTTCAGTGCAGAAAGGAAAAAAGTTTTTTGCCGCAATCAAATTATCTGCAGCTAGGAAGTTATTTGTGTGGAAAACACTCCAATTGGATACAGCTTCAACAACCAATACACTGGCAGTGGATGATCTCTGGAGTATGTGTCCAGCCGGGTTTGATGTCAATTCACTGATCAGGCCGTCTCACGCTACTTTGCACACCTATGGAGGAGGTGTTATCACACCTGTGGGGCAAGTCGAGTTAGTCTGTGAAACTCAAGGACAGTGTTACCCTCTTGAATTTCAGCTGTTGAGTAAGGAGGACATGGGATCACAACCACCCCTTTTAAGTGGATCCGACTGTGTCAAGTTGGGGCTGATTGTGATAAAAGGAACTACCCCACTGTTAGCTCCAAGTGTCCCGAAAGACAGTACTGCAACAGTGAGTCAGTTGCGAGATAGTGACACTTTGCACAGGGATACCGTACCAACCACTCTACCTGATATTCGAGCAAGAGAGCTTAAATCCGTCGAGTCAGACTTGCCCAGTAGTATTGATCCAGTAACCCACAGTCATGGAGGTGAAAGTGATGTACATGATACTGCTGCAGTTGTTGCTGAAAAGAAGCCAGAAACAAGTAGTCCCAGTCAGTTTAGTGCTCCTCATGTGCCTGTTCCATGGGGAGATTTAACCAAGGCCATCGTTCTGGATGTTTTCAAGGATGTCCATACAGGTTTAGGAACTTTGGGCCCACCCTTACACATCTCCATGAACCCTAATGTGACTCCAGTTCAAGCTCATCCCCATCGGTGTCCTGTGGCCAAAGAGACGAAAGTAGCAGAGGCCATACGTGACTTGGAAAAGCAGGGTATCTTGCAGAAAGTCAGCGAACCAACGGCGTGGATTTCTAACAGTGTCTACAGAGAAAAACCTGATGGGAGCATACGCGTTTGTATTGACCCCAGTCAAACCGTTAACAAAGCCATTGAGGTCCCAAAGTACCCTATTCCCACTGTTGACGAGTTATTGCCAAAGTTGAGCAATGCTAAAATTTTCTCCTGTGTGGACGTTTATAAAGGGTTCACGAACATTGTATTGGATGAGGATTCTTCATTTTTAACAACCATGCACACCCCAATAGGGCGGTACCGTTGGTTGCGTATGCCGTTTGGTGTAAGTTTAGGGCCAGAAGAGTATCAGCGAAGGCAGCACGAAGCGCTGGAAGGCCTGAGCGGTGTTGTTAACAAGGCTGATGACATCTTAGTCTTTGGCAGTGGAGAAACTGTTGAGGAGGCAGAAAAAGATCATGACCTGAACCTATGGAACTTAATGTTGCGCTGCAGAGAAGTAAACCTTAAGCTAAACCCAAAGAAATTTCAATTCAAAGTCAAGCAGGTTACCTGGATGGGGCATCTTCTCAGTAGTAGTGGAGTTTCCCCACATCCTGATCGTGTTCAAGCCATAGTTGACATGGACCCACCTCAAGACGTTAAGGGAGTTCAGCGGTTCCTGGGTATGTGCAACTATTTGTCGCGCTTCACGCCGAATCTTGCCGAAATTGTGAAGCCACTTAATGAACTGACACACGCCAGTGCAGTCTGGTCGTGGTCCACGCAGCATGCATGGCAAAGCCTTCAAAGAAGCCAAAAGGGTAATTGCAAACGCGACGACGTTGAAGTTCTTTGATGTGAACAAACCATGTGTGTTACAAGTAGATGCCAGTGACACGGGTCTGGGGGGAGCATTGTTACAGGGTGGGCAACCCGTGGCCTTCGCCAGTTCCACATTGTCGGCCACTGAAACCAACTATGCTCCTATTGAAAAAGAGTGTTTGGCCATTAAAGTTGCGTGCACCAAGTTCTACCAGTATCTGTATGGTAAGCAAGATGTTGTAGTACACTCTGACCACCAACCTCTTGAAACTATATTCAAGAAACCTTTAAGTAATGCGCCAAAGCGCTTACAGCGCATGATGCTTCAGCTTCAGCCATTCAAGTTCACGGTGGTGTATAAGAAGGGCAAGTACATGTACTTGGCAGATACCTTGTCAAGAGCCGCTTTAAATCGGCTTGCACCCTCTGGTCCCCAAGAGGAAGTGTTTCAGTGTTACTCAAGGGAGAATCATGAGTTGTTCAGAACAGAGCTGGAGAGCCTAGAACTGAATTCCCCCGAAATGCACCCTCGTACGTTGGAGGAAATCAAAGTAGCAACGAAAGCTGACCCTAGCTTGTCTGTCTTGTGTGAGTTTGTGGCTCATGGATGGCCATCTGACAAATGCCATGTTCCAACAGCGCTCCGTCAGTATTACCCATAGAGGGATGAACTTGCAGTATATCATGGTGTGCTGTACAAGTCACATAAAGTAGTCGTACCCCTGGCATTACAATCTACTATGCTGAAAAAACTCCACCAAGGTCACCAGGGGGGCGAGAGTATGGTGCGTCGTGCACGTGAAGTGATGTACTGGCCTGGAATGCAAGCGGCAATTCTCCAAGAAAGTGCCAAATGCTCTGTGTGTGCTAGCTACTGTTCATCACTACCAAAAGAACCAATGTTGTCTCATGAAATACCACAAGGCCCATGGAAGTTTATCTCACAAGACCTGTTCAAGCAGGGAGGGCGTTGGTATGCCGTGACAGTAGACCAGTACAGTGACTGGTTCGAGGTTGACTTGTTAAACGATGACATCACTGCAGCACATGTTATCTCAGTCACAAAGGCACACTTCGCCCGTTATGGTGTTCCTGATAAGTTTTTGTCGGACAATGGGCCCCAGTATGTCTCTCAAGAGTTCTCGAATTTTGCCAAGGCTTATGATTTCCAGTTGATCACCCGATCACCGTATTACGCGAGAGCCACCGGTAAAGCAGAATCTGCTGTAAAAGAGGCAAAAAAGATGTTAAAAAAGTCCGACCTGCTTAATGGTCTTTTGGAGCATAGGAATACACCGCCTCAAGGTATGACCTACTCCCCGGCACAGAGGTTTCTATGCCGTCGAACAAAGTCAATTTTGCCCGTGTCTGAATCGTTGTTACAGCAGTCTGTACCACCAGTAGCAGTGGTGTGTGATGAGCATCTAGACAGAAGAGCTAAAGCAAAAGCTTACTATGACAAAACTGCCAGCAAGGAACTGACGCCGCTTGAGCCTGGGCAATTTGTTTACAGCAAACCCAACGATAAACATCGGGGTGATAGGTGGAACTACGGAGAAGTCTTAAACGAGGTCACACCACGTTCATACATCATCCGAACGCAAGACGGATTAGTGCGACGGAACAGAACTCACCTAAGACCTGCCGAGGCTTCGCTTACCTGTGATCAGCAACCTGCCGTCACACAGCCAGCAGTCCCTACCGCTGATAATCTTGTTGTGACCACGCCTACACCAGCTGCAGCAGTCCCCACTGCCGATAGTCCTGGCGTGGCTACGCCTTCACCGGCTAAAAGTCCAGCGCAAACATCTCGTTACGGTCGACCGATTCGACCACCGAAGAGACTAGACCTTTGACAAAAAAGGACTAACACTAGAATGTGCTTATCACAATAGCGCTCTGACTCTTACCTGACATTATCTGTTCCTGTTAAGAATTTATTGTTTGGTTAAGAAACATATTAAGATGTTAATAGTTTCTCTTTGAAAGGGAGGATGTTGGTAGGACTGTGTAACTTAGGGTCAGCGGTATTACTTGTGTGTGTGAAACAAGAAAGCATGGCCGCCTGTTGTGAATAAAGATCGTTGCGTTTATCCAGATCTATCGTTCACGTTTTTGCCTTACCGGCTGGTCAACAAATTAAGACAGTATATTATTTTGTTGATCAGGTCTGATTTTTTGTTTTGTTTAATATTTCTTGGTTGAAATTTGACTCCTGTTTATTTTTCCATCAGTTGTGGAAGTTTCAGCAGAAACACAGGCAATTAATTGTCATGAAAAAAATGTGGTTATTCATTGTGGTGGTTTGAAATGATATCATTTCTTTCATGATGTAGTCACTTTAGATGTGCAAGAAATTAAAAATAATTTCTTCTTGTGCATCAAAAGTTTTAAACAAGAACAAAGTTAAACATTACCATTTTACAGGGCCAGGGTTCTTCCAAATAGACTGTATTAAAGGATAATTGCAAATAAATGTCTTGGGTTCCCTTTTCCCGCCCAAAAAAGAAACAATTCAGAAGGGGCACACAATGGGCCTTCTTTGCCAATCTTGGCCAGTTTCTAGAACAAACCCTGCATTGGTTTTTCTAAGTTATTACTCATGTAGATTACTATTTTTATCTCTCAGTACTTCCCCCCCACCCTTGTGTTTTAATGGTCTCATCTCAACTGGCAGATCTTCAGAGTGAGAAGTAACGAAAACAATAAATCATCTCGGGTACACTGTGGGGTAGTGGAGTGACACCAGGACTCACCTGAACCCCTTACTCTAGACCAGACCATGTTCACTTCAGCTGCATTTTTCCAGTCCAGCCTATTTTTAGCCTAGACACCAAAATTCCCTACCATATCCCAGATTAGTTAAATATGTAATTTAGGCTCACTTCTGGGTTTCAATTCCTAGTCTAAATTCTTCATACCACTGATGAGATTCCTGGTAAATGATACTCAATTTTTGCTGCGTAGGAGACTTGGAAAAGTACAATGTAGAGGTTGTTAGTTTGTTATTCGTCAGACTAGCATAATAATCATTAATTTATATTATAACTGATTATTTGCAGGTCAGTTTTGGATACCAAATACAACCTGAAAAGATGGCAAATAGGAGAAATTGCATCCAAAATTGGACAACTCTACTATCATTACTAGTAAGAAAATTTTTACTTTTCCTACATTATTATAGTCAAACCTTCTGAATATGGACACTAAAGAGGGTTTACTCAAGTGTCTGTATTGCGAAGACCTGTGTAACTGTGTTAAAGAGGCAGAGTTTAAAGTGCCTATTACCCTTACCTTTTTATCGCAAATATCGATTCTATATTCTATCAAGTGAATAATAAGTGTTGGAATATTTTTGGATTTGAGTTTTGCATCTGTGATTTATAGTGGTTTATATCTCCAACATACTAATGAATGTGACTTCATTCCTGACCAGTATTTTATATTTTTCTTGTTGGGAATTTGACTATAGCTATTATCTGATTTAGTTACAATATTTTAATCTGCTTAAATTGCTTACAGAAACCATAATGATAATAATTATGAATGTTAATAAAATGTGATTTATCTTTACCAGCATGTTTTTGTATATAAATGAATACTGGAATGACATCACATTCATTAGCATGTTGGAAATGTAAACCTCTGTAACTCACAGATGCCACACCCAAATTAAAAAAAATTGCCACCACTTAATTTAATTCACTTGAAGTAGAATCGATATCTGCAATAGAAAATAAGGGTTATGGGCACTTTAAAATAGAATTAATTTTTGTCTCTTTGAGACCAAGTGATAATACTCCATGATTGAGAGGTGTCTGTGTTGTAGAAGTGTTCAAAAGGAGAAGTTCAACTGTAGTTGATGAGCATGGGCTCGGTTTGGAAAAAGTGTTATTTTTAGGATTGGGAAAGAAGTAAATGGATCGAGTTTCCCTTGAGAATACTTCCTCAGGCTTCTTAAAACACTTGCACATCAAGCCCTTATGACAATGAAAATTAACTGTCATATCTTTTAGCCTGCTTGCAGTGGTCAGCATCTATCCCTTGGACGTACACAAAACTTATATCCCCACTGTGGTAGGTCGTGGTACAAGGTTTTTTGCGATGTTGCAATATTGTGATGTGCTCTACTGGGGGTCCGTGATGTCATCCAAAATGGCCACCATCTTGGATTTTACTAAAAATTCAAATTTATCGGAAAAATGCGGAAATTGCAAATATGTTTTTTGCTAGGGTTGCAAAATAACATACAATTAAACATTTTAATGCTTTTGGCAGCATTTTATGTTTTTTCACCGAAAAAAGGTCAAAAACACGCATTTTTATACAAAAATGGCTTGACCCCATGCTACTTTTGACGTCATATCTCGTTACCATAGCAACCGGTTGTCGCCAAACTTTACCAAAGTGTGTCTCAAGGATAAACGAATAGCTACTGAAGACGGCATGTGCTAATCATAGATGGTCTTGAAAATATCGGAGAAAAACCTTAAAGGTGCCCCCCCCCCCCCCCTTGTACGTCCGAGGGTTATATCTCATCAAAACACTAATACAAAAGAGAAGGCCAAGAGACTTAATGAACTGGTAAAAACGTTGAAGACACCCACTTTCTGTGAGCCAATCCCTCTGTAAGTAAACAAAATTGTCATAGAATCAAAGGCCTCTACCGCTATTTGTTACGTGAGTTGATAATTTATCCTACGGGCTAACAATAAATTAGCTACAGCACCCATAACTATAATCCGTTTCAATCGTCCTCGAAATTAAAGTGCCCATAACAATTAATTTTTTTATTTTCTCATCTGAATGTAAACATCACACAAGGAACTTCTGCGAAACAATTTCTCGTTTTGCACAAAACGAGAATTTTTTATGAATATTTCAAATCTTCAAAATCCTATTTTTTTGCGGTATACCCGTCCCGCTGTTAAGAAGACCAACGGGCTCACATGTTCCTTAATATACGTCACAATTCCTTTGTTTGAAGTTACTTGTTCCTTTGTTTGAAGTCACGTGTTCCTTAATCTACGTTACGGATCCTTCGTTAACCAAGAGGGACCGAGAGGAGACTAATGCGAATGGTGTGCCAAAATGGTGGCAAATTTGAGCGTTTTAAAAAGATCTAAAAAAATCGCGTTTTAATTTAATCGCAAAATTTTTTCACGGAAGTTCTTGAGTAATGTCTAGTTTCAGATAAAACAAAATAGGTTTTGAGCACTTTAAGCCATCCGTACTGTATTTACAGTGTTCAATGAAGAATTGTTCTTGAATTATTGGTACCAATTGATATCCTGTTTGAATAGACCAATTCCGATATATTAAAATTCATACTTGGCTCCGGGGCTTAGGGGAATAAAACAAAACAAATTAATTATTCATCCCTGAACCTCGATGTGATTTCTTTTGTTTTATTCCCCTAAGCCTCTGAGCCAAGTATGAATTTTAATATATCGGAATTGGTCTATTGTTAACAGTTTTTAGCCGGGCAATGGGATATACTTCATTGTGGGTTTTAATTTATGCACATCAAAGAATCCGGCACTTATTTAGGGCTAAAAACTCATTTTAAAATGGTTAGCTTTTATTTACTGTTATAGATATTTGTTATGGATACTGTTATGGTTATTTACTGTTATGGATATGACTACCCATATAACAGTAAATAAAAGCTAACCATTTTAAAATGAGTTTTTAGGATCCCTATATGATAGGATCCCTATATGTGTGTTAGCATGAAGTATATACCCGGGCAATGGTAAAAATTGGCGCAAGCATGCGCAGAGCGTGGAAGCTTACATGAAAGACGTTGACCTTTTGCCTTTAGGTGTCTGAGTACTTCGCCAGCCCCATAAAACAAGATTTTGTACCTTAAGCTTTTAAGGTTTTCTGTAAAAAAATTCCTACAGGCGACCCAACTCCCCGACTCCCGTGATTAATATGCTCGGGTTATCGACCCATACTAGAGATGCCTGCACCTAGACTTGTCCTATGTGACGTCCTAATGTGATCAGTTCATCGGAAAAGAGACATCGATATCTGCGGTTAAGCGTTGCTATTCGTGTTCCACGAGTAGAAAAAGAAAATGCAGTGTGTAATTCAAGTCTCAAGATCGTTTATGACCTTAATCACCGATAGCTGGTTAAGTAATCAGTATCCGTAATCGTGATGCACTGAGCCGTAAATTAATTTCCTCCAAATAGTTAGACCTGCATTTTTCGGCATGGCCGTGGAGCGATCATCATGTAAAGCAAATCTTCTGAGTCGCCCCCACCTCCCTTTTCAATGTTGGGATCTCAGCTCGAACAATTACGCATTAAAAATGTCCCGTTACACACGACATTGTAAAAAAGGGAAGGGGAGAGAAAGAAAATAATGGTGAAAACTACAAACCTATGATTGTAGTTCAAAAAAGAGTCCATTCATTCCTGAAGAATAAAACAGGATGAGATTTCATTTTTACGTGATTAACAACATTGAAGCACAAGCGACGCCCCTTTTCGGTCACATGAAGGAAAAACAAAATGTCTACTAAGTACCTTTACCATACACTAAATGCTTATAAAACAATAAAATGAAGATATATATTAATTGAATTTTTCGACCAGAGAAGGAACCATGATCTGAGTTTTAGCGAGTTTTCCAAGGCACAAGGCTATACTGAAACTTGAAAAAATTGGCCCATTTTTTTCAAGTTGCAATCCATTTCCATCCTGGCCATCTGCAGCCCAAGACACCTATTTCTACCCTAAGAGCACTAGTAGAATAATTTTAAGCACAACTGGACCATTATTTTTGGGTTTCGCTGAAATATAAATAAATATGTCTTTTGGGCTTTCAAAATAACACTAAAAATAGTGACATAGCCCCATAAGGGACCGGTCATTATGTATCGCCGGGAGGGGGCAGGTCGGAGGATTTAAGGGGGGGGGGGGGGGATCACATAGTTTTCAGAAGAATGGAAGTGGGATTAGCCATAATTGACAGGCTTTTAATGGGGACAAGAAGAAAATTATTCAGAATTTCAAGTGGGGGTGGGATCATCATAAATAACATAAACCACGCCAATTAAATGAGAATATTTATGAGTTGTATTCGTCTCCTTTTGACAAAGACATGCCATTTTTATGTTTTGGCTTCCCTTCTTGTTCAGACTCGAATTAACAAGATCAATGGTTGTGCATATGGTATTATTAAGGCAACGGCTTCTAAATGTTAAAATTCCATATTTAATATTATTTTAAGACTCTTTGAAGAGTCAATAGAAACGCCCGTTAAAAGCGGGTGAACGGTTTGGTATTATTTAAACAACGTTTAATAAAACAAATTATTTTGAATTAAATGAGACCATTTATAGTCATGATACAAATTATGGGAAACTAAAGGGGATGGGGGAGGGCACAAATTTGTTTTACTTTCCAAAGAAATTGAAAGTATTAAAATCATATAACTCTTTAAAAAAAGGTACAATGGCTTATGTACACAAATCTTAGTCTGCTAGGCCTGTAGATCGCTCTGCCAGTGGCATGCTGTGATGTCCACTGCAGTTTGCTCCCGATTTCTCAACTCTACAACAATAACGGCGAAGACAAAATAGTACTATTTTCTGATAAACAACTTCCAACTTTCCGTACGGATCCGCTCATTTATTTGGTTGTGAAGGAAAGGAGTGAGGGCTTAAAAGAAAGGAGTGGGGGGGGGGGGGGGAGCTTAATAGAGGAGTAACAGTGGTCAACTCTTTGGGCGTTAAGAATGAGACGAGTCAAGGGCTAGGCATAAGTTTAGTAAATAGGGAATGGGACGGAGGAGAGAAAAAAGTGTTCCACTCGACTCCCTACCTCTTTTTTCCCGTTTTGCCCCAGACACGAGAGTTGCCTGCAGAAAGAGAAACAGATATTTATTCTCTACCCATGACGTCAATTCAAATCTTTTACTAGGGGACAATTCTCGGATTTCTCAGTTTCATTTTGCAATTGGCAGGAAGGTGTCTTGGTAAGCGCTGCGTTTTGTGTAGCTTTTATCTTTACCAGTTTAGAATAGACCAAGAATTTTCGTTCCTAGGACAGGAAATATCAATACAATCGATAAGTTGCTTTTGTATAAAGAGCTTTTTGGTTCTGTGATCTTGTGTTAACTAGAACTGTTAAACAAAGGAGATCGAATGCGGAAGATATCAAAATAGTGTTCTTGATCACGTCGTGTATGACTAAATTACGGTCTTTTCTGTCATGAATTTGACACTAAAGAAGTGTAAACTGGTAAAGAAATACCGTTCATCTTTAGGTAAACAAGTGGAAGCAAATTTGAAAGCTATGAAATCAACAGTAAGACGCGCGCTAGTTTGTATGAAAATAGATATTGCTAACCATTTGTAACAATTTGCATATGTCTTGGTTTTGTAGGCTCTCTGCTGATTACTGCTTTTGGTTATACTTTCGTCGCACAAAGAACGGATCACAAAACACAGTAAGTCCTTTGTAACATTATTAATTCAGTGCATGGCCTTCTATTAACTCAGCGGCTTGCTTATGCGGGAAGGTCTTGGAAATTTAATAACTTAGGCTTACATCTGCTTTCGGCAACCTAAGTTGAAAGGGACACTGTCACCTATTTAAGTATCACTTTGAAAAGCCAAAAAAACATATTTGTTAAAATAATTTGCTAAAATAATGGTCCAGTTTTGTTAACAAATACTCTACCAGTACACAGAAACCAGTATTCGTTATCTTTGGCTGCGGATGGCCAGGATAGAAATGGATTGCAACTTGAAAAAATTGGCCAATTTTTTCAACTTCCTCCAAAGAGTCGGGAAAATCGCAGAAAAACTTTTTATGGTTTGTTCTTCCTTGAGGAAATCACTTAATATTATCTTCTTGGTGTTAGAAAAGCAATTTTATGTTTGAGCAAAGGTACTCTGTCGTATATTTTGTGTTTTTTGACCAAAACACAGCAAAATCTGCATGACAATGCTCCTTTAAAATATGTTTGAGTAACTGAACTGGAAGGTTCTTAATGTCAACATTTTCCATAATCAACATATGTTTAAAGATTTTCTTTGCGGATATAATACGATTAAAATAAATTCGGACTTCCATCACTTTTCATCCATTTGTTTATTTTACGCGGTTAGCTTGGTCACATGAAACAAATAAATCACGCGAGGCAGTTCAGTCATGCGAAACTTTTAAAGTTATCACGCGAGACCAATAAGTCACGCAACTTAAAGAGTAGGTAAAATTCTGTGACGTACAAAATGGCAACAAATTATCTAAATCTTCAAAGAAATATGCTTTGCATACATACTTACGACGTAAGCTGGAAGTCACATGAAAGCGAGGCCTAAGGGCCACCAAATGTATCGCGAACTTCAAACAGTTAAATATGGCGGCGGCAACAAAAGCGATTTGCGATTTACAGATTGAAAAAATGACGCCAAAAGATATTCCTAGAGCAATTATGGAAAATGAAAGTGACGTTGGAAAGTGGACGATGGAGAAACTAAATACGACGGTTTAATTTATCACACGATACCAAGAAGTCATGCAACTTAAAGAGCAGGTAAAATTCTATAACATACAAAATAGCCCGGCACAAATTATCTGAATCTTCTAAGATATGGTTTGTATTATATAGTTACGACTTTAGCCGGAAGTCACGTTCCCGCGAACTTCAAAAAGGTAAATATGGCGGCGGAAACAAGAGCCATTTGCGATTTAGAAATTGGAAAAATTACCCCAGAAGGTATTCCTGAAGCAGTTATAGAAAATGAAAGTGACGTTGGACAGTGGAAATTGGAGAAACTAAATACGACTAATTTATATTCCGACTTTCCATCATTTTCCATCCATTTGTTTATTTTACGCGGTTAGCTTAGTCACACGAAACAAATAAATCACGCGAGGCAGATCAGTCGTGCGAAACTTTTAAATTTATCACCCAGAACAGAGCTACACAAAACCGAAACTTCAAAGCCATTTAGAAAACGATAAATAAAACATGACGCAAAATTCATCGGTTTCATCATCAACGGGAAAGCCAGAAGTTGATTGTTAATTGTTATTTGTACTTATGTCTGTATAATACAATAAAAAAGCGTATATATATAAAGGAGCAAGGAACAAGTTAACTTTGCTTATGAATAAAATAAAAATATTAAAAAATGTTCACGTGACACTGAAAGAATAGTGTTTTGAAAATTGACAATTAATGGTGCAACAGTCCATAACTGATTAATGCAGCCGTGCATTGACAATAGAATGACTTGATCAAATATGTGCCACGCCTTCACTCGTTTGGTTGATCTTTCCACGTAGATCCTAGCATGAGCAATGATCATAGTCTCAAAGCATTCGTCCTTTGTAAACTGATCGTGTACCGATTGTCTTTTGGGCGGAATATACAAACTTGTACCTTTGAAGGCCATGAGATCATCTATATCAAACCCTCTGTCAGCAAGGTATTTATCTGCAGGTTCCATGAGACTAAAGAAGTCACTTTTTTCTCACACTTTCTCTTTCACTAAAGCGACCATAGTACAGGCGGCTGACAAAAGTCACCCAGCAATCGGGAGTGATTGAAATAAGGCCTTTGTATGTATCGTGGGACTTGTAGTCAGAGTACATTTCAGAGTGTGTTTGATAGTCCTTGGGGACATCGCACTTAATTTCTATGCAGTCAAGAATCCCTCTGATGTATCTTCATACTGGCCTTTAAATCCCTCTGGTAGATGTTGTTTGATCTTATGCTTAGGCGCTCATATTGGCAGGCTTCCTAGCAAATGTACAGATAATTTCCCCATGTTGTTAAAACATCATAAACTGTACTTAAAGAAACACCATACCTGTGTACCAGTTCCCTTTCAAATAATCCAAATCTAATTCTGGTCAAAAACATCCACAGTTGATCTATTGGTTCAATGGTGCGGTTCCTTTCTCTTTCTTTGTCTACCTCGTGGAAATATGGAAAAACAGTGCATGGTTAAGTTCTGTTCGCTTTTGCTACGAGCGAATCTCCAACTAATTAAATACTCCGTGCAAGGTTTAACATACTCCCAGAATGCGATCAGAGTATTGTTAATTGGAATACCCGTATAGAAGAATATGCATGTCATCATCACTACTCTTAAATCCTTCGATACCAAACTTTGACAGTTCCAACTGGCGTTTTAAATCTGCAACGACCTCTAACAAATCTTCATTTTGATAATCTTTTTCTCCTTTTAGTTCGTTTGTTTCCAGTATATCACCCTCATTCTTTGAACATTCTTTAAATACCTCTCTTCTTTTGCATCGCTTTGCCCTCTCGATCTCATGACTTGAGTGCTCTCGTGTCCACTGAAATCGCGTGACGGATTTGAACCTCCTGTGGTAAAAGACCGTTTCTTATACCAGTTATACTGTGTTTGTAACCAGCACTGTCAAAATGTTCTAAGCAGCAAAATAAAAACTCCAGCTTATTTATTTTGAACTGGTCGTCCGAGGGTTTCATTTTGACTTCCCCGATTCCTTACTTCGGCAAGGATCCTTCGGAAATGTATGAAACGTCAAGTCTTTCCGATTTAGTTGACCTTTAGGGGACTGTCTCGTGCAAGAATGTTGCTTGTTATATACAAACTGAGACATACTCACTATAAAGCCAGGTCGTAAGTTTTCGTACGCAAATAAGTTCTGGCCAATCAGAGGAGCGAACGACGTTTTTCACGTGTGAGAAAAATCGTTCGTCCAATCAGAAACCGCGAACGATGTTTCTTCACTGCAGCGGATATGACTCCCCGTCCCGCGCCGCCTTGTGTTTGTAGCTTCCCGCTTCGGTTCAGCGAGATAAGTCTTTTTGAGTGAAGTTGTTTTGTATAAAAGAAAGTTTTTCGCGTAACAAAGACTAAAAATCCATAAAAATGGAAGATAATAGATTCGTAAGTCTCGATGTCACAGTAGATGATTATCTAGAGAGCCAACAAACTTACTAAAGATGTATCTGGCAGCTCAAAAGGTACAACGAGAAGTCCCGGAAATAAACCCACAAGAGCTGGATAGATATTTAGCTGATTTTATTCGTTCGGTGAGACGAAAACCTGGAGAGGACTACAAACTAACGAGCCTAAGAAGCTTAATAGCAAGCTTGGAGTACACTGAAAAACAAACTAAAACAAGGACTGAAGCAGACCCGTCTAATGTCCGTAAAGTGACGCGAGTAGAGCGCGATCCAGTGTATGTTTACAAACTTTACTGTGAAAAGCGATCGCAAAAATATGTTAGGTGCTGATTGCCCTTTCTATCTGGGGATTAATCACACAAGGAGGAGTCAGGAAGACAGGTTAAACAAAAACTGGTTCAAGTCTGCTCCGAAGGGTGTAAACAAACTAAATTCCCTTATCAAAACGTATCACAGTGCTCGTTGTATGGTGCAGAAGCTCAATGACAATGACGTTCCTCCAGTCCACATCATGCAGTTAAGTGATCATAAAAACGCACAAAATGTTGTATAAACTATAGTTTCATTAACACAGAACAGCAACGTAACATGTCAGACATTTTGAGTTGCACCGAATCAAAGACACTTCAAAAACGAACCACAACTAGTCATGGTGCGAGTTCACCGACTTCAATTATTTGAGGGAACAAATATAAGTGGCGGCTGTTTTAACATTTCAGTTAACACTCTAAATTCTTCCCCTACTACCACTCCGAGTCAAAGTGAAAGTTCCTTCATTGAAACGAAAAGAAAATGGAAAATAGTTAGAGCCATAGATTCAGATTAAGCTAATTTTCATTGACAAACAACAACAACAAAAACAAAACAACAACAACAACAACAACAACAATTTATTCTTTGTACAACAATAGTTGGGTGATTTGGTTTGCCCTGCAAATAGCTGGAAAGCTAATCGTGGCGGGGCAAAACATGTACATAAATGAAACAAATTATCTAATAAGATCAAGAACCTTATTATTTATATTATTACAAAGCCTTGCAGATTGCACTAAAAATAAATAAACACAGAAGTTAAGTGGTCTAATTAACACAGCGCTTACTGACGTACAATGCGTTAAGACAAGGAGTCTCTGACTATAGCAAGTGCATCTATGTACCTACTTTATCAATAATCATGGGAATTTGAATATAGCCATCCTCCCTTTGTAAAATATCAAATAGCAATTTGCGGAGAACTCTTTTGAAAGCATTCTTAGGAAGATCGACAGAAGCGAAGTGATTTTCATTGACATTTCTACTGATTTTTTTCATTCATATTTTTATTGTGGATTCAACAAAAAATTCCTATATTAGCTTGAATAATGTTTGTAAGAGTATTTCGCTGTTTTTTGTAAGATTATTACGCCGTTTTCATTGTCATTTCACCATGTATAGTGTCAAATTGTAGTATTTAAGCTTAACAATTTTGGAAAAAAAGATAAAATGTTATGCCAGAATAATGTGTCTCAGTATGTATATAATAAAGAGAAAACGTGATAGGAAATGCTTTGTCCAGTTTTTATTCTTCTGTATGCGCGCACTTTCCATGACGTATTCTCTATTTTTTCAAACTCGTGTTTTCAAATGCGTATGGTTCATTCAAATCCTTTCAATAGGAAAATTTTCAAAAAACAAGCAGTGACGACTGCTATTAAAAACACAGGCATTGAGTAGAATCGGCGATTAAATTTGAGCTAAGTCGATGAGCAGAACTTTCTAGAACTTTCTGGAAACATATCTTAACTTCCTAGAATCATATTTCTTATCATCAAAATCGGTCCATTAAAAAAGTCCATTTTATACAACCGCGCTTGGATTAAAGCCAAGCCCCGTTGCAGAGACTGTCACAACTGAGGCCCCGTCCACACGCATCCGGATAGTTTTGAATCCGCAACTTTTTTTGTTACGGATTAGAAAATATTCGCGTCCACACGTAGCGTATTCGAATCGTATTTGCCCGTCCACACGTATCCGGATTCGCTCTAATATGCAGGGCTCCTCTTTAAATGTTGCCAACAGAGCATGCGCAAAGGCCAAGTTCAAAGCCAAGTTCAACTGTAAACACGTTATTAGACTTGAAATAAGTTCATGCAGATGTGAAGCGATAGCATTTCGGTCGGCCATGTTGAATATTCGCGCGGTTAAAGACTGGATCCGATACTGTTACGTCAGCGTATTAAAAAAATTTCCGGATTCGACCGTCCACAGGATGCCGTACTCGTAGCGTATTCAAAAATGTCCCCTCTGGAGAGTGGATTCAAAAAGTGCGGATTCGTTAGCCGAATTCGCCGGATATGTGTGGACGGAAGGCCAATCCACAACAAAAAAGTTGCGGATTCAAAAATATCCGGATAGGTGTGGACGGGCCCTGAAGCTCCCTCAATCGTATAGATAATGATCAATTTGTATTGATTATCATCAACTGGTTTGATTCCGTGCGTGCATCGAAAATGTTCAGTCGCGTGCACATGGGGTACTATTGTTTACATTCAGTAGCATTAATCAAACAATAAGCTACTAACAAATGGACTGGATTAACTAAAAGAGCATGTCACATTTGGTAATCGGAGTAAATATTAGTTTGATACTTTGAATATTCTCCGGGAAATACTGCTCTTTAAAAAAAAAGAAAATGTAAGGAATGTGTAGCTGGTTAGCAAGAGTTGCCTGTCAGCAAAGCATTCATTTATTTGTAGCAAAAACGTAAACAAAGATCCTCCTATTGTATTTTGTATCAGTCAAGGATCCTCCTATTGTATTGTTTATCAGTCAAAGTAGAGTTTACAGGCTTAATCGCTTTCCCAGCTAGTCAAAAAAAGTACTCTTGAAACAGTCGTAAAGGAATGAAAGGGGATCATCTAGTAAAAATCCCCCAAAAGGGAGACTTGTAACAACTATAGAGGAATCACCATTTCATCGGTACCAGGAAAAATCCTCAGCCGAATTATCTTGCAAAGGTTAATTGATGCACACGAGGAGGTCTTGAGGAACCAACAAATGGGTTTCAGAAAGAACAGATCATGCACTGACCATATCTCAACCCTAGGAATCATCATTAAGCAGTCACTAGAATGGAACTCGTCCCTCTATATCACATTCATAGACTTTGAAAGGGCCTTCCATAGCGTCGATCACAACACGCTCTGGAAGATCTTCCGACACTACGGAATACCAGAAACATTTATCTCCATCATACAGAAGTCGTACTATAACTCTCAGACCAGAGTGCTACACAACAAAGAGCTTTGTGGACTGGATAATGAAGACCACAACTGAAGGCTCAAGGATAGGAATCCAGTGGTCCCTTCTCTCCCAACTACACGACCTGGATTTCGCTGATGATATTGTCCTCCTTTCCCACAGGAACGAACATGCACAGGACAAAATCCAGCTACAACTTCAGGAATGACAGGTCTCAGCATCAAGAGAAGTAAGGCCAAGACAATGCGAATAAACAACACAAAGGAAGAACCAATCAAACTAGAAAATGAGGCCAACGAAGATGTCATTGCCTTTACCTATCTGTTAAGCTTGGTGGCTATTGATGGAGGAACCAAACAAGATGTGATGGTGTGCATTGGCAAAGCTAAAACAGCTTTTCTTATACTTAGACCTATGTGGAGATCTAAGGTAACATTCCTGAAGACCAAACTTACGATATTTAATACAAATGTAAAGACCGCCTTGATGTATGGAGCCAAAACTTTGAGAGTGACAAAAACCATCACAGACAAAGTTCAAGCCTTTGTAAATCGATGTTTTCACTACATCCTTGGGGTTAAATGGCTAAACACCATCAGAAACTAAGATCTCTGGAGGATAACACACGAAGCGAGGATGCCTACCCAAATCAGAACAACGAAGTAGAAATGGACAGCGTAACCAGGCAAGCTCTGGAACCCGCAAGGGAAGAGGAAGCTTGGAAGGGCTATAAATAACTGGAGGAGGTCAACTGTGGCAGATAGGGTAACGATGGAACGATATGAAACGCAGAGGCCAGGATCGGGATGACTGGAGTGAAACGGTAGATGCCCAATGCTCTACTGAATGGGGATAAGAGTGAACAGTCGTAAAGGACCACCATGAATGAGACAGGCGTGGGCGGTAAGAGGCGGCATCAGTGTCCCTTGCAAAGTGGATATTAGACAAATTCCTTACCAAAAAGCTGGCGATACGATGTAACATTAGCAAAACAGTGGTTTCGTCGTGGAATAACAAATAGATTAATACACATTATGTTTATATAGCATTTATATAAACACACATATCACACGAGAAAAAATGTTGTAATTTACGTGAACTCTGCAACAAACAAGAAGCTTTTGAAATTATCTTATTTCAATGCTAAATGGATATCATATCAAAATTAAAATACTATAAAATTGAACACTCAATCACGATTCGACAATTTAATTTTACTGCTTTATGTGTTGGTCTAATTGATTTTCAGCCTATTCATCAATACCAAGTTTCGACAAACATCCATAAAAATCGATGATAGACGAAAGTCACAAATTTATTTATTAATCATTTTTATCGATTTCTGATATAAATCTATTAGTCAGTGTTGATTATCATCGATTAACATCGATATGTATCGATTATTGGCGAAGGAAGAACCACAATTGACATGGAGCAGCGTCTGAGTTTTGTCATAACCTCATTCCTAGGATCGTTTTTCGTCGCTTCCCCTGTAGCGAGAGAATGAGAGACGCTGTTGGTCTTTTTGTCTCTTTGAAATTGATTATCCAGATGAGGAGTAGTCCTTTGTTTTTGGCTGCTACCTGTCTCCAACAATTCGTCTTCCTTCCGACTGGGTACCAGGGGTTCTCTTGCGGGACGCGTTCATGCTCGGGTCCAGAAAGTCTTGATGTATTGGTTGTTCTGTATGGACTTTGATTCTTCTTATTCCAATCAATTTTAATTCCCTGCGATCACAGAAAAGTTGCGTAGGTGTGACAGGCATACGTACCTGCAGTCAAAATTGTACGTACAAAATACACAAATCGGGCACTCAATGAAAGCGAAAAGGTTTCATTATCTATCTCATTTGCCTAGTATAACCGCATACTGTTTGAAAACAATATTGTTTTGGAATTGTTTTGGCCGTGACCCTTGAGGCGTACAACAGCTTTAGCTGTTTTCTGTAAGCAAGCGATGACTGCAATTATCTTACTGGAGTTAATTAATAATAATTGATGGAGAATCTGTCTTCTTTCTTTAAAATTACTCAGAGATGTCTTTTTGTGAAATTTACAAAGACAACGATTTTACATTTTTTAAGCTTTCAGAAAATGTATAGGTTGTTGGGGTTTTCTCGTAACGCGAGCGCGTAAAATAACGAAACCTAAAGATTGTCAAACCACCTATACTGAAATCTTACTAGGATGGCTACTTGTAATTGTAGCACGTTTTGATATTTCCCTATGTCTACGTTGTCGTAGGGAATCTGCTTACGTTAATTTAAATTGAAACTATAGAAAGAGCAGTATTCATAATTATCGGTTTTTTGTTGATTGAGAATGAAATACACAAAATTGTAGCACAATTCAATTTCATTTCATTGTTCATTTCACGATAAAGAGCCTATGTGTGACATATGCCGCAGTCAAATAAAAGGAATTGTACAAATTACGGTCTGTAGTCTTGGACCTTGAACTGAAGGCGTATTCCTTTGTTGTCATGTGGTTTTTGGGCTATTTCACGGAGTTTTGAGCGAGTTTCCGTTGCAGTTGTAAAATTAGATATACAAAATTAATCAATATCAATATCAAGCCGCAAATACTACAACAGAAAATAGTGAAAGTATAGAAACGTATAGAAAGTTATGCAAAACCATCCTTATTGGCATGGTTGTTGCTAATTTCCTTAGAAACACCAGTCTTGTTGTTAAAGCCATCAAGTTGTGGGAAGAATGCTTCAGACTCTTCAACAGCAGTCCTAACGAAAAAAAAGAAAACGTGATACCAGGTTGTATATCAACTTATTTTAAATTATTAAATGGGTACGCTTTTATCAATGACCACACAAGTGCGATAGAATGCGGCAGAAAGCTACTGGTCTTACTCCGCGAGCGTGGTGACAAAGAAGGAGAAGCAACATGTTACGGAAACGTAGGAACTGTGTTTCAATCTGTCGGTGAATATACCAAGGCTGGAGAATATTTCTTGAATTGCCATCAAGAAAGAAATTGTTGAAAAAAAATGGAGAAGCAGCATGTTACAGAAACCTAGGAACTGTGTTTCAATCTGTCGGTGAATATGCCAAGGCAGAAGAATGTCTCTTAAAAGCACTTGCCATCAAAAAAGAAATTGGTGACAAAAATGGAGAAGCAGCATGTTACGGAAACCTAGGAACTGTCTTTCAATCTGTCGGTGAATATGCCAAGGCTAAAGAATATCTTCAGAAAGCACTTGCGATCAGGAAAGAAATTGCTGACAAAAATGGCGAAGCAACAGAATATGGAAGCCTAGGAACTGTGTTTCAATCTGTCGGGGAATATACCAAGGCAGAAGAATGTCTCTTGAAAGCACTTGCCATCAAGAAAGAAATTAGTGACAAAAATGGAGTAGCAGATTGTTACGGAAACCTAGGAATAGTGTTTCAATCTGTCGGCGAATATACCGAGGCTGAATAATATCTCTTGAAAGCACTTGCCATCAAGACAGAAATTGGTGACAAAAATGGAGACGCAGCATGTTCCGGAAACCTAGGAACTGTGTTTCAATCTGTCGGTGAATATGCCGAGGCTAAAGAATATCTTCAGAAAGCACTTGCGACCAGGAAAGAAATTGGTGACAAAAATGACGAAGCAACAAAATACGGAAACCTAGGAATAGTATTTCAATCTGTCGGTGAATATACCAAGGCTAAAGAATATCTCTTGAAAGCACTTGCCATCAAGAAAGAAATTTGTGACAAAAATGGAGAAGCAGATTGCTACGGAAACCTAGGAAAAGTGTTTCAATCTGTCGGTGAATATGCCAAGGCTAAAGAATATCTTCAGAAAGCACTTATGATCAGGAAAGAAATTGGTGACAAAGATAGAGAAGCAACAGATTACGGAAACCTAGGAACTGTGTTTCAATCTGTCGTTGAATATACCAAGGCTGAGGAATATCTCTTTAAAGCACTTGCCATCAAAAAAGAAATTGGTGACAAAAATAGAGAAACAGACTGTGGAAACCTAGGAACTGTGTTTCAATCTATCGGAGAATATGCTAAGGCTGAAGAATATCTCCAGAAAGCACTTGCGATCAAGAAAGGCATTGGTGACAAAAATGGTGAAGCATCATCTTACGGAAACCTAGGAAGTGTGTTTCAATCTGTCGGTGAATATGCCAAGGCTGAAGAATATCATCAGAAAGCTCTTGCGATCAAGAAAGAAATTGGTGACAAAGATGGGGGAAGCAACAGATTACGTTAACCTAGGAACTGTGTTTAGATCTGTTGGTGACTATGCCAAGGCTAAAGAATACAAGGAAAAAGCTTTTCAAATTAGCAATCGGATAGGTAGCATTGAATTGCAGTTTCAAAGTTATTTTAAACTTGCTTCGGATACTTTGATCTTAGAAGGAAATGCGTCTGAAGCTGTATCAAATCTCTTTGTATGCATTGAAAAGTGCGAGAAAATGTATCGTTATTGTACAAGATATTGTTTTTAGACAAGCATGTGTCTCCCCATCGGTTGCTCAGTGTATTGTTTGATGCTGCTGGGAAACCTAATGAGGCTCATTGCGCTGTAGAGCTAGGACGGGCTAGAGCCCTGGCCGACTTGATGTCAGCTCAGTATTTAGTGGAAAAACAAATAGCAGTCAGCCAACATTCAGGGTTTGGTATTGAGAAGATCATGAAGAAAAATGGTAACTGTTCTTGTGTGTACATTTCCTAATACAATCAAACTGTATTTTTGTGGATTCTTCAGACAAACAAAGGCATTGTTTTGCGACAAAAGAAACTAAGTGAATGTTTTAGTCACGTAGACGTAATGACATCATTGGAAACGAAACCTTTAGGAAGCATCATGTTTTACCCAAAGAGCAGTGTGAAGATCGATCATTATTTCCATCAAGCCCCGACCAGCTGACACGAAATTCTTCTCAAGAAGACAGTCTCGCAGCTTTCCGTCTTGTAGAAGAGGAGGAAAACGAATCTCAGCATCTTGAACCTCCAACTCTTGCTCAGTGCTACAACATGGTTATTGCTCCTGTGGCTGACTTACTTGATAAACCAGAGATTATCTTTGTTCCTGATCGTTGCTTGTTCCAGATTCCTTTCACAGCATTGTAGGATCCAAGTGAGAAGTATTTATCAGATAGTTTCAGGATCCGTATTGCTCCTTCTTTGGCGACTCTTCAGCTCATTCAGGATAGTCCAGCGGACTATCACAGTCAAATCGGTGCACTCATAGTGGGTGAGCCGGCTGTTTGTGAACTTTATTACAAGGGAAAGCGTGAGAAATTACCCCCATTGCCCTGTGCAAAAAAGCAAACAGAGATGATTTGACTACTGCTGGGAGTTCAACCTTTGTTAGGAGAGAATGCAACTAAGCATGCGATTCTTCAAGGCATAAACTCTGTGAGTCTAATCCATTTCGCTGCTCATGGTGATGCCGAAAGAGGAGAAATTGCTCTTGCCCCTTCACTATCTAATAGTCGGATTCCACGTGAAAAAGACTATTTATTGACAATGGCTGAAATTTCACAAGTACGACTTACCACCAAACTAATAGTCCTCAGCTGCTGCCATAGTGCAAGTGGACAGATAAGGTCTGAGGGAGTTGTGGGAATCGCTCGAGCATTTTTAGGATCAGGTGCACGCTCAGTGTTGGTGGCACTGTGGGCCATACAAGACAAAGCAACTCAGGAATTCATGAGTCATTTCTACGAGCACCTTGTTTGTGGGGAAAGTGTCAGTGAATGTCTTCATCGACCTATGAAGTGGATGAGAAGTATCGGCTTCTCAGACAGCAGCCAATGGGCTCCTTTTTTGCTGATTGGAGATTACTTAACATTTGATTTTCAAAAATAATGGTAAGCTAACGTTGTGTTTTTATAGTATGGCGATACTTTGTATGACGTATATTTTTTCCCTGGAAAAAAATACAAGATTTGGATTTTAGTATTCATCATGACATTCAATGTAGCACTTCTTATTACTGAAGGTTTTGCTTTTTTTCCTGTTGTCAACTTCTTTGCACCCTTTGCACCGATCCCACAATGAGCAAGCAAGGTTGGACCAGTGGTGAGAGGACTCGTCTTCCACATTAATGCGTCTATGATAAATGGATTTCAACTCGATATCTTCTCACAATATCTAGATCAACGCGAGATTTTCACAGGGACGATTTCTGACTTGTTGGCGAAAACAAAAACAGTGACATTATTTATTTCTTTGTTTGACTATTAGCAATATTTATATAGGGATGTCCATTCAGAGCGAAGATGGTTTAAGTGAAGTCCTGTTGATTCCTAGATGTTATTATAAAAACTCGATGACGTTTTAGTTGCTGTTATTTTACTTTTTGTTTTTGCTCGAAAGTTTTAACTTCATTATGATGTTTGGACTGAACGGTTTGTTTTATGCATTTCCCAGTGTTCGTAAGTAAGGGCTACATTTCACTTACCTGTTAATGGATAATTGATTCCAAAACAGAAAATACACCCGCTTCTTTTAAGAAAAAAACATTTTTGTTCCAGGTTGTGTTCACCAGACCAGGGGTCAATTTAATAAAACTTTTACAGTTGTAATTTACAAGTGTGGCTTTTGTTTTAAACCCCTGAAACAATGGCTACACTCGAAATTACACTTGTAAAAGTTTTATTAAATTGATCCCAGACCAGGGTATGGCAAATCGGCTCTTCCTTCTGAAGCCAAGGGCCTGGTAAATTGAACAGTTAATCAGTTGAAAGTCACCTGAAAGTGGGCACGCATATACTTGTTTGGTTCACCAGTTCATGTTGGCGTGCTTTCATCTGCTGTTGGGCCTTCAGTTAGTTCCTTGGCCTCCGGGAAAGGAACTTGTCACGAGTTCCAAAGTACCTCGGGGATCTGCAACAACTGGAAACAGGAACGCACACAGAACTTGGACATCAACTTCGTTTATTCTTTAGCTGGGCTTAAGAAAAATCCATCTAACAAGGACAAGAGTGCACTATTTATGCCAATCGATTAACGATTTCATCATCCAAAATACAGTACAGCGACAGCGACAGCTGGAAATATAACTGATAACTAAGTTTGTTCTTTAAATGAACCAAAACCTTGATTTGTAATTAGGCTGTGTACTCAGCTTTGATAACCAAGTAAAGGCTAACGAACCTAGGAATCGATTTGTAATTAGTTGTATATTCAGCTGGGAGGTTGCATAAATACTAGCGGACCAAGCTTTGATTATCAACAAGGTTGTATATTCCGTTACGAGGCTGAGCAGACAGCTTACTCTTAAACAGGTGTACTTATACAACTCGGTTTGCTAAAGAGAATCCAGTGTTAATTACAGAAAGCTAAGCATTGATTTAAGACAAACTAAGTGTTCAGAGTAATTACCATTCTCTACCGTTAATTCCTAGTTTGTTCAAAAGTACATCATTGTGATTCTTATTTGTTCAGTCGTTTACCTTATTTGTTCGGGTTCTCTCGGTTAAAGATAATCTCTTAAAGGTATTCTAGTGTGGAAGTCCTATTTTTATATTTCTTTTTGAATCGTTGGGTTTTGTCTCCTCACAGCAGCGAATAGCGTTATGGGATACATATTTTGCATTCACTTAATTGTAGGAATATTATCGGGAAAAAAGCGTAAACCCATAAACGATACGGCACAATTGAATTCTGGGCACAAGGCAAATTAGGCTTGTTGACATTCCATATATTGATATTTCAGATCCATTCCTTCGTAAAATCATTGTTTTCAGAGTATGATTGTGGCCATACCGTATAAACTACCTGCAATGCATCTGAGAATACAAAAATGTTTTTCCGCTCCCCAGAAAACCATTGGGTCATATCATTGAGGATCCAAACTGAGATTGTTTCTGGGTAAATGCGACAGGATCACTCCGACAACATTAGCAGCGAATAGCGTTATGGGATACATATTTTTTATTCACCTAATTGCAGGAATGTTGTCGGGAAAAAAGCGTAAACCCATTAACGATACGGCACAATTGAATTCTGGGCACATGGCAAGTGAGGCTTGTTAACTTTCCATATATTGATATTTCAGATATATTCTTTCGTAAAATATTTTCAAAAGGATCATTGTGGCCATACCGTATAATTACCTGCAATTTACCTGCAATAGCTCCCCAGAAAACCATTCAGTCATATCGTTCATGGTTTATACCTTTTACCGGACAACGATTTTTCAATCAAGTGTATATCAAGATGCAGTATTAAACAGTAATAATCGTGAGTAACATTTCATATTATGTAACCTCTGTTTGTATGTGATGTATTTCCGCAATCACGCGGGCTTCCTCTCATACGTTGTCATTTATTGGTATGGAATGTGAAAAAGCAACAAACCCCGGGCCCTCCGCCCTTATAAACATCTTCGAAGAATGTATAGAAAAATCAGAATGCACATAATGTGATAATGATACTTCAGATTTATTACCACGTATAAACGGAACGTGTATAGAATCAAGTTCTTTTATTGAGAACAAAAAGGGGATGTTCGATGAAGTACATCGCCGGACAAAGTTAATCTAACCTTCACAAAGTGCGTCTATGCTCCCTTGTATGTTTACCAATTTGTAATAGTTATTCGATATACTGCAATTCTACCCAAGGAATTTTCTTCAGTGTCAATATGTTATTCTTAGCAATACAGAAAGCTATTAGTTGCAGTTTTAATTGTAGTAATTAGTCGGCACATTTAATTACATGGGGCCGTATACAATGTTGTCTTGATGAAAGTAACTGAGACAAAATATATGTTGTAGTTCAAATTTATCCTCGGTTCAAATTTTATTTTCCTTTGTTTAAAACTCATTATCATACATTACCATAGCCAAAAACAAAGGAAAATAAAATTTGAACCAAGGATAAATTTGAACCACAACATATACATTTTGCGATTTCAATCGTGTTGTCAAGTTTCTTGCTCCTTTACTCAACTATAAAAATTGAAAACGAAGTGTCCAAGTGAACAAACGAAAGGTAAAAATAAATAATATACTTCTCCATCCCCGACAGGATTGAAACATCGATCGGAAAACGTGATTTTCGACCCTTCTCCGAAGATAACCGAGGAAGATATTTTCGTCTCTAACCTTACAGCCTAAAAAGTCGCTTTCCGCGCGGGAATTTGAGACAAACATGGCGTGAAAGCCAAGGATTAGAATAAAATTCTAAGTGGATCTCTGGTCCACTGCTTGCATTTAATTTCCAACATGTCCTCAGATATAGCTATCGTGCATCCTCTTAGAACCGTGGAGATATCCGTCAATGTTCCCTCTCTTTCAATATCTTAAGTCCTCAGTCACTTTAGAAAGCGCGTTTTAACTTCCCCCGCCCCGATTTCCTACTCTTGAGTCTCCGTGGATTACCATCGTGGTTCCTTTTAGAGGTATAAATAAGACTTTATGTTTATATTTGGGTCATTAAGAAAGCATATGAATTTAAATTATACTTTTCGCTGAGAAATAACCACGAAGAAAAAAGCCGGGAACAGCAAACCTTACCTTGGTACCTTGGTACCTTGGCCCAAGGAAATAAAAAAATACCAACAGCCGCCTTGCCTTTACATAATCAGATCCAAACACTCAAGTGACACAAAGAGCCCTCGCATCTCGTATAAATGAAACATGAATTAAAGCTGGAGACGGTCATCTTAGCTTCATGCTTTGTTTGTATCTTTAAATACACGAGTCGGGCAGACATGTTGGATAATTTAGATGGGGAAAGTGAATATTTTAGCTGGGAGGTATCTGCCTTTATACGAAGTACGCAAGTGCGTACCAGAATTTTCCAGAATTGTTTTTACATTCTAGAAGAAAAGCAAAGGTAGTCGTGTAATTTTTCTACGCGTTACTACCATTTTCGAGCTACCGTGAACGGCAAACTTTTTTCCGCGTTGTTACATGCTTAAAACGTTCAAGTTTGTCCTGTCAAACTGTTGCGTTTTAGAGGGGTTTACATGTCAAAGTTTGACAGCTCCGCCTCAATTGAGGCAATATGCCGTTCACGGTAGCTCGAAAATGGTAGTATGATGTTTCTCTATCGTGCTCAGGGAAGGATTTGCTGGTCATAGAGAGAGTGTAGTACATAAATTGCCTTACGGAAAATATTTATCGGATGCGATGTCTCAAAACACGTGTTCCAATGTAACAAATAATGCAATTTATAATTCAACACATTGATTCACTGCCCAAATATGGTCATTAAGCTCTTGATATCCGTAGGTCTACATGGCGTACATCCAGCGATGGTGGTAAATTGCGCATTTTGAAGGAAAGTGATCATGAAAAAGACTGATGCCTGCAATTTCGTATCTTTGGGAGAAACAAAGCGTCATCTATTAGATCAAGCATAGGCACGCATTGCGTGCATGAGCTATTTTGAAAATTCCTTAAATGATATGAAATGGTGAAAGCAACAAAACAGTGGAAGAAAACTAGCACAAATAACCGCCTGCAGATATACGTTTTTCAAATCCTCCGGCCCGCCCACTACCCCCAAAAACTACCGAGATCACGAACTGCGTCCCGTTTCTCGAACGTCCCGATAACGTTTCCGGCCCGGAAAGCTATCTTGTGTGCGCAATGTATTCATTAAAGATTAAAATTTTGTTGATTTTGAAAGCTAAGCAATAAAATTCTAAATTGACAAAACAAGTCCAGCTGGTTTGAGGGCTAAAAATGCATCACCATTTTTAGATTCTGATTTGAATATGAGTTGCGGGCCCGAAAAGTTGTCGGGACTTTCGAGAAACGGGCCCTCTGGGACCAAAACTCTATTCAGGTGGAAAAATGCAATGTTTGCTTTTGTATTCTAGCCTAAAGGGTTAGGGTATGAAAATAGGTGGGAAGTTTTGGCTAGCTTTTTCACGGGATCTTCGAAGTTATTTTATGACGAAACTATGGCCCCAGTGAAATGACCAACTTGTCTCTGTAATCAACCAGAAAAGTCCTGCACAGAAATTTGATGCATCCAAATTGAAGGATTATTATTTTGTGAAAATTCTAGTCTTTTTTAAAAAAGTTGCTTTTATTAATCACAAAAGAAACGTGGAAATGGTTCCCTTTGGCCTGGAAGACGCAAACTAATTAAATTAAATTGTTTTTAACTCCAAACCACAAGCTAATTAAATTAGTGACAAAAATTCTTTGAACCACCTGTTTCTGTAATGTCAACCAGAAAAGTCTTTAACAGAAACTAAACGCATGTAAAATGAATATTGGTAGTCTCCTTGTAAATTGCAACTAATAGTATTCAAACAACTGTTTTTATTCTCCACAAAAAAGTCGTGCAAATAGAAACAGAAACTAATTAGATTAAATTGTTTTCAACTCAAAACCACAACCTTGAGGTTAACATTTGGAACCAAACATCTTTTCCTGTAATGTCGACCAGAAAAGTCTTAAATCAGAAACTTAGCGCATCCAAAATGAATTTTGCAACTAATAGTTTTTTGAACAGGCGTTTTTTGACGCACCATAAGAATTAACGTTTCCTCAAAAACATCACGAACCAGTTTCTATAAGGACAAAGTTCAACATTTGCACGTGCACACAACGTGACTGCTCATACAAAATACAGTCGCTACTCACTTGTAGTAATCGCTTGGGGCATACAATTAATAACCTACACATCTGCTCACATTAATTCACAGAAAGATAAACGTTTTAAATACTGTAAATTGTATATTAATTGCATTAAGTTTTCTCTGTTGAACTCCATGCATCCCGGACAAGTTTCTATAAGGACAAAGTTCAACATTTTCACGGGCAGACAACGTGGCTGACAAAAAAAGATACAATTTCAAATAGTAACCGCTTGAAACCCAGGTTTGAAACATACAATTCATATTCCGCATCACATTATTTGAAATCCGCTTGCCGTTTTTGCAATAAAGCTATACTTTCTTATTTCAGTACAAGCTCACCTATAAACGTAACCGCAGTCCACATTTTTTGGACGTCTCATCCCTCGCAGACCATTAACTGTAATTGTACAATTCATGCATGGAGCACATTTTAGGCAGTATTTCCGAATAAATGCCCTTGCCTATTGCCATGTTAGCAAGCCAGTCGGGATTACTGCACAATTCCCAACCAACAAATCTTCAAAACTTTACACTTTTCGTGTTTGAGGCAACAATCGCGAACATCCAAGATGGCTGATTTTCAATTCATGCCAAGTGCCCTTCTTTGACCTTCAGTAATACCATTTTAGAAGCGAGAATTTGATTGGCTGACAAAGTACACGGTGTACATACTAGAGACAATCTGATTGGTGTGACATAACCCAAGACATACATACATACATACAAACATGCTAACAAACAAACATCACAGACCAACCTTTGCGCCTGCTAATGAGCTACTTTTAGCACAAGAGAAAAAAGATAAGAGAAAAATTATTGATCACATGATTGGACAAAACAGGCGCGAAATGTTTGAATTGTATTGTAGCGTTTCTTGGTAAAGCTGAATGATAGCTAGTTCAAAGTTCCATCCGCTCAACACGGAGTGAATGAAGGAGCACAATTTTTGGAAAATGCCTTATAGTAATGACCAATGTAATATAATATAGACTTGATACTTCCTCAGAAAACGTTCTGCTCTTTGTTTTAAGCAATTACGGCTGTAGGAGCTAAAACGAGAAGGTTTATAAACAACAGCGAGCGATTCAGCTCGTACTTCGATGTTTGAAATTTTGGTGCTAATGGAAGGGACTAAAAAGCCACATCAACTACAGGTACAATGTTTTAAATGTTTATTGAGTCTTTACACTGTGAATTTTTGTAAAGATTTACTGTCCTCGCTGCAGTTCTTTCAGACTTTTCGCAGCTTTGCTCAGGTAGCCGTGTATTTGTTCAATTTATTTTGGTTCTGAATTGGACTTTCTAAGACACGAACAACACTTGTCACTAAGATATTCTCTGCCATCAGTTGCTGTGTTTTAATTCGTGCAGTTACTACTCTGTCACGTTCTTTATGTAGACAGAAGCTCTCGGTATAAAACTAAATAAATTTTAGCGTGCCGAAATTTTCATTACCTGCTTGTTGTGTAAGAAATGGTGGGCTATTTCACGGAGTTTTGAGCAAGTTTCCGTTGCAGTTGTAAAATTAGGTATACAAACTTCCTAATTTATATACAATACCATGCCACCAATACTTAGTTATCAAATACGACAACAGAAAATAGAGTTAAAATACTATGATTTCTTCTATGTTTTCTAGAGGACTGTCATGGACGACGTAGAGAAAGTTATGCAAACCATCCTTATTGGCATGGTTGTTGCCAATTTCCTTAGAAAGACCAGTCGTGTTGTTAAAGCCATCAAGTTGTGGGAAGAATGCTTAGGACTCTTCAACAGCAAAGTTCTGGAGAAAAAAAAAGAAATCGTGATACCAGGTTGTATATCCACTTTTTTAAAATTATTTAATGAGTACGCTTTTATCAATGACCACACAAGTACGATAGAATGCGGCAGAAAGCTACTGGTCTTACTCCGCAAGCGCGGTGACAAAGAAAGAGAAGCAACATGTTACGGAAACCTAGGAACTGTGTTCTACTCTCTCGGTCAGTATGTCAAGGCTAAAGAATATCTCTTGAAAGCACTTGCCATCAGGAAAGAAATTGGTGACAAAAATGGAGAAGCAGTATGTTATGGAAACCTAGGAACTGTGTTTCAATCTGTCGGTGAATATGTCAAGGCTAAAGAATATCTTCAGAAAGCACTTGCGATCAGCAAAGAAATTGGTGACAAAGACGGAGAAGCAACAGGTTACGGAAACTTAGGAACTGTGTTTCAATCTATCGGTGAATATGCCAAGGCTGAAGAATATATCTTGAAAGCACTTGCCATCATGAAAGAAACTGGTGATAAAAATGGAGAAGCATCATCCTACGGAAACCTAGGAACTGTGTTTCAATCTATCGGTGAATATATTAAGGCTGAAGAATATGTTTTGAAAGCACTTGTCATCAGGAAAGAAATTGGCGACAAAAATGGAGAAGGAAAATGTTACGGAATCCTAGGAACTGTGTTTCGATCTATCGGTGAATATGCCAAGGCTGAAGATTATCTCCTGAAAGCACTTGCGATTAGGAAAGAATTTGGTGACAGACACGGAGAAGCAGCAGATTATGGAAACCTAGGAACTGTGTTCTACTCTGTCGGTCAGTATGCCAAGGCTGAAGAATATTTTCAGAAAGCACTTGCGATCAGCAAAGAAATTGGTGACAAAGACGGAGAAGCAACAGATTACGGAAACCTAGGAACTGTGTTTCAATCTATCGGTGAATATGCTAAGGCTGAAGAATATCTCTTGAAAGCACTTGCCATCAAGAAAGAAACTGGTGACAAAAGTGGTGAAGCATCATCCTACGGAAACCTAGGAACTGTATTTCAATCTGTTGGTGAATATGCCAGGGCTGAAGAATATCTTCAGAAAGCACTTGCGATTAGACAAGAAATTGGTGACAAAGAGGGAGAAGGAACAGATTACGGAAACCTAGGACAAGTGTTTCGATCTGTTGGTGATTATGCCAAGGCTAAAGAATATCTCTTGAAAGCACTTACCATCAAGAAAGAAACAGGTGACAAACATGGAGAAGCATCATCCTACGGAAACCTAGGAACTGTGTTTCAATCTGTCTGTGAATATGCCAGGGCTGAAGAATATCTTCAGAAAGCACTTGCTATTAGGAAAGAAATTGGTGACAAAAATGGAGAAGCAGAATGTTACGTAAACCTAGGAACTGTGTTTCAATCTGTCGGTGAATATACTAAGGCTGAAGAATATGTTTTGAAAGCACTTGTCATCAAGAAAGAAATTGGTGACAAAAATGGAGAAGGAAAATGTTACGGAATCCTAGGAAATGTGTTTCAATCTGTTGGTGAATATGCCAATGCTGAAGAATATCTCTTGAAAGCACTTGCCATCAAGAAAGAAACTGGTGACAAAAATGGAGAAGCATCATCCTTTGGAAACCTAGGAGCTGTGTTTCAATATGTCGGTGAATATGCCAAGGCTGAAGAATATTTCTTGAAAGCACTTGCCATCAAGAAAGAAACTGGTGACAAAAATGGAGAAGCAACATTCTACGGAAACCTAGGAACTGTATTTCAGTCTGTTGGTGAATATGCCAAGGCTGAAGAATATCTCTTTAAAGCACATGCCATCTCGAAAGAAATTGGTGACAAAAATGGAGAAGCATCATCTTACGGAAACTTAGGAACTGTGTTTCAATCTGTCTGTGAATATGCCAGGGCTGAAGAATATCTTCAGAAAGCACTTGCGATTAGGAAAGAAATTGGTGACAAAGAGGGAGAAGCAACAGATTACGGAAACCTAGGAACTGTCTTTCAAGCTATCGGTGAATATACTAAGGCTGAAGAATATCATCGGAAAGCACTTGTCATCAGGAAAGAAATTGGTAACAAAAATGACAAAGCATCATCCTACGGAAACCTAGGAACTGTGTTTCAATCTGTCGGTGAATATGCCAAGGCTGAAGAATATCATCAGAAAGCACTTGCGATTAGGAAAAAAATTGGTGACAAGAAGGGTGAGGCAACATCCTACGGAAACCTAGGCTGTGTATTTCAATCTGTCGTTGAATATGCCAAGGCTGAAGAATATCATCAGAAAGCACTTGCGATCAGGAAAGAAATTGGTGACAAAAATGGCGAAGCATCATCCTATGGAAACCTAGGAACTGTGTTTCAATTTGTCGGTGAATATGCCAAGGCTGAGGAATATCATCAGAAAGCACTTCAAATTAGCAACCAGATACGTAGCATTGAATTGCAGTTTCAAAGTAACCTTGAACTTGCTTTGGATACTTTGCTCTTAGAAGGAAATCCGTCTGAAGCTGTATCAAATCTCTTTGTATGCATTGAAAAGTGCGAGGAAATGCACCGTCATTTAAGAGACAATGACCAGTACAAGATATCGTTTTTAGACAAGCATGTGTCTCCCCATCGGTTGCTCAGTACATTGTTTTGTGCTGCTAGGAAACCTGACGAAGCTCTTTGCGCTGTAGAGCTAGGACGGGCTAGAGCCCTGGCCGACTTGATGTCAGCTCAGTATTTAGTGGAAAAACAAATATTAGTAAGCCAACATTCATGGGTTGGTATTGAGAAGATCATGAAGAAAAATGGTAACTGTACTTGTGTGTACATTTCCTATTATAATCAAACTGTATTTTTGTGGATTCTTCAGACAAACAAAGGCATTGTTTTGCGACAAAAGAAACTAAGTGACTGTTTTAGTCACGTAGACGTAATGACATCAGTTGATGACGTTTTTGGAAACGAAACCTTCAGGAAGCATCATGTTTTACCCAAAGAGCAGTGTGAAGATCGATCATTATTTCCATCAAGCCCCGACCAGCTGACACAGGAATCTTTTCAAGAAGACAGCCTCGCAGCTTTCCGTCTTGTAGAAAAGGAGGAAAACGAATCACAGCATCTTGAACCTCCAACTCTTGCTCAGTGCTACAACATGGTTATTGCTCCTGTGGCTGACTTACTTGATGAACCAGAGATTATCTTTGTACCTGATCGTTGCTTGTTCCAGATTCCTTTTGCAGCATTGAAGGATCCAAATCAGAAGTATTTATCAGATCGTTTCAGGATCCGTATTGTTCCTTCTTTGACGACTCTTCAGCTCATTCAGGACAGTCCAGCGGACTATCACAGTCAAATCGGTGCACTCATAGTGGGTGAGCCGGCTATTTGTGAAGTTTATTACAAGGGAAAGCGTGAGAAATTACCCCCTTTGCCCTGTGCAAGAAAGGAAGCGGAGATGATTGGACGACTACTGGGAGCTCAACCATTGTTAGGAGAGAATGCAACTAAGCAGGCGATTCTTCAAGGCATACACTCAGTCAGTTTGATCCATTTCGCTGCTCATGGTGATGCCGAAAGAGGAGAAATTGCTCTTGCCCCTCGACTATCCAATAGTGGGATTCCACGTGAAAAAGACTATTTATTGACAATGGCTGAAATTTCACAAGTGCGACTTACAGCCAAACTAGTAGTCCTCAGCTGCTGCCATAGTGCATGTGGGCAGATAAGGTCTGAGGGAGTTGTGGGAATCGCTCGAGCATTTTTAGGTTCAGGTGCACGCTCAGTGTTGGTGGCACTGTGGGCCATACAAGACGAAGCAACTCAGGAATTCATGAGTCATTTCTACGAGCACCTTGTCTGTGGGGCAAGTGCCAGTGAATCTCTTCATCAAGCTATGAAGTGGATGAGAAGTAACGGCTTCTCTGACAGCAGCCAATGGGCTCCTTTTTTGCTGATTGGAGATAACGTGACATTTGATTTTCGAAAATAAAGGTACCCTAAAGTTGTGTTTTATAGTATAGCGATACTTTTTATGACGTATATTTTTCCCTGAAAAAAAAGACAAGATTAAGGTTGTAGTATTCATCGTGACATTCAATTTAGCACTTCCTGTTACTGAAGGTTTTGTTTTTTGCCCTGTTGTCAACTCCTTTACATCGATCCCACAATGAGGATGCAAGGTTGGACTAGTGGTGAAAGGGCTCGTCTTCCACGATTTAAACTCGATATCTTCTCGCAATATCTTCTCGCAATATCTAGATGAACGCGATATTTCCACAATTTTTCTAAACATTTTAGAAGACCTCTTAAGGCCGCCGGAAGATTTTTTATTGTTAGCGAAAAAACGTTATTTGTTTAGTTATTAGCAGTATTTTATATATAGGGATGTCCATTCAGAGCGAAGCTGGTTTAAGTGAAGACCTGTTGATTCCTAGATGTTATTATAAAAACCCGAATACGTTTTATTTGTTTTTTTTACTTGTTATTTTCGTTCAAAAGTTTAAACTTCATTATGATGTTTGGACTGAAAGGTTTGTTTGTGTATTACCCAGTGTTTGTAAGAAAGAGCTACTTACCTGTTAATGGATGATTTATTCCAGATCAGAAAATACACCCGCTTCTTTTAAGAAAAAAAGTATATTTTGTTGTTCCAGGTTGTGTTCACCAGACCTGACCAGGGTATGGCAAATCCGATCTTCCTTCTGAAGCCAAGGACCTGGTAAATTGAAGAATCAGCCAGTTGAAAGTCACCTGAAACTGAAAGTGGGCACGCATATACTTGTTTGATCCACCAGTTCACGTTCGCTTGCTTTCATTTGTTGTTGGGCCTTAGTTCCTGTTCATGACATGGTATCTGTCGTGCTCTGACTTTGTTCCCTTTGCAAGCGTTGTGAAAGTGCGTATTGATACCATGAAGACAGCCGTCTTGTCGTGTCTTGTTTTGATAGTCAGATAGAAACACACCAGTGAGTGTTTCAGTTCCAGTTGCCTTTCGTGCTTTGACAGGAAACTTTGGTTCCTTTACAAGCCTTGCACTAGCAGTAGTTAATGGCCCTGTTCAGAACCGTAAAAAGGGCGAGTTTACAGTTGACTTCAAATCCAGATAATTTCATTATGTAAAAGAGCTTGTTTATGCCATGCACTTTATTACTTGGGCGTAGCGGCCAAGTATAAAAATGGAGTTTGGTAGTACACAAATGTGCAGTATTGTGCAACTCTGGGGACGGGAATGTGCTTGTTCAAACCTTCACCGCGGTCAAACGTCCGAGGCGTTTTTCGTTTTATTTTGTGGGATTTCATTTAATATTGAAAGGAAACGTGGGCAAGGATGTACAAAATAATTAGCTTATGTAACTATCTTTTCATATTTCTCAAAAAAAATAAGCTTCGTTGAAAACTGATCAAAACGCTTCGTGCCTGAGCAAAATTGTGTTGGCAA
The DNA here is from genome assembly GCA_022457155.1 of Cladopsammia gracilis. Taxonomy (NCBI): domain Eukaryota; kingdom Metazoa; phylum Cnidaria; class Anthozoa; order Scleractinia; family Dendrophylliidae; genus Cladopsammia; species Cladopsammia gracilis. The sequence goes on from JAJGOT010000154.1 coordinate 287,419, forward strand.
ATGGCGCCGCCAAGTTCTGCGGTTCATAGTTTTCAAACGCTTAGAAGTTTTTTAGTAAACTTTCAAAACGTTCAGTGAATGGACAGTGTATTGTTAATATATTAAACTTTAAACAATGAAAATGACAACCTTAACTTTGAAGTACTTTGGTTAACGTTTGCAAATTTCTCTCGTTTTACCTTGGTGAGTTCATACCTGTTGTTTGTCGATGCGAGGCGAACGTGAAAAAGTGCGAGTTGTGTTTTCTCTGTTGCATCTAACAGTTTCATATTCAATATGCGTAAGGAAAATACTCAAGAAGACACTGCGAAAGTGTTTGACACTCTCGCGATTAATTCTACGATAGAATGGTTTTACTTCATCTGTGAAATAGATAGTAGGATTTTACGCCGTAGTACTTCGTATCAGTTTTTATTATCCTCGAATATTAGAGCGATTACAGTTAACCCGTGAAATAGTTAGTAGAATAGTACGCACTATTGGACAATAATTCCATTGTTTTCTTTTGTTTAATTTGGACTATCACACACTAATTGTTAGATTGTGAATCACGCTATCAAGGTCTAGCGCTAGTGTAATAGATAGTGATAGATAGTGTTACACACTAACTAATAGTTTCTGTTTCACAGTTGAAGTAAAATCACTCTACCTTCAGGACAGAAGCCCGCTAAAACATGTTTAAACCAACAACAACAACTTTATTATTAGAATTGTTATTACAATTACAATTACAAATACAATAAATAAATTATTATAATAATAAATAAATTGAGTAAACTAAAAAAAGAAAAAAGGAAATTTTTCACGCAACCCGCGGTTAGCTTAGGCTAATCGAGGCGGGAGGTGAAGAGGACAAGAAAGAAAATATAAGAAAACCTAGATGTAAGAATAAATTTACAAAGCAAACAGAAAATTTGACATGAAGAACACAACATGAAGAAGATTTAGACGAATACATAGTGCTTGTTTAATAAGAAGTGAACAGTGGACAGCGAAGAAAGAAATATAATCGTGGTAGGAATTCCATTTAATTTTACTTCTTTCGGTTGTTTGCCTTTCATGAATTTTTATTTCGTGAAGTTGAACGAACAGAACATCCAACTGAAACTTTGGGTACAAAAATTCACCACCGAGAGAAGATGTAACAATGCGCGTGTCTTGCGATACGTTTCTTGCGAGTTTCGCTAGCGCTAATGAATGTTTCTCAGGCGAAAATAATCTTAAAGCGATCACTTTTTCATTTAATTTTCTTTTCTGTGTTTCGTATACAGAGGAATAAAAACTGGATATACATGTATTTTCGTGTGTCTGATTGCGAGATGTTTTATGAAATAGCTGCGTTATGCGTTACTGGAAAGGTTTCAAATTAATTTACATTATGCAAATTGCAACATTTTTACCTCAACTGAAAAAATCTATTTCAAGAGGCTAAATATGTTTCTCTCCTCCTAAATTATCATTTCTGCCGTTAACTTAAATTAAATTTATAAGTTTCATTCAAAATTTATTATAATAATGGCGGGAATACTTCCAGCAAAACTTTCAATTCGAAACGTTGTTTTGATCCCGGGTCCGGACCAGGCAAAATAAACTGAAAGATTCATGGCCTTCTGCATGAGCGGTCTACATTCTATACCGTCTGGGATACTTATTTACAGCCATGCTCCGTCACGCGTGACCAGTAATCCAGAGAATGAAATGAACATTTGAATATTTCTTTGTAACGTCCGAGATTTGAATGAAACCTTGAAGATCTCTGTGGAAAACACTTTGAAAGTCACGAATTAACGGAAAATAACTTCGCTGCACGCATAAAAAAAACTAGTATTGTTCGGATGTGTAACATTTCAAACAAAATGATATTTTGTTGCTCTTTGTTTCCGAAAATGCGGTAAAATTCTCAAGGGAATTCCGAATCTTGGAATGAATTTTCAAAACCGACGCGTTATCTTGAAAACTCCATTCAATTTTCAAAAATACTGGTCACGCGTGACGGAGCATGGCTGTAAATGTTCACGTAATGTTCGGCGGTGTACACATTTTTAGCTGCCTTTTATCATCGCAAGGTACCTCTGTCAGTTGTAGGTTTGGTATGTGTAGTTAACATGGATGGAATACTTCATAATGTTGCAAATACAATGGATGAATGTGTCAACAAGCAGCTCGGCGACTCTGCGTGGCTATTTGTTTTTGGAGTTAGGAGTAGAGTGGAACAGGTGAGTTCACCGCAGCTATGTGTTTTACACCACTAAAGCAGAGTGTAGTCAAAACAAATCAAATAAAATGGGGTGAGAGTTCACCCGAAAAAAAAAATGGGGTGAGAGTTCACCAAAGAAAAGAGAAAAAATAATGGGTGAGAGTTCACCAAGGAAAAGAAAAAAAAATGGGGTGAGAGTTTACCAAAGAAAAGAGAAAATAAAAATGGGATGAGAGGTCACCAAGGAAAAGAGAAAAAAATGGGGTGAGAGGTCACCAAGGAAAAGAGAAAAAAAATGGGGTGAGAGGTCACCAAGGAAAAGAGAAAAAAATGGGGTGAGAGGTCACCAAAGAAAGGAGAAAAAATGGGGTGAGAGTTCACCAAAGAAAAGAGAAAAAAATGGGGTGAGAGTTCACCAAGGAAAAGGAAAAAAAATGGGGTGAGAGGTCACCAAGGAAAAGAAAAAAATGGGTGAGAGTTCACTAAAGAAAAGAAAAATGGGTGAGAGTTCACCAAAGAAAGAAAAAAATGGGTGAGAGTTCACCAAAGAAAAGAAAAAAAATGGGTGAGAGTTCACCAAAGAAAAGAAAAAAATGGGGTGAGAGTTCACCAAAGAAAAGAAAAAAATGGGGTGAGAGTTCACCAAAGAAAAGAAAAAAAATGGGGTGAGAGTTCACCAAAGAAAAGAAAAAAATGGGTGAGAGTTCACCAAAGAAAAGAGGAAAAAAAATGGGGTGAGAGTTCACCAAGGAAAAGAAAAAAAATGGGGTGAGAGGTCACCAAGGAAAAGAAAAAAAAATGGGTGAGAGTTCACCAAAGAAAAGAAAAAAAATGGGTGAGAGTACACCAAAGAAAAGAAAAAAAATGGGTGAGAGTTCACCAAAGAAAAGAAAAAAATGGGGTGAGAGTTCACCAAAGAAAAGAAAAAAATGGGGTGAGAGTTCAGCAAAGAAAAGAAAAAAATGGGGTGAGAGTTCACCAAAGAAAAGAAAAAAAATGGGGTGAGAGTTCACCAAAGAAAAGGACAAAAATGGGGTGAGAGTTCACCAAAGAAAAGAAAAAAATGGGGTGAGAGTTCACCAAAGAAAAGAAAAAAATGGGGTGAGAGTTCACCAAAGAAAAGAAAAAAAAATGGGTGAGAGTTCACCAAAGAAAAGAAAAAAAAATGGGTGAGAGTTCACCAAAGAGAAGAAAAAAAATGGGGTGAGAGTTCACCAAAGAAAAGAAAAAAAATGGGTGAGAGTTCACCAAAGAAAAGAAAAAAAGAAATGGGGTGAGACGTAACCAAGGAAACAAAAAAAATGGGGTGAGAGGCCACCAAGGAAAAGAGAAAAAAATGGGGTGAGAGGTCACCATGGAAAAGAAAAAAAAATGTTTGAGGTCTCACCGATGTGTCTCACCTACAATCTCAAGTTCCAGGATGTTGCAAGCGGAATGGCACGACCCATTCTCGTCCCCAGAGCCGCTTGACCCTCTTTTAAGAGGGTCAAGTACAATTTGTCCTCGAGACGAGATTATCTCATATCAATAATTGCTATTTGACACCGAATTGACGATTATAGTTAATTCCGAACACTGACAGTCTGAAAGGAATTCTGGGAAATCAGCATTTTTGTTGAAAAAGAACAATCCTTAGTGTTCGGACAGGACTCGAACCTACGACCCTACGACCCTTCGCCGACTTATCCTCTCGTCTAACCACTGGACCACCACGCTGCTGGTTGAGCAAACCTCAATTTTTTAACATAATAAAATTCATGCGCTTATTCTACACCCTGTAGTAAGCCTAGAAAATCACTCGCTTGAAAATAATTTTAGAAAGTAAATGGAAAAACTTGATCACCAAACCTCAACAAAAAGCTAACCATTTGAAATCAGCGCTCAGGCCTAATCACTGTAGATCAAAGATATTCTATGCAAGACTCAAATAAATATCTTGCAAATATAATTTCCCACCGCCTTGTAGTTCGGTGGTCTAGTGGTAAGAAGACGTTCCTAGTAGCGGTAGTTCCGGGTTCGAATCCCGCAGTCCAAATAACATTTTTTTTTATTATTTCTTCTTTTCTGAAATGTCCTGGGAAACAGTGTTCGGAATTAACTATAATCGTTAATTCGGTGTCAAATAGCAATTATTGATATGAGATAATCTCGTCTCGAGGACATGTTGTCAAGTACGAGGGTCAAGGGGCTCTGGGGACACACGATCCGGAAGTCCTAGAATCTAGGACTTCCGGTTGTTCTACGCAGGCTCAGAGTTTTTTCAAAATGGCGGACGTGCAACTGCAATGCGAAGAACACGGTGCAAGAAAAGGCAGGATTCTGGCTGTCTCATTTCAGAAGTTGGACGTTTTTCTTTTGGCGAGGAGTAGTTAGATGCTATCGTTGAACTTTCAGCGGTTTTTGAGTCTTGGATGTGGTAATAATCGTCGTAATTCGTGATCAAATAGTTCGAGGATTTTGGCTTATGAATAAGCTTACATCAGCTGACATTTAAACTTATCATCAACTAATGGCTAGTCTGGCCGATGCCGTGATTTTTGCATCCAGAATTCAAGGTATTAGATGTTATTTACAGCCAAATATCAATCTGAATGGTATTTTAATTCACAAATCTTTGACTTCACTAATGAAATCTTTTGGACATTTCAAACTTACAAGTACATTTCCCTTTGGCTTTTATACAAGCTTTACCACAGGCGGACCACCCGATGTTTGTGTGTGTTGCGTGACATCGTTCAATGGCGGTTACAAAAGAAATATGGGTTAACATAAATAACTTGGCCGCGATTTGCTCTGAATACTAAGTTTATCCTATATGTTCAATAAAAGTTTAGATGAAATGTTAAATGAGTCTTGTGTGTTATTTTTTGCCCGTTCTGGGCCGTTTAAGGTGTCATTTTGCGAGATAATTTATTGAACCCTAAGAGTAAGAAGAGAAAGAGAGACAAGGCAGGCAACAAACCAGCCGGCGACCGCGACCTTGTTCACTTCAAGCGCGATCTGACGCTAAACCAGCACATTTCTCACCTCGAAAACGCCGGCATCCGATTGAGCACAAATTTCTTCGTACTTGTGCCGAGCTTGAGCTTCAACCTTCCAGAATTTTTCGAGAAAAGCGATCCTGAAGTCCAAAAAACGTGAAAAAACTGCTTTCTCAATATGATCGGTGCCAGATTCATGACCAAAGGAATTTGAAGAATGCGAGTCCATTCGAACCTACCAATTAACGCAACGCAACGCATCGCTGCCGTTCGCGGTTCAAAAGCCCATTGGTAGATTCGAATGGACTCGCATTCTTCAGATTCCTTTGGTCATGAATCTGGCACCGATCATATTGAGAAAGCAGTTTTTTGGACTTCAGGATCGCTTTTCTCGAAAAATTCTGGAAGGATGAAGCTCAAGCTCGGTACAAGTACGAAGACATTTGTGCTCAATCGGATGCCGGCGTTTTCGAGGTGAGAAATGTGCTGGTTTAGCGTCAGATCGCGCTTGAAGTGGACAAGGTCGCGGTCGCGGCTGGCTTGCTGCCTGCCTTGTCTCTCTTTCTCTTCTTACTCTTGGGGTTCGATAAATTATCTCGCGAAATGACACCTTAAACGGCTCAGAACGGGCAAAAAATAACACACAAGACTCATTTAACGTTTCATCTAAACTTTTATTTAACATATAGGATAAACTTAGTATTCAGAGCAAATCGCGACCAAGTTATTTATGTTAACCCATATTTCTTTTGTAACCGCCATCACACAAACATCGGGTGGTCCGCCTGTGGCTTTACTAGACTTTTTGAATTAATCTAAGACTGAACAGGGAAGAAAAATAAAGATAAATGATGTCTAATGAAATGTTGAAATATGTGTTGTGGCTTTCTGTGCACTGAACTCTTTAATAAAATCACTTTTTGCATCTACATGACTTTTTTTTTAACTCAGGGCAGAGCATTCGCACTGTAATTTGGAGAAATAAAAAAAACTACCACTAAAAAAATACTACTGTTATTGCAAAGGTCGCTGAATGGAGATCTACAAGTAGCCCAAAAGTCAAAGAAGCATTGCAGGTGAATCAACCAGTGATAGATTTCACTGTCATTGAATGTCATCTCCTATCACTCTATTAAGTTTGGCTGCTGAAGGCCAATGTTCTCCAGTTCTGTAAACATAAAAATCTTTTTTTTTTGGCTTAAGTTCATCTCCACATCAGCTCAAAGAGGGATTAGGGTGATTTAGATAAACAAGATGAGTGCAGATGCAAAAGACATGAAGACTGATTGAGCTTCAGCATCTGTCTTGGTTCTTTTGTACATGCACTCACTTCACTCAACAGATTCTCCATTTCCAGAAAACTCCATTTGAGCCTTTGCAGAGTTGATGGGCTTTTACAACAGATAACAAGATCCATTGTCATCTTCAGAAATGAAAATCAATTTTTGAAAGACTATGTTAATAATTCATCCTCGTAAATCCTGCCTGTAAAAGTTTGTATGTGAACTAAAGCCAACTTTTTAGCATGAGTTCTAAGATCAGCCAACAGGAAATGGAATCTATCTGTTTGGGTACCACATGTAGATATATGCCACTGTCATAATCATTTTAAAACAAAATTAAACATTCAAATGTTTCAGAGTGAACTTGCATATTATAAATGAGATAACAGCCTTGTAAAGCATGTTTTTTATTGGTGCCTGTGTAAGATTAGTAAGCATGATCACCTGATTTTGGGCCAGGCATGGAGAGTATTCATTACAACTGTGTTAGCTTCTTGCAGTTTCACAGATTGTCAATGTGGTAACTGTTACAGTTCATAAATACTTAGTGTGCTGGATGCATAAAGCACCATTTGAAAAAGGCTCAGCTTTATATTGTCAGTCCTAGAAAAAGCAAGAGTAGTTGGTAAACCAACAGCTATCTTGTCCTCTTAGATACATGGCTCACACAGTCTGTATAGCAGAAGCAAGTTGGAGGATAAGCACATCACATGTACTGATCAGCATTCTGTTAGCCTGTTACAGGCAGTCAGTTACTGGGATTGATATGGAGGGAAAGCCAAGAAAACTGAGGAAAGAGTACCTGCAATGGACTTCCTTTGGTCACAATGTAGGGTTTAAGTATGTGCATTATACTCTTTATTCACATTTAAACTTGGTCAAGGGCACTTAGCTTACTTGGAAGACCTTGTGTGAAACCACTTAATATGATAACTGCCCAAATTATATTTTCCATAAAAAATAAACAATGAAAAATTGCAATAAATGTATAGATACACTTTGTTATAAAAACAACAAATTAATTAGAAAAATGATGTGAACCACCATAACGTTTATTTTACCCTTGGTAATAATACAGTGTCTACAGTGGAATTAAAGGGTCTCAAGACAGTCCATCACTCATGGTTATTAGGGAATGTTATCTCAAAATTATATTTTCAAATCTGATAAAATGCAGTGCAGTACTCAATCGTTTATACAGGAATAACGAAATCGTGAAACCAAATATAACACCCAAAAATGAACAGCTACACGTAATATACTGGAATTCAAGAAGGGTGGCAAACTTTACTACGAAATGTGGATTTTTGACAGAAATAATTGAGTACCTTTGAAATTTATAAATGCATTTGCCACAGTTAGTAACCAAACTAGCGATCCAGCTGCTTTTTGATCGTCGTAAACAGCTGTTTTATCAAATAAGGGGATTTGTTAATATGTTCTGATACACAAAATAGTTTCTCCGGACACTGCCTGAAATTGATAATCCTCGGTGGGTCGGTGAAGTTTTGTTGACCATGTTGTTTACGTCCAGCCAAAGGAATCCTCGATCGAACTTCTTCCTCTAGTTAACAAAGTATAGCACTTAAAAACGCGCAGTCTTTGTCGTTAAAAAATAAACATAGTGTTTCTTAAGTATAAGCGTCCCAATCCAACACCTTCCGACAGTTTAAATGCAAGCTACAAAGCGATTTTTCGACTGAATTCTGCATAAAATGATCACTAACTCGATTTCCCGGTAGTGTGACCTAATCTATATTTTTTACTTCCGTTTTAGATTTTATTGTTTTCAGACTAGCCAATCAAATCCTGCGTCCCCAGAGCCCCTTGACCCTCGTACTCAGGCCCCAGCGGTTAAGAGGGTCAAGCGGCTCTCGGGACGAGAATGGGCACGACTCCATTAGTCGCTGGTTTTTATCTCGGGACGATCAGGATGAGAAACGCGAATTTTACCGCCCGGTCAAATAGCGAGTGGGAAACTGAACCTCCCGAGGTCGGAATGGGGACAATAAGTGGATAAGACTCCAGAATTAAGTAGATGTAAGGACCGGTGTTGTCACATGAGAAATATTTTTCTTTCACGATTGTATAAGTGCAATAAACGCGGAGCGTTAGAATAGGTTGTTTGTTGACATACTGGGTTGTTAAAGGGGCGGATCTAGAATTAGCGAAGCAAAATGGGGGAACCAGTACAGTAAATATATGGCGAAAGGGTGACGTAAATATTTAAAATGTTTATATATTTTCTCAGATCCACCCCCATGCTCTCCCTTTGATCCGCGAGTGCTGTAAGTTTTCTTTTTCCCTATTGTACCTTCTGCCTGTAGTCACAGGGAGTCGAGAGTCTTTGAAACCAGGGTACCTCAAAACCCTCCCGGTCATACTGGGTCAAGACTGTCCTCTCTCTGCGGACTTCTACGGTTTTTTTCACACGCGTATTTCGCCATTTTTTTTGTCTTTGTTTTTCGCTTCAGGCGATACACTGGTCATGGGAAAAGCATGACGATTTAATACCTCCATCAATAATACCGGTGATTGCACAAATGCAACTCAGTGGGTCAATACCGGGGGAAACCCCGTATGGGTCAGCGGTGAGAGGGCAGGAAATGACCGGCTTGAAAATGGTTCGACTAGTAGAAAAAGGGAGAGGCTATTGCACAGCTTGATGAATTAATGTTCCGGGATCCGGACCATTTTTCTCGCAGAGAAACTCCCCATAGAAATGCAGTTAATTGGACAGAAATAGCGAAGTTGGCACCCTTATTGAACCAGGAGCATGTGCTATCTTCGATAGCGTCATAATGTGTTAATATTCCCGTACTTTAGACACTTTAGGGGGACGTTCAAGGGGGAACGTTGCGATTCCAACCGGCCAAACCCCTGAATACTCACTGAGGAGTAACGTATCGTGTAAATAATTTGGAGAATTTGTCCGGAAAACGCTTTTAAACGCTGACCGTGAATTGGCACTTTGTGAATCTCAACGATGCCTTTGGCGAGTACGTGGGGAGTACGGGACGACGCTTCTTTGTGTACACGGATCTGGTGGAAAGCAATCGGATGGGCGGTCAACTCCACCCCTTGATTCGAGAAGCGCATTTTCCCAAAAGCGGAGAAGGGGTGCAGTTCTTTGAACCCTTGCACATCCAATGGGTCCCCTTACGACGCCCCTGGATCGACATCGTCGAAGTGCAACTGGCCGACCCGACAGGAACCTTGGCGAAGATGAAAAAAGGCCAAACGGTCGCCACCTTCTCGTTCCGCAAGGTGACGGTATAAAAAAGGCAGCTCTCCCTCCCTCCCTCGTCGATCCTCGAGCGTCGTCATGTTGGGAGGTAGTTTAACGCGTTATCATCCCCCCTCGACGAGAACGGGGACGGGGCAAGGCGGAGGTGCCTTCATGCAAGATTTGATCAAATTGGCCACCCCGTTGCTCGCGTCGTCGTTGCGCGAAGGAAAAGCGTCGCTGGACCGAGGTCAATCGTGGAAATTAAACAGGCGGGAAAAGCGGTGTTCGGTGCCTTGGGACGAGGGGTGAAACGAAAAGCCCTGACGAGCAAGCAAGGGATCTATAAAAAAGCGGCGAAACGAGCCCGAGACATTTTCGGCGAGTGAAGACAGAAACATTAAGGAAAAAAAAACTAGCGGCAGTTGCACCACCATGGTCCACCCCCTGGTCGTGCAATCGCGACCCCGGCATCTGACGGGAAGGGGACGGTATAAAAGTCCCGTCCAACGCGGGGGGTTGGATCTCGTCGGACGTGGCACCTCCCCCGGGGTATTGGTTCACTCGACGACTACGTCAACGCGGAGGTTGGATCTCGTCGGACGTCGCGCCTCCACCGGGGTATCGGCTCGCCAGATACATAAAAAGGGTCCACGTGCGTCCACGGCAACTCAAACGTTCACGTCCCTGAACGCAACCATGTCGTTGGAATTGTTTACGATTCCCACGGCCGACATTGCTCGGCAGGGGTATCGGATGGTCAAGTACAGTCCGTCCACCACGGGCATCCGACCCATCACCTTCACGGTGCAAGCGTTGGACGATTTTTGCGATTTGGATCGAAGTTATTTGGAACTGGAACTGCGTTTGCATTCGGCCTCCACCAACGGCCTGGTGGCGGACGCGAATGCCGCCTCGACGCCGACGATACCCGATTCATATACGCGGTCAACAACATTGCGCATTCCATCTTCAAACAAATGAACCTGCGCTTCAACGGAGCCCTCATGAGCGAACAGACGGACACGTACGCGTACAAGGCATTCCTAGAAACCATCTTGAATTTTAATAGAGAGGAAGGAGAGACCTTGCTGGCCGCGCAAGGGTGGGTGAATCAATTGGATGTCGTCCCTCGGATCCAAGCCGGCGGCGCCAACGACGACCTGCCCACCACGGACGGATGGTTGCACAATTCGGTGCAAGCCCTGAAAACGGCCTCCGTGCGATTTCGCGGCAACCAGACCATGACGTTCCTGATCAAGCCGCACCTGGAAGCCTTTCACACGGGACGTCTTCTCACCCCGGGCGTAGAAATGGTCTTGGAACTGTTTTGCCACGCCCCCGATTTTTTCACCTTTGGCACCAAGACGAGTGGCACGGGGGTGAAACGGATGGTGACGTTGAACCACGAGGATCTGAAAGTGACCCTGCATCTGTGCCGCGTGAGTTTGAATCCCACGGTGTACAGCGCGTTGCAAGCCGATCGAAAAAGCAAGAGAGAGACGGCCAAGTACCCGGTGGTGAGAAGCGAGATCCGGTCCTTTTCGTTCGACGGACGGACCACCAAATTCACGGAAGATAACGTGTTTGTGGGAAAAGTGCCCGATCGGATGATCGTGGCGTTGGTGGACAGTCGAGCGTTTAACGGCGATGTGGAATGGTATCCGTTTGCTTTTCAAAAATTTGGGGTGACCCGCATCAAGCAAGTGGTGGATGGGGAAGAATACCCGTACCCCACCCTGGAATTGAATGGAAACAATAATTTGAAAGATTTGAAAGGCTACCGTCGGTTCCTGGAAGCGTGTGGACGGTTGCAGCACCATGGTTCCTCCATGGTGAGACTGGAGGATTGGGGGCAAGATGGACAATGCACGTTGTTCGCGTTCAACAATGTACCCTCGGGCGTGGCGGACGACCCCGAGTACCGAAACCCGAAACAAGCTGGCAATCTACGCGTGGAAATTGATTTCCAGGTTGCTCTGAATACCAATATCACCGTGTTGGTCTGGGGCGAGTTTGAAAATCTATTTGAAGTGGATGGCAACGGCGCTGTCTTGTATAACCTGCACCGTTAGCTGAAGAAAACACGAAAAAAAAAAGAAGAAGAAGCATGGAATTTGTAGCGCTGAGCGATACCGTGTTACGCTACTTGGCCAGGGACGACGACGCCTTGAAACGCGTGTTTTGGGACGTGGTCCCGTCGGACGGATTGCCGCAATCTCCCACCGTGACGACCCGGGCAGGCTACATCGTGAACACGGACCCGACGGGGGAACCGGGTAAACATTGGCTGCCCGTGTGGACCGAACCGGGACGAGGTTGCGAAGTCTTTGACAGTTACGGGCTGCCCTTGAACACGTACCCGGCCCCGGGCATGCACGAATGGTTGGCGCAATGGCCCACGGTGTTTCGAAGCGGCGTCACCCTTCAAGCCCTCCGGAGTCAAACCTGCGGACATTACGCCTTGTTGTTTCTCAAAGCGCGAGTACGAGGGGTCTCGTTTGAAGAGTTTTTGGCCGACTTTTCGCCGCACGACCTGGTATCCAACGACGCCAAAGTGGCGCAACGAGTCAAAGCTTTGATCCAGGAAGAATTGAGCGAAGTGGACAATGCCGTCCCCAATCGTCAATGCAGCGTGAGCTTTCAAGAGAACAAGGAACATTTCCACGTGTAAAACAGAAATAGACAAAAGAAAAATGAAAACAGTTGTTGTTGTTATTATTGTTATGGTTGTTGTTGTTGTTGTTAAAAAAAAAGAAAATAAAACAAGTGGTTGAAAAAAAAGTGTTTCCGGTGCAATTTTTTAATTTAAATAATAAAAAACAGACCCATTTGACAGCGAATGCTCTGATGGTCTAGTGGTAAAGACGCTGCGTTGTGGCCGCAGAGACCCAGGTTCGAATCCTGGTCATTGCATCTCTCTCTTTTTTTTCTTTTTTTCATCATAAAAAGGGCCACCCCTTGCTGGGAAGGGGACTCATTCGGGACACCTCTTCAACATGCCGCAAGGGAATCCAACCAAACGACAAAGACGACGACGACGACGACGCACCACCCGAGGGTTCACGGGTAAATCGGGACCCAATCCCTCCTTTTTGACGGTGTTGGGAAAACGAGAGCAGACGGGCGGGATCTTAACCGTGTTAGCCTCGGCGGCCAAACTGGGATACCAACTGGCAAAAATGAAATCTTACAAAAGGATGGGCGTGACGGGTGCCGCGGGTCATTATCGCGGTCGACGCAAACCGTGGGAAGTGTGAAAAAAAACCAACCATGATCACCAGACAAGATGCGCAACACGTGATTCAATGCCTGAGAGAATTGGAATGGGGAGAAATTCTACGCCATCCCGAGGATGTCTTGTGGAATCGATGGGATTATCGCCAGTATCGTCGATTGCGCGCCTTGGCCGAACGAGGTGACTGGGATGCCCTGGTGACCGCGCTTCAAACTTGCGGGGAAACCCGCGTCAGGGAAAGCGTGGCAACCTCGATAAAACAACGCACCCCTCGATGGTACGATTACTACCTAGCACCATGATTCGTATGCCGAGTAGCGTCATGGTCGGCGGCCCCTCGGGATGCGGCAAAACCCAATTGCTGGACGACCTGTTGACGGAACAACGCGCGTTTGAACGGACCCCGGCTCGGATCGTGTACTGTTACGGGGTGTGGCAACCCCGCTTTGCTGGCATGAAGAAGAAAGGCGTTCGATTTCATCAAGGTATCCCGACCCCCTCTCACTTGGGACAATGGTTCGAGGGTCGAGGGGGCGATATTCTGGTGTTGGACGATCTCATGGAAGAAGGGGGCAACGACAAGCGCGTGTTGGATTTATTCACCAAAGATTCCCATCATCGCAACATCACGGTGTTTTATTTGACGCAAGATTTGTTTCCGCCCGGTAAATTTGCCAAGACCATCAACCGAAATGCGCATTATGTCATCGCCTTCAAGAATCCGCGCGATCGCACGGGCATGCGGAATTTGGCGTTGCAAGCGTTCCCGGACAAATGGCATGGGGTGATGGACGTGTTCAACCTCTGCACGCAGAATCCCTTAGGCTATTTAATGTTGGATCTTCACCCGGCGTCCGACGATCGGTTTCGGTTGTGGACGAATCTGCGCGAACGAGAAGCGCCTCCGGTGGTCTTTGAAGAAACGGGATGAGTCGTGAAAGTTCACCCTCCCCGCAACTCATTCGCGATGCGCGGGAGAGCGACGACGCCCTGCTGGATCCGGCATACCTGGAACAGATGGAACGGTTTTGGGTCACGCTGTCGCCGGCCGGAGTAGGCACGAGCCCCCAACCCGCCGCCACGGCGCGTCCGGCGGGAGTGGGGGTGTCGACCTCCTTTTCGTCCCCTCGAGACCTGAACCCGAGCGACTTGTTGCAAGAATTGGGATTGGCGGTGTCCCCACCACGTCGTGCCGCCGCCTCCTCCTCCTCTTCCTCGTTTCGGTCTCCGTCGCCGTCCCCGCCGCCCACCCCGTCCGGGACCGTCTCTAGCACGAGAAGGAATTTGGTCATGCATCGGATCCTCAACGCTCCCATGACGAAAGAGGAAGAAACGCGATTGCGGCAACAATACCGTATCACGGATGAGGATTTGGACAGGTACATGGCCACCCTCCCCCCGTACGAGGACGCAGGCTCCCCCGCGTCACCTACCGCCGTCGCCGCCCCACCCACGACCGTCTCGGCCGCCAGGACGGCAGCAGGCGCCCCGGCGGACCGGGAGAGTCCCCTTCCTCCTCCTCCTCGTCGTCATCGCCCTCTCCGCCTCGTTCCCCTCGCGGACGTGGCAGACGACCCAGAGGACGTCGGGGTCCCGACCCGACCAATCGACGCAATCAAGAGGACATGGGTCGACAAATGGATCTGTTGGCGGAAGATGCCAGACAGCAAGCCCGCAACCGGCGCATACGCAACATCACGCATACCAATACCGTGACCACGGTGTACGAGGACAACGGCGAGGCGCCCACCGTACGACGGACCTCCTCCCACATCACCAATCCATAAAAAAGAGGGAGAGAGAGGAAAAAAAACATAGACACACATCCACACTTTGGTGCAGACAGTGATCGCCATGGTTCGAGGCAACGGGGTGCGTCGACGCACGACTCCCCGCATCCGACGACGACGGCGTGGAAGGTCCCAACACCACCAACGGGGAGGAAATCTCCTTCCCGTGTTATTTCGCGACTTGCAACGGACCTTTGGGAAAAAAACCGTGGGCACTTTGGCCAAAGGCGCCTCCAAAGAAGCGCAAGCCTTGGCGTTGGCCAAAGGCAGTGTCGCCGTGGGCAAACAGATGAAACGAGCCTTTCAACAGGCGAAACAACGCATTCCGCCGGAACTACGTCGACACCTGATCTTCCTATAAAAAACGGAAGGGGAACTTGCCCACGTCATTGTGGGACGACAGGATGCCAAAACGACGGGCCGTGAAAAGACGTCGACGGCGGCAGACCAGGGGGCTTCAACGCGGGGGTGGTTTGGAACAACTGATTCCCCCCATCCTGCGTGCGGTGAAATCGCTCATGGGAGGTCAATCCGTGGGAGCCTTGGCGAAAAAAGCCGCGAAAGAATTGGCCAAAGAAACCGTCAAGAGTGGGGCGCGAGGGGTGGCCCGTAAAATGTCCAGTACCGTGCGAGGCATCAAACGGAAAGCCACGCGAGCCGCGCAACGCGTCAAACGACGTCTGCCGGGACTATAAAAAAAAACGGCCGAGAGGCCTTCCGAGGAAAAATCATCATCCTTTGCCGTCGACACTTGGGACCTGGATCATGCCGAAAGGAAAACCACGACGACGTGCCCTGCGTCAATACGGAGTGAAAACGCGACGACAACCCCGCAATCGTCAACACGGAGGCGTGTTTCCTTTACTGGCCTTGGCCGTGCCCGCCTTGATCGCCGCGGGCAAAGCGGCCGCCTTGGGTGCGGCGGGAGGCGCGGCGGGGTTCGGTGCCAAGAAAGCCTTGGAAGCCGCGACGCGTAAACGGAGGTGAAAAAAACAGAAAACAAAAACAAGAGAAAAGAGAAAGAAAAAAAACCCGTGGAGTATAAAGCGAGCACGATGCCTACGGACGGCGGTCGATCCGAGTGTGCGTCATGCGTCGCATCCACCGTCAATTGCCCTTCTTGAAAAGTGTCTTGAAGGAAGCCGATCAGCATCGACGACAAGAACGATTGCAATTAGCCAATGCGGATCAAATCAATGCCATCAGCGAATTGGCGATGAACACGTTACGGGGCACGGTCCCCCTCTCCCGCGCCAATTATCGAGTGCTACTTCCCCACCGCCAGGCCTTGCGCGAGATGGCGAAAAAAAAGAATTCGATAAAAAGACGTCGAGAGACCATGCAATCGCAAACGGGGGCGGGTCTCTGGCGCGGGTTGAATTGCGTCTGCGAAAGAGCCCTCAAGTCGCGATGAATCGCGTGTCGCACCTTATAAGAAGAACGGAACGACGGGAACAAGAACGTCAGGCCACCTTACAGCGCGTGGTGGAGACCTTGCAAAGTCGAAATCGAGACGTGGAGAGGCTCGAAAAAGAACTCGACACGCTTCGCGAGCGATTGAGGCAAAAAGAGGACCACGTGGAGGTATTGTGTCAACATTTGCTGAATCTACGCGATCATCAACTCTGCCGCTACTGTCGAGTCTACGCCGACGTGTTGGGAGACGGAAGCGGCAAAGAACGACCATGAGCGCGTTCCAGGCCCAAGCCGTCACCGACCCTCGACGGTTTCTTCAATTGCAAGAACAGTACAAGCAACGGTTGATGGAAGACAGTCGATTGAATAAGGCGGCGACCTTGGCGGCCGAAGAAGACGTGTTGCTCAACTCCGACCTGGACCCGGGGCTCAAAGTCGCGTTGGCAAACCCTTGGCGCGTCAAGTGCGCGTGTGGACCAAACGCGTCCGACAACCGGGCATGACGGCCCCGGGCACGGGAGTGGGGGCACCGGCGGCGGAGGAGGAGGATCCGGCCGAGGCGCCCATCTCCACCTTCCTCAAACACATGATAAAAGGACGCACCCCGTCCACACCCGCGCCAGGTCCAAAACCGGCCAAACCGACGGGAACCCCGAAAAAGGTCAGCGTCAAGAAACTCACGACCCCGTCGGGCATTCCGAGACCCATCCGTCCGAGGCAACTTCCCTTTGACACGCCGGCGTCGGCACCCGGTCCATCGACGTCCTCGTCCCTCAGCGGGACGTTGAAGAAACGAGCCAAACAGACGATAGGAAGTGTCGCGAAAAAAACCCAACAAGCGATCCGAGACAAAGCCAAGGCGGCTCTCGAAAAAAGAGCGAAAGGGGAGTTGGAGAAACTCAAGACGAGTTGGTTGGATTGGAAGTGATGGGACGCGGTCAAACACCCAAACGAAAAAGGCAACGGGCTCCCCGCCGGCAAAGAGCCATTCGCGGAGGAAGTTTCGACCTTCAAAAGTTACTGGCCAAAACGGGGATCGAATTTCATTGGCCGGGGTATCAATACATGGGCCCCGGAACGCATCTCGCCAAACGCCTGAAACGAGGGGATCCCGGAAAAAATCGATTGGATCGATTGGCCAAGCAACACGACATCGATTACGGTCGTGCCAAGACGTTGCAGGACAAGTGGAAAGCGGACGAAAAAATGATCCGAGGGATTGCCAACCTGCCGGGAAAACACACCCTGACGGAGAAGATTGTGAAAAAAATCATGCAAGTCAAGAAACGATTAAAATTGTGAAAGAACACTTTATTGTAAAATCCAACGTTGCGTTTAAAGTTTAATAAAATCAACCACTTGTAAAAAACAAAAAAGTGTTTTGTGTCAGTTCACGCCTTATTGTCTTTCAAGGTCAAGACTTGGACGCCTTCGTTCACCAATTGTTTTTCGAGGGCTTGTAAGCGGGGATCCTTCTCGAAATACTCGGGGATAACAAATTCGCCCGCGTGCTTGTCCATCCCAGCCTGCAAATTGTATTTGGCCAATTTACAGAATCCCTCGCAACAGTTGGGTTCCCAGTCGTAACCGTGTCCCGTGTGGTAGGCGGCATCTTTCTCCTCTTCGCACTCCCTGCACAAAATTTGGTCCAACAAGAGATCGCAGCGCACTTGCCATTGCAGGCCCCGACGACGTTCCTCTTTCGTGTCTTTCAAGCACTGCGTTTACTCCCGTTGCAACGTCTCGACTCGAGCGCGGGCCTCTTTCATGTCTGTCGACCACTGCATTTTGTCCCGTTGGTAGGTCTCGATTCGAGCGCGGAGGGACGAGTTGTCGGTCTTCAAGTCCTCGACGCAACTCGGGATCTGGCTCCAGGGTACCCCACTGAGTTGACACGTGACATCCGCCATGGCCTTTCGCAGGGACAGATTTTCTTTTTTCACGTCGTTCAATTCCTTGGTCAATAACACGTTCTTCACGGATAACGGATCCATCGCGTACCCCAACATCGTGCCCGTCCTTTTCTCTCTATCTCTCGAGGCGATTAAATAGAACGGGGTGGGGTGGCGAGAGACCCTGGGGCGAGTGAAGGGAAAAATGACCCATACCCCCCCATGGGTACCCCGTTCCTTCCCGGCATGCATCGTCCTCCTTCCCGAGGGTATTATAAGAGCAAGGGGTTCCCACCGTTTTTCACCCTTTCACTCAGTTGTTACGAGCTATAGTGAAAAACAAACATGGCGTCAAACAAAGTGGTCACACCCTCGGTGGTGGAAGTCATGCGTGCCAAGCGGAAACGTGTCATGGATGAGAAGGAGACCCGGGTCGCCAAACGCGTGAAAATGGAACCGGTGGGAGAGGATCCATCCCAGACTGCATCGCTTCCCCATGGAGAGTCTTATTGGGATTATCTACCCATCATCCTCCAAGAACGCATCCTGGATTTGGCGGCCAGGCAATTGCACCGCGAACGCATGGCACGGGTATGTTTCGACCTTGTATTTCATCGTGTTTGCCAACTTCATAAATGGGTCAAATATTCAGTTAGATGTGTCGGTTGCAACCATTGCTCGCGACGACGGCGTTACGGGGCCATCGATCAATTATTAACCAAAGTGCGTTCCATCGGTAACCCCCATTCAGCCCATTGGACCAATGGCTATTGCAATCAATGCCACGACGATTTGATGCAATCCCGGAAACTTTGTAACCTTTAATTTTTTTTTCTCTTTAACTACAAGGTGATGGTCGAAATCCGCACCTTGCTTCGCTGTCCTGTCACGCAATGGGTGCGACCCTCTCCCAGTCGACGATCGTTTATTATGCGGGACCTCTCTTGCCTCTACTGCCGGCGACGTGTTGTTAATCTGTAATTTTTTTTTTCACCCCACAAACACAGATCACGGGACAGTTACGGGACTCGTACCTCTGCCCACGCTCGCTATGGTTGAACACCGAAAAACATACGAACAATCCTACGGTGTGCCAACATTGCAATCGTAAAATCTTCAAGGGCAAAATCGATCGTTTGATTAAAAGAAGGAAACGCAGAGATCACTAATTTTCATTTTTTATTTCACATTGTACAGTTGATTTTAGAAATACAAGACTTGCCCGTTTGCGCCGTTTCTATTTGGGGCGATCCCACTCCGTCATCGTATTGTCAACATTGTTTGCGACGATGGACAGACGGGGATATCGACGATCGTTTTCTTCTCCGTTTCTTTTAGTTGATGCAAGAACTCGGGCAATCCGTCGTGTGTCCGTGCACCAAATGGGTCACCAATCCCGCGTTGCTTTATTGTCAACATTGTCGACGCATAGAACTGTTTGGGCGACTCGATTTTCTCGTCGCCCATTCCCTCGATTGGGCTCACGACGATTTTATGGACAGACACGACGCCGTTTACAACGATGATCACCTGATTGCTTTTGCGGACAAACGTTTAAATTTACGTTTTTATCAACACGTGTAATTATTTTTTAAAAAACAATCGTGAATTAATGTTGTTGTTGTTTTTTCAGATTCTGGATCAATTGCTGTCTTTTCGCGTTTGCCCCTTGTACCTATGGTCCACGCGATCCTTCTTTCTTTCCTATCCATGCTGCCATTGCGTGCGGGGACTGGGCCTGGGAACCATTGACGATTGGTTGAAATACAAAAAGCGACAAAACCACTCAACGTGACTTCCCTTTTTTCAGGTCATGACGCAATTGACATCCCTGTTTGTTTGCGGTCACACCCTATGGTCCACCCGTTTGGTGCCTAAATGGATCACTCCCAATCTTCGAGTGTTTTTATGCCAACATTGTTTACGAAAAAAAACACGTGGTTCCATTGACAGTGGTTTCCTCCGTTTCAGGTCATGACGCAATTGAAATCCCTGATCGTGTGCGGCTTCCGACAATGGACCACCTGCAGCGCCGATCCCTGGATTCTATGCAACCATTGCATTCGGTATTTTGCTCTCGGGTCCATTGACGACTGGCTCGAAAAGAACAAACCGCCGCCACCCAGAAGCTATTGGGGTGAAATCTACAACACACGAACAAATCCATTCATGGAGTGAACTCATGTTCCCACATGTATTTTGTTGTTTCGTTGTGTGACTATTAAAAGGCATTTTTTGCGTTATTTTCTGTTATTTTTCCTGTCTCTCTGACCGAGCGGGATCTGGGACCCACCCCGCGTGCGGAACCAGTGCGTCCAGTCACTCATCCCCGAGTGACCCCCGAGCGATTCCCGAACCACCCCGAGCGACCCCCGAACCCATCCCCCGAGTGGGATCTGGGACCCACCCCGATACCTGAGCCCGCGATCCAAAAAAGGTTGTTTCCGGTCAGCGGTCTTTTCCTGAGCCCGCGATCCAAAAACATTTATTTCCGGTCAGCGGTATCTGAGCCCGCGATCCAAACGAGGTCACTTCCGGTCAGCGGTCACCCACCCTCAGGCAAGCGCTACCCAAGGTTACTTCCGTTTTCATAAAAAACCCATGATGTCATTGCACGTGTACAGATTTTCGGTGGTCGTCTCTGATTGGCTAACCGAAGTCACGTGTGCTAAATCCTGGCTCCTGATTGGTCCGCCTAAGGGTTGATCGCCCTTAACTACTGTCTGACGATTGTTGTCATTTTGATGATTGGAAACCAAATTAATAAACTCTGCCTAAAGAAATTCTTGAATTATATGGGGTTTGGCGCAAAACTGAAAAATCAGGAGAGGTTATCACTGGAACTGACATTTTTTTCCAACTAGAAGAGGTTGTGTTGAAATGGCATCCTATTATTGTCAAGTTACAAGATAAGGTAAAACAGTTGCAAGAAGAAAAGGATGTTTTGGATGCTCTGAGTTGCTCTGAGTTACTCTGAGTTGCTCTGAGTTACTCTGTGTTACTCTGAGTTACTCTGAGTTGCCCTAAGTTGGCCGGGCACTCAACTGTTCCGAGTTGCTCACTCAAATGCTCTTAGTTGCTCGCTCAAGTGCTACGAGTTTCTCACTCACTCCAAATGCTCTGAGTGGCTCTGAGTTACAATGAGCTACTCAAAGGGGTCGGTCTAAATTGCTCCTGAATCCCGGAATGTATAGGAGGCACCGAGTTAACCCCTTTTTGAAGGGGAATGTCATTAATCTGAAGGGCAATACATTAACGCCAGTGATGTCATAGCCTATTGTCTTGAACTCATGAATAAAATGCTGTGGAATCTCATTAACATGAAGTGGAATCTCATTAAGGTGTTTCCCTCCAGTTTCCGTGTAGCCGCACCGACCGTTTTTGAGCGGCCGTTTAACTAACTTTCCTTTATTGAATTAGAATGAAACTTACACAAAATATTGTACAAAGTTTGAAGTTTATAAGAGTGTAACAATTTTAAAAATTGGATTTAAAATTGCGGAGATAAACGAGAAACATTGAAATCGCTTGAGTCTAAATTCCGAGCGATTGCGATGGCATCTAGAAAAATCAAAACTATTACGATAAACTATGACATATGGCAAACAAAATATCTTAAAATTAGAAACTTTTGTCAAGCCGATTTTGAGTAAATCAGAAAAACATTTCGAACTTGTGATTTTGCATGTGTATGAGCACATCTACAAATTCCTCAATTAAGCTTATAAAAGTTTAATTTCTCAATCTCAAATTTACGCCAAAATGTGTGTTTAGTGTATGAGATGAAACTGTGAAAGTTTGAAAGCGTTTCTCGTTTTAGTTTTGGAGATTCGATTTTCTGTAGGAAACCGTAGTTTTTTGACTGAGTCCTTGATATTGTAGTTTTAGCACTTTTCTACATATTTCAAAAACCGCGAGATAGATTTTTTTAAAACTTTTATGGTCATTTCTTTATAATATGAACAACATTGTCTCAAAGTTTCATCTTGATTGAAACATTGCAACATGGTCAAATAAAATAATAAAGCTCACCTAAAATGTGATTGAGACTTTGTACTTTGATTGCACGGTTGAAGGCGCAAGTCGTAAAGACGCTTTAATTAATTCAGGTGAAGTGTAACGCATTTCGGCGTGTTGAGAATTATGCAAATCGCAATGACTTCTTTCTTTTCCCTACAATTCAAAATGTCGAGAGAGTCCAGAGCACGTCAAATGCGAATAAAAAACCTGCTTACAAATAAACCTCCCACTGAAATTCGTGGGAATGATAAAAATAACGTGGAACACAGCCCCTAACGTTACTCCGCAAAACATGATGCCTTGCGCTTCACCTGAATTAATTAAAGTGTCTTTACGACTTGCGCCTTCAACCGTGCAATCAAAGCACAAAGTCTCAATCGCGTTTTGGGTGAACTTTATTATTTTATTTGACCATGTTGCAATGTTTCAATCAAGATGAAACTTCGAGACAATGTTGTTCATATTATAAAGAAACGACTAAAAAAGTTTTAAAAAAATCTATCTCGCGGTTTTTGAAATATATAGAAAAGCGCTAAAACTACAATATCAAGGACTCAGTCAAAAAAACTATGGTTTCCTATAGAAAATCGAATCTCCAAAACTAAAACGAGAAACGCTTTCAAACTTTCATAGTTTCATCTCATACTCTAAACTCGCATTTTGGCGTAAATTTGAAATTGAGAAATTAAACTTTTATAAGCTTAATTGAGGAACTTATTGATGTGCTCATACACGTGCAAAATCACAAGTTCGAAATGTTCTCCTGATTTACTAAAAATCGGCTTGACAAAATTTTCTAATTTTTAGATATTTTGTTTGCCATATGTCATAGTTTATTGTAATAGTTTTGATTTTTCTAGATGCCATCGCAATCGCTCGGAATTTTGACTCAAGCGATTTCAATGTTTCTCGTTTATCTCCGCAATTTTAAATCCGATTTTCAAAATTGTTACAATCTTATAAACTTCAAACTAAGTACAATATTTTGTGTAAGTTTCATACTAATTCAATAAAGGAAAGTTAGCTAAACGGCCGCTTTAAAATGGTCGGTGCGGCTGCATGGAAACTGGAGGGAAACACCTTAACGTGAAGTGGAATTTTTATTTACGTGCGGTGAAATACGTTAAGTAGGTTTTTTTCTCGTGAATAAAATGCGGTGGCATCTCATTGGCGTATATCCGGTCTGTTAACTTGTTTGACATAGGTATGTTTACGTTATGAGTGGTGATGGTACCTTATGTGGAGATGATGTAATCTCGATGATGAACACTTGTATCACCTTGTTTGGTAATGACAGACACATTTTCAATGACTTCATGTTTACGTTATGAGTGGTGATGGCTGGTGTAACCAGTTTGACGGGGTTCCTTCCGGTTTCACAATTTATTGTTTGGTAAGCATAAAAGCTCTCGCGCTGTCCACGGTATCATTCACTATTCGAGACTTGAGAAGCGTTAGATCTCAACCAGTTCACCACTTTGGAAGAGTTTGAAAATTTCAACCGGCACAGCGATTTTTCTAGTGATCAGCTTTTGGATCGAATGATGGCCTTATCAATCCCTGAAGAAGTAGTAGAAGTAGTATTTAGAAGTAGTATTTATTTTATTTTTTATTTTTTTTACTTATGGTGTCGTTTTTCCCTAACGAAATGTTACTTTATTTTTGTTGTAGATTCTTGATTCATCCGATATCCCTTTTGAAATGTTGGAGCCATGGGATGACTGGGAGAAAGAGTTTGAAACCCCACAACAGGTATGTGCTCTGTAATTTTTGGTAATTTGAATGAAATCGTACTCCCTGTAGTCAAGTAGTGTTTTCAATTTAACGGCTTTTCTTTTTTTCAGAGTACTTTAGAACTACAGAATGGAGCTGGCAGAAAACGAACAGCAGAGGTAAGTTCTTAGTATTACTTTACTTTTATTGATTTTTCGAGGTGTTTATACGATATATTTTATCTTTAGGATGAAGCAGACATGCACCCCGCTAAAAAGCCTCGCCATGCACTCGACCAGATAAATTAAAGCGCCACGAAGAGACGCATATCAACGAGAAACAACATCAGTGTTCCAAGTGCGGCACGTCGTTTAATCAAAAATCAAATTTACAACGCCACGAGAAACAAGTCCACGAGAAGCGTGCGGCGGAGAGGGAATATAAGTGCAGTACCTGTGGAGAGACATTTCTGAACCTGGCTCCTTTCCGAGCGCACCAGAAAACAGTTCACGGCAAACCCACTTCTGCAGCCACCAAACGACCCAGCGAAAAGACATATGGTAAGAATCACTAAAATGACCTTTTCCATTTTCTTACAGTAAAATTACATTCAGGAATCATATGTTAATTTGTAGTTGCTTGTTTCAATAGAACCTAGGGCATGTTTGAGCATGTCTTTTGTTTAGGGGATTACTTCGAACCAAACCTTTTGTCTTATCGTATGCAAATTCACGATAAGCGCAGTGAAGTGTAACTGTATTTTTAATGGGGACGATATTAGCCTAATTAATCAAGTTGTCTGCATGTTTTTTTCTTTCAGGATCAAACCCCAAACGAATGAAGCCGAACCCAACAGAGCAAAAAGCAAGTACCAGTTGGCAGCAAGAACCAAGATCTATCACCGATCTTCCAGAAGCTCAACAAAGTCCCGTCCCCGAGTACCGTTGCCATTGGCATCAAATAAGGACTCGATTTAACCGCCAAAACCGGCTCCTGGATTGGTATAACTATCGTTTGTCGTCCCTTCAACCTCAAGAGATTCCAAACCACCTGGACGAGATCTTCACCGACCAGTCTACCGTCTTCAAGTTAAACGTTTCATTTGGGTTTATTCTGAGAAAAAACGAGACTGGCGAACTCCAGTATTGCTATGCTTCCCGAAACAGCGCACAAGTATTCGAAGAACCTTTCCAGATTGCCACGGCAGCCGATCTCCAGCAAGTCCGCGAAGCATTGAACAACCTCGATGTATTGGAATGGGTATGCCAACGTCGCCCCAACTCTAAATGGGTGGTGGATACTGTCACCAACATCACCTTCTTTATCACCAAGATCCGAAGTCACCCCATTGGAAGAGGTCAAAATCTGCCCCATTACATTGTAAAAAATCGTGGAATCATCCCCTTGGACCGCAATGCACGGACTGGTAAAGTATGCAACGACAATCTCTGCTTCTTTCGGGCCCTGGCTGTCCATAATGACTGTCATCCCACAGAACTTCTTTTGGTTGAATAGCGTTTCACGATATCTCTGGTAGTAATGCTTTGCGTCTCGCTCCAGATTTTTAGGGTGATAGCAAGCAAGCTCATTAATTTGCAAAGCAATCTCATTAATGTGAAGTGGAATAAATTAACGTGAGGTGGAATCTCATTAACGCCTTATGTGGAGGTGATGGAGATGATGTACACTTGTATCACCTTATTTGGTAATAATGCACACTTGTATCACCTTATTTGGTAAAGACACTCACATTTTCAATGACGTCATGTTTACGTTATGAGTGGTGATGGCTGGTGTAACCAGTTTGACAGGGTTCCTTCCGGTTTCACAATCTATTGTTTGGTAAGCATAAAAGCTCTCGCGCTGCCCACCGTATCATTCACAAATTGCGAGTAGTTGAAAAGCGTTAGATCTCAACCAATTCACCACTTTGGAAGATTTTGAAAATTGTATCAGGAACAGTGATTTTACTAGTGATCAGCTTTTGGATCGAATGATGGCTTTATCGATCCCTGAAGAAGTAGGTGGTTTGTGCATTTATTTTATTTCTTATTTTGTTTTTACTTATGGTGTCATTTTTCCCTAACGAAATGTTATTTTATTTTAATTTTGTTGTAGATTCTTGATTCATCCGATATCCCTTCTGAAATGTTGGAGCCATGGGATGATTGGGAGAAAGAATTTGAAACGGTAAGTGTTCGGTAAAGTTTGTCCTTGTTGACACGTAAAAAGGTAGTTTAATTATTTTGAGTCTCACCAAGTCTATTTTCTCAGGTTACTGAACAGCCTTCTCCAAATCAAGTTCAGTTGGTTTGGAGAAGTTGGTTGGGATCTAACGCTTTTCAACTACTCGCAATTTGTGAATGATACGGTGGGCAGCGCAAGAGCTTTTATGCTTACCAAACAATAGATTGTGAAACCGGAAGGAACCCTGTCAAACTGGTTACACCAGTCATCACCACTCATAACGTAAACATGGCGTCATTGGAAATGCGAGTGTCATTACCAAATAAGGTGATACAAGTGTACATCATCTCCATCACCTTCACATAAGGCGTTAATGAGATTCCACCTCACGTTAATTTATTCCACTTCACATTAATGAGATTGCTCCGCAAATTAGTGAGCTTGCTCCGCAAAAATACGGCTAATTTCATCCCTCCTATACTACTAACGTCAAGTTTTCTTTTAAAAAAATGCGTTGGTTTACCATGTTTATCGCCGCTGTTTGTGTTTTATTTTTTTGCAGTTAAACGTTTTCTTGTTTTTGGTAGCGTTTTATACATTTCACCGAAAAAGGTGAAAAACACGCATTTTTATTCAAAAATTCATGCTACTTATGACGTCTATCTCGTGCTACTTATGACGTTTATCTCGTCTACCATAGCAACCGATGGTCACCAAACTTTTCCAAAATGTGTCTCAAGGATAAACGAACAGCAACTGAAGACAACATTTGCTAGTAATAAATGCTCTTGAAAAAATCAGAGAAAAAATCTTAAAGGGAGGGGGGGGGGGGGGGGGCTTGTACGTCCGAGGGTTAAGTCCTCAGTCACTTTAAAAGCACGTTTTTACTACCTTTGCCCCGATTTTCTTTTCTTGAGTCGTTGGAGAGCATTTTCGAAAATATCCGTTTAGGGTGACCGTTTTCATCTTTTACGTGTGGACGGGAGGACTAAACGCATAAAAAATATGCGTTTACGAACGTAAATGTATATAAATACCCCATAAATGAATACGTAAACGTAAATGAATACCCCGTGATGTGGAAAACTGCGCGCATTAGTCCGATTCCTAAGGTGGATGAGCCACGGACAAATGACGATTATCGACCTATCTCTATTCTACCTGTATTATCTAAGGTTTATCAGAAATTTATTGTTACTATTATTATTATTTTTAATATTGATGTAAATATTACAGATGAAGAGCCACCTCTCAGTGAAAATACAGTTATAGAGTCATTATTATTATTACTAGAAATACGTGTCTCGCAGAACCTCGCGAAGCTCGGGAGAGGATGCACTGCAAAATTTTAGCGATGTGGGCCTTTTTGAAGTTTGTGAGTGCTATCTCCCAAAATTAACCTGTTCCCTTTACATACTTCTGTAGCTGTTGTTCTATGTACTGTGTATCAAATAATTGCTAATTCAATTCACTATTCGCTTGAATGGTTGAGATTGCAGGAGTTAATAGGATACAGGTCATGAGAATTACGAAATTGATTAAAAAGTTAAACATGAACATTCAAGATGAAGCAACATATTCTTTGCAAATATCATAAGCAATGTATGCGAGAAAATCAATAATGATCAATTTACAGCATGTACTAAGACAATAGTTTCCAGTGTTTGAGTACTAATTTTTTATATTGAAAAATATCCTCTTATGATCTGCCTATCAGTTGTTCAGCTACTTGAAATCTTTTATTTTTGCAAAAGGTAGATTAAAGAATAATTTATGGAGGGTTGTATATGAGCTTAAGATTACTTGCCCTTAAATGTAGGTTGTTTCAATTGAAGAGCATTAAAGAGCGGATTAAAGTGCGGTGATTTGATCTAGATTTCTTAATCGTTCTTCTTCTTTGAGCCTTTCCTGTAATCAGTGTTTGCTCTCGTTGCGTCTATAAACAGAATCATTTTGTCTAACACTTCCAGTCGGTGTCGTCTCTTCTGATCGGTTTCGTTCAGAATTCTAATGGAGGCATTTGGTTAGGCTGTTCGAAGTCTTTGTAATCGATGCTGTCGTTGTTTCTTCGTTGCTCGATCGCGTAGAATTTCAAGTCGCCGTTCTCGCTCCAGCGGAGTTTCGGTGGTTAATCTTATCGAGAAAGGATTTCAAGCCACTTGTTGAATCCAGCGTTGTTGTATTTGCTGTTCTTTCTCATTTGCATCAGAAATTGGTCGTGTTTCACCGAGAGCAGGGGGGGGGGGGGGGTGGGGTGGGGTTTGGAACCCTATCCCATGATGCAACGCAACGAGTTACCGGCGACATTTGAAGCCAATAAACAAACTTTTTGTAAAATCTCATATTTTGGTGATTTTTTTTTTTGATGCATCACTAGCATTTTAACATTAATAACGTATTCCTTAATATCATAACGACTTAAAACATCAGATCCCTCCAGATCCCTCCAGGTTTTTCAAGCTGAATAAAACCATTAAAGTGTGGGTACTTTCAGTCAATGCTTTGAATTGACGGCGAGCTGATTTAGGAAATTCTCGCACGTTTGCAGAGTTGAATATGAAAATTCTTTGAGGAATAAAACGAATTTAGACCGAAGCAAGTTCAAGTAAATGAGTATAAAAAGGGTTACATTGTATTTCCAAAAGCCGTCTTGAACAAAGGATAGCGAAAAAAATCTTGGTAAATGCATCAGTGCTGAAAGATCAAATCAGTACAAAACACGCAGCAAAATTAAATATATGCGCGCGCTACATCGCGCGCTATATCGCGCGTACAAGCTAGCTGTACGCGTCAGTTACAGTTTTTCCTGTCGTTGACATCAGAACTACTGTGTCTAGCTAAAACCGTGGATAAATCAAATAGCTATTAAGAGAAGAACTTTTTTCCCAAAGGTTTTCAGTTTTTTAGAGCACTTATTTGGTTAACACAGTGCAAGAGTGTCGTCATATGCGTGGACAAGCAGTTGGATGCTTACGCGTTCAAGCGCGCGCAAATTTCGTTTGTCGTGTCATCCTTCAAACAAATTTTCGAAAGCATGTATCTGTTCGTTGCAGGAGAAGTTTTCTTGACATTGCAAATCGTGACAAAAGAAGACCGACAGACAAGAGGCCTTGAAAAGGGTGTCTTGACAGCCACTGCTTGCCTCGGCGATCAGTGGCAAATGCGAGGTCACGTGATGAGACATTATGGGATAGGCTTCCAACCCCCCCTCCCCCCCCCACCCCCCTGCATCGAGAGTAAACACTTTTTCACGACGATGAGTAAACCGTCAGCCCGGCCGCCTCCATGAATAAACATGAGAGCTCGCCATTGTCAGCGGTCGCGATTTGTTGCTAGGCAACTGCACGACATCTTCAGTATATATATATATATATATAAACTTTTCGCTCGATTGCGCGCGGCTCAGCTCCCGAGACCCGAGCACCCGAGCGGCCTTCGGCCGCCAAATTTATTAACCTCGCTACGCTCGGGCCTTCGGCCCTCGCTTCGCGAGGAATTATTATTATTATTATTATTATTATTATTATTATTATTTAACGTATACGTGTGGACGGGGCCTCACAGTGAATTTGATGTCTGGAAACACGTGTTGCAATGTAACAAATAACGCAATATAAATTGAACATTTTAGTTTTCTGGTTGAGAATGGAGGTAAACTAAGACTACACAAACATTTTTCAGTCCCAAGAATACTGGAAATGGCGTTTTAGAGGGTAAAATCTAAAACAAGTTCTTACTTTCTTTCTCTGACCTTGTGCGTACTGCTTAAAATTGTCTAGATACGCCCCTGGAGTTTTCTGTTATTGCGACGACAGTAATAAAATGACAAGGGATGAAACTACTGACTGGTTTTTGTAGAATTTCTGCTGCCTACACCAACAGGGTTTACGGAAATAGATTGAAAAAACACAGGCAACAATTCACGTTCTGATTTAAGCGTTATGAGTATACCGATGCGAATATAAAAGGGTAAAAAACTATTGCAACGGTTGATTTGTTCTCCAGTGTGGTAGAACAAAATTTTAGTGTAAGAGTATGTTCCTCACGGAAAAAAAATCCAAATTAGAACGTTTCCCGGTTTTCAAACGGGTAACGTTCTTGTAACAAATAACGTAGGCGAGAAGAAAAACGTTGCAAATTTAAAAAGGGCCAATCAGAACAAAGGAAGCATCGACTCCCGCTTCAAATTTGGCAATCGAATACGTGTACCTAAATGGTAGCAGGAACTCGGGAACTGTCATGTGTTATTGTCCGGCTTTTTCGCAAACGACGGACAAGTGTTGTGTACAACACTGACAAAACGATGAACGCGACAACTGAGCATGAGGCAAACGTATAGCTAAACGTCTGTCTGTTTTTTAACCGTTACAGTAAAATCGATCAGATTTCTACTTCATTTACAAAGAAAGACGAAAGTAAACTAGCAATAAAAAAAACTAAAACGAGGCGGCGACGATTCTTTTGCAAGAAAACAGAGAAGCGTGGTTTCGTGACAAACCGTTTGTTGGGTTTCTTGCGGTTTCGAGTCGCTTCTGATTGGTTGCTGCACAATGGGAAATGTCAAAATCAAATCAAAGTGTTCACGGTTTTTGGATTCGCACAGTAATAAACGTATGGAGATTTGATTAACATTTTTCGAAAGAAGATTACATAGGTTGAAAAGCGATTTTATGTGAACAAAACAAGACTTTAGCTTGGATTTTATAGTTCTAACTTCACTCGCGTGGCCTTATGCAAATATGTTTGTGTATTGCAATTTTGATTTCCAAATCAGTTTCTCGGGCAATTTTTGATAAGTAAGAGGTGTATTTTATTTGGAAATTAGTCGTACTAGTTATTTTAGACGGAGAAAAAGTTGTTTTTGTGAAGTTCTGTACGGTCTAAATGTACTGTGCAGACGGTCGCGTAATTCTGTTTTTAAGAATTGCTAAAATTGAAAAATAGCCCGGCCGTCAATCTTAATTCTTGTGCTTCCGACCTTTCACCTCAGTTAAGTTTATCATCGGCTTTCTGTTCAGAGAGCTACGCTGTTAGACTCAGCCTATCTATATATATTAATATTAAAACTGAGTTTACAGTGAAAGATTTGAAGTGTAATTAAAACGACCAAAACATCTTAGCGTGACATTAATATGTATTGTGTGAAAAGAGACTGTAATGACGTAATGTAATGAACTGGATGACGTAATACACTGGGAATTAAAAAAAGTTTACAGATGATGGAACGAGTGAAAATTTGCATATCTGTCCCCGTATACTATATCTCGTTCAACGATTCGCGTATTCACGAGATAAAAATGGTAGCATACCCAGCTTGTGAACAGGCTCCTTTTAGGAGGTTTTGGGTGTAAAGAAATTACTCCCTGAAAGAAGCTGTTCACAGAAGAGATTTTCTTAAGTTTTCACGGGAAGAAATCGCCACGCCAAATATCCAAATATAAGACGTTTGTAAAATGTGAACAAATTCCAGAATAAACAAGACGCTTCAGTATAAATTTGGTTCAAAACCTTAATTCGTCGGCAAACGTTGACCGACGTATAGCAAAATGTCAAGTAAGTTTGTCTTAGATGTGCAGGTGCCTAATTCGGCTTCCTTGGGTGAGTTATTAATTTTGTTAGCAGTGTGTTTGGGGACTTCATGTCACGATCAATTAGAAGCTAGCTGTAGAAGCAACGCGCTCGACACACTCAGTTTGGGTTTCGTGGTATTCCAAATAAGAAATAGACATATAAAGACACAATACAACATACTATGTGAAAATATGGTTCACCGGTGAGGAATCGAACGAAGGAATCTTACGGGAAAAAATACCAGATTCCCATTTTGGGATTATTTACTCAGGTATTTATAGAACACCCCCAAAATTCCCAAATTTGGCAAAGTAAGGCAATTACCAACCAGGGAATTCCCACTGAATCAAGTTCCCTGGTTTGGACTTGTCTTACTTTGCCAAAGTTGGGTTTTTGTGGGTATTCTTTATTATCCTAAAATTTCCAAAATTGGGAATGTGGACTTAAAAATAAAAGAGACTGTGAGAATGAAATCAATAAATGTAATTAAAGGTTAAAAAAGCTTTCAAAATGTATAATAATAATTACACAATCGTGATTATTTTTACGGGAAATGGAAGGCTACTAATTTAAAGACATTTTGGAAATAAATTTACCAGTTTTCATATACTGATGCCACCGATAATTAAAATATAAGCCAGTTTATCCCCGGGGGGGTACTCCCTTGTAAGGGCTTAATGGGGACGTGCGGCCAGCCAGGGTATGTTTTTCGGGATTTTTGTCTTAAACAGGGTATCGATTTTATTGTTTTTTGTCTTAATCAGGGTATCGATTTTATCAATTGTTGTCTTAAACAGGGTATCTTTTCTTGTACGATAAACAGCCTGCGCGTATGTTCTACGAACTAAACTACAGCAAAATTTTTTTCCGGTTAAATGTCTTAAACAGGGTATCAAAAATCGGAATTCTGTTTAAACAGGGTAGGAAAATCAGCGATTTTTGTCTTATACAGGGTCAGGGTATGAGGGGTCGTGTTGCACCTCCCCACCCAAGAATATATCGATTTCCCCCCCACCCCCCGGGGTTTATCGCTTTGCTTGCAACAAAAAGTAGCAGATATTTTCATTATCGCAACTGTTTGCAAACTTTTAATGTCTGCTTGTATTGAAAACAGGCACTTATGTAGGGTACAAAATCATACTTGTATAAACTGTGCAGCGCCAATAAATTAATGAATGTGTTCAATTAAAAATGTTATTTAGGCGCTTTTTGAAACCGAAGATTCAGACGTTTCGGGACTCCTGTCCCCTCATCAGTGATTATAGTTAGGGCTATATTCGACTGATGAAGGGACAGGAGTCCCGAAACGTCTGAATCTTCGGTTTCAAAAAGCGCCTAAATAACATTTTTTATTGAACACATTCATTAACTTATCTAGGTTAGTAACTTTGGATATCAACAAGACCGACAGCTGCATAAGTATACAACTGTCAAATGCGGGGTTGTGATGTGTAAGTAGCAGTAGAAACCTAGCATGCATCGCACGCGCCGTATTATTATGGGGAGAATTTTTTTATAGGGCGTAATTTCAACGACGCGCGCGCGAGGGAAACACGCGAAGGTGACGCCTGCAGAGGAGACCTTACATGTAGTTATCCGCGCGCGCGTCCTCGAAACTTTGCCCTGTAAATAAACCGGCGCCTGCTATGCAAGCTGGGAGAAGCCATGGACGATAAAACATTTGGTGCAATGGGTGAAAATGATTTTCCACTGATTTAGGTAAGTGTTTCATTTGCATTTAAGCCAGCAGGGAGAAACCACACATTAAAAGTAGCAATTTTGGTGGTATGGCAACAGACCTTACCACTGTCATTGGATAGGACTAGCTATTGAGGCAATTGATTTGGGTACACCAAGAGACCCTATAAACATTCTTTTGAGAAAATAATACTTTTATTTGTTTTCCTACACTGCAAACTGTCTCCTTATTTCCCCTTCCTCAGATCAGAAGAAACCAGCTGAATCAAAATGCAACTCAACCAAGGTCAAAGTTTTTCTTTATTGACTCGAATAAATAACTTGTAAAAAGGTCTGGCAAAGCCAAGCTCGCTTCTAGATATAGACTGTTTTCCGTCAGGTACTGCGCACTCTTATAACACAGCACGACAGTCCCGGGTGGGGTGAGGGGTACTCTGCATATTTTTTGGTCGGGGTGTACCGCTGGGACTCTGAAACCCCTACCCTATATACCAGACCAGGCGGTGTGCGTCACGAGATTTGACCAATAGAAAGCCGTTGTTTAAACAGTAGTCCTCGCGGCAAACAAGAAGCTATTTCAGCGCGTGGAGTTGAAAAAATTGTTCCTTTTCAAGGAATTCAGCGATGTCAATTAAAAATATTTTCAGACATTTAAAGAGAAATATCCCTTCCTTGTTATGGCTACAATTAAATGTTACATTCGAGGAAAATGACTGCCTTAGCTGATCTCAAAGTAAACCTACTCGGTTCAGTTGCCACATTATCGTAAACTGAACTTTCACACCTTTTCTTAGACTTCTCATTCCTTTACACGTTTGTTTTTCGTCAATAATTTGGGACATACGGTTAATTTAGCCTTCTTTCTTTGAGAATTTCGGGGTCTACCCGGGTCTACCCGTTTTAGTTTTTTTTTTTTTTTTTTTTTAGTTTTTTTGGTTGAAGCCGTTCAAAATTGATAAGTTCACCAACTCGCCTAGGTCTCCTGGTGAGTAACAATAATAGAGAGCTTAAAAAACAATAGGTTTAATAAGCGAAAACAATGCCTCTCCACGTGTTGCACGTGCGTTTTACATTTTGGTACATTTCTTTGCCGTTCCCTGCAAAACAACAACGTCAATGAATAGAAAAATCGGCCTTTACGAAGTATTTTTGCGTTTGTAGATTTGTATATTTGATTACTTTACCAAAGAAAAGGCGCTAGATTTAAATTCAGGCTAAAAAACGCAAACGTAGGAGATGTTCACTCCGTCGAGACGAAGGGAAAATGAGCCGCTCCACAAATTAACCCATGGGGCATTGCAAGTCGTGACGCACACCGCCTGATACCAGACCATGTTCAGCTGATTTTGCAACCCTATCTGGCTAGACTAAACACCGAAAATCCCTACCCTTTACCAGACTTGCTATCTTCAGAACCGTATCAGTATTGGTGTTTTTAATTAGAAACCATCTGTCAACAATGTTGCCGCGACGATCTTCTTTCTCTTCCGCCGTTTCAAATTCTATTCTAGACTTAATTCTTCATATCAGTGATAAGTTTTTTCTCGGGAAATGATATCCCATTCTAGACAAAAACTCTCTCATTTTCGTACCCTATTCCAGAGTAAAACCATACCCTTCACAGCGACACATATCCATATAGTTTATACATGAGAATAACTCCACCCCCCCCCCCCCCCCTCCCACCCTCCGGGACTACAGACTCTACTTACAGTCACGCTTAAAACTAGAAGGTAGGCGCGGACAGCTGTTTCGCCGTCATTGGGGCTCTTCAGTGCGCCGTAGCTAAAACACTATAGGCCCGTTATTTAAAACGGAAGTCTACCTTAGACCGTGACTGCAAGCCGTAAATGGCCTCCACATCTGTTTATAGTGGGTCATTTCTGTAGATAAATGTCTTCAGTTTCTAGTCTGTGAGGTTGCTGGAGCTGGCCAGATTGAAATTGGTTTACACCGCGGTTTAACACGTCCCTATAATGAGACTAAAACAGAATATTAAAGAGGCTCCAAGTAACTTCTTCGCTAATTATTTATACGTTAACAATTATGATACGACTTCATATGAGAAATATTCTTCGCACTGTAAATGTGCTAAATGTGCAATAAATGTCTTGAAGTGTTTGATGCACACGCGCATGTGTGTAGGCCTCATAATATAAAGACGGTGAGGACTGGGACTTCTGCTTCAGTTTGAAGTCGAGCCTGCGTTGCTAATCAACAGCAGTCAGTTGTGTTGTCAAAAATGGCGGAAGACGTAAACAACGATTCTACGCCTTCCAAAGCTGAAGAACGAAAGATCGTGGTGGAGTTTTGC
Source organism: Cladopsammia gracilis (assembly GCA_022457155.1). Taxonomy (NCBI): domain Eukaryota; kingdom Metazoa; phylum Cnidaria; class Anthozoa; order Scleractinia; family Dendrophylliidae; genus Cladopsammia; species Cladopsammia gracilis. The sequence goes on from JAJGOT010000154.1 coordinate 322,945, forward strand.
CAATTGCAGGAGAAATCACGACAACTTTTCAACGCGTTGAGGTTTTATTTTCTTTCGTGATATATTGTTAGATGTGTATTCACTGAAAGATGGAATATTTGTGTACTAGATGTATTATCCACTTTGGAGGGTGTGTTTAATATTTACTAGGCTAGCTAGCTATATGGCTATCCTATGTATACCCAGTTATGCAGTCAGACAGTCTTCCTTGCATCTATTTCTTATTTAGAGTCCTTAAAGATGTGAAAAATTGTGCTTTCCGCCCCTCTGCCCTGCTTTTCTTTGTATCTGTTACATAGTTTACTGGATGTTTGAGTTTAGGACAGGCCCGGCCTGCAGCTCAGGGAGTAACTGACTGTGTTACAAGGGTCTGTAGTCTGAGTGGTCCTTCACTTGCTCTTTTTTATGAAACAAGACCTTGAAAGAGGTTATAAACTCCATAAAATGCTAAAATTGCACCTGGGGAAGGGGGAGCAGTGTGCCAATGACTAAAACAAGCAACAGAACCACAAACAAAAACTTTATTCAGACATTTTAAACCTAAATACAGTTGCCCTGCAAATTAGCAAAGAAATGCTATTCGAGGCAGGGAAAAGTAATCTAATTGAAAATAATGAAAGTGATACAACATAACAATACACAAGCTGATGCTGACTAATGACAAATTATGAAGCTGACTAATGACAAATTATGATGGCGATCACTGACAATATCTTGGAACACTGTCTGTTTGAAAGCATGTCTCTCTTTTTCCCACCCATGCCTTGAAAATTAAATGAAATCCCTTGTACCTCGTGCATGCAAGCCAACATTGCACCAGAGGCGGTGTGCGACACTTGCAGACTGCAGACTTGCAGACCTGCAGACTTGCAGACCTGCAGACTTGCAGACTTGCAGACCTGGTGAGTCAACACACTAGTAATTTTTACCCAAAATCATTTTTAAAATCTACAAAACCTTGTCTTCGCAACACGTGCTTCCTAGAATTTCCACGCAGCACGCAAACGTAACAGGAAAATGGAGTTGCATGTTTCTGTGTTACACTTCATAAGAGTAAAGAGTGAAACTACTGATGTGTGGTTGGCGTTGTCACTGATTCTCGTATTTCTACTCCTTTCATTAACTCCTGTCTCACAATCCTTAGGGAACCTCGATAGGACCGCTACGTCCGCTACGGGATAAAAATTATTCTCGTGTATCCGGGGTCAGCACCAGTAGAATGGAAAAAGGCTCTCCTACCCCTGCGATGAGAAATTTTAAAATGTTTTGTAGTGTAGCTAACTTACTTATCATTTGTTGTTGATGTCAGATTTTTTGCAGTCTATTTATATCACGCTACTTTGTCACGCAAAATTTTGTCACGTAAAATGTACAGCGGACTTCTAAGAGTATTATCAACCCTGTCATGTAAACTGACCATAACACACGTTGCTTACTTCTGCGCGTGACAAGTTTATAATCCTTTCAGTTTAGAAGTCAACGGCTACACGAAAAGGACGTTATTTTACCGATACTCTGCCGTGTTGTGAAAAAAATTGGTGGTCTGCAAGTCTGCAAGTCTGCAGGTCTGCAAGTCTGCAAGTCTGCAAGTCTGCAGGTCTGCAGGTCTGCAGTCTGCAAGTGTCACACACCGCACCAGAGGAACAACAACAGTGTTCCAACAACTTGTGACAATGATTGTAAGTGCATTTTCCATGTGAAGGCCATGCTGAATATGATAGTTATGTCTATATTTTTGACAGCATTCTCCAAGTGGCAAAGATCTACACCAAAGATCTTCAGCACAGCCAAACATTAATGTACCCTGGTTTAGGGTTAGGGCCATATTTTTGAAAAGGGACATCGGTGCTACAGTGTCACTAATTGTGTCCCGGAATAATTGCTATTTCTGTTTGATTCCTGTTATCCTCACATCCTTTGTAGGACTTGCAGTTCAGAGGGATTTGTAAGGATTTCTCCCTTCTCAGCACTCATAAAAATTTTGATTTGTGATTTTACTCTTCTGAAAGGGGAGGAGATTTTGCAGTAAAATACATTTTAAAACTACTACTATGCTATAACTTGTCTCACAATGACGTGCAACACAAATCTGCTACCATGAGAAAATAGCTTCTAGAATTTATCTGCATCCAGTAACATGGCTCCAGTAAAGTAAGGCTCAAATGTTGTACATGTACATTGCTGCAAACATTATGAAAAGAAGAACTGAGTTTAATACTAGTCTCATTAACAATAACAGCAACAGAAAGTCTACAACAAATGTCTGTTGCAGGGTGTGTTATTATACTGGCCATTTTTCTTACAACTTGCTGTGATATTATGAGTTGCACTGAATATTACCTTGTGTAATAATACAATATAATTAATTATTAAGGATTAGTCAAAAGTTGATTTCATCAACAAACCTGAACATTACTAATTAATATTACAGTGGGATAAGCCTTACCGTGAGCACCAAACAATCTTGTTTACAAGTTTTGTTTACAAGTTTTGTTTACAAGTATAATGTGACTAACTTTACACTCCTGTGATAAATACGAAGTGACAAGATTACATTTGATCATTTGTCGCTTGGTACATCATTGTCAGGAGTGCAAAGTTTAAGTTGGAAAACCTGTAAACAAAACTTCGTAAAAGAGTTTGTTGGGTGCTCAAGGCATCATGATGTCGCACTGTAAGTGTTAAATTTCTTACTTTATTTCCCTCATTTATGATCCACCAGGGACTTGCCACAGTTTGGACACAAGCACTGGCAGAATCATTTTGGGAAAACATTTGATGTCTATACCAGAGTAATATTAAGACAGTATATTATTTTGTTGATCAAGTCTGATTTTTTGTTTTGTTTAATATTATTTTCTTGCTTGAAATTTGATTCCTGTTTATTTTTCCAACAGTTGTGGAAGTTTCAGCAGAAACACAGGTAATAAATTATTGTCATGAAAAAATGTTGTTATTCATTGTAGTGGTTTGAAATGATATCATTTGTTTCATGATGTAGTCACTTTAGATGTGCAAGAAATTAAAAAAAACTTTTCTTCTTCTGCATCAAAAGTTTTAAACAAGAACAAAGTTAAACATTACTATTATACAGGACCTAGGTTCTTCCAAATAGACTGTATAAAAGGTTAATTGCAAATCAATTTCCTGGGCTCCCTTTTCCCGCCCAAAAAAAGAAAACAAATACAGAATGGGACACACTGGGCCTTCTTTGGTCAGTTTGCCAGTTTCCAGAACAAACTCTGCATTCATTTGGTTTTTCTAAGTTATTATTCATATAGATTACTATTTTTATCTCTCTGTACTTCTCCCCCACCCTTGTGTTTTAATGGTCTCACCTCATCTGGCAGATCTCCGGAGTCAGAAGTAACAAATCATCCGGGGGGGGGGAGGGGTGTGCGGGGGTACTCTGTACATTTTTGGGGTGGTGGAGTGCCACAGGGACTCTGAATCCCTCACCCTATACAGACCATGTTCACTTCAGCTGTATTTTGCCATCCTGGCCTATTCTAGACTAGACACCAAAATTCCCTACCATATCCCAGACTAGTATAATGTAATTAAGGCTATTTCACCTCTGGATTTCAATTCCTACTCTAAATTCTTCATACCACTGATGAGTTGCCTGGTAAATGACACTCAATTTTGTTTTTTCTAGACCAAAACTCTCTGATTACTATACTCTATCCCAGACTAAACTGTTTGAAAACCATATCCTTTGTAGTGGCACATGCCCATATAGGTTATATACAAGCATACCCCCCCCCCCCTGGAAAAATCAGTGGCAAATCCAAGGGTGTGGCATGTGGAGCTCCTCCTTGTTGCCAAAAATTGTAATACCCAGAAGGCTAAAGCAGGTCTGGATAATAGAGCAGTTTTCAATTGAGTATCGAAAGTAATCACACAATTGCTTTGGTTTTGCATTGCTACCCTTTGTGATTGGCTAAAAAATCTCGCACCACTTTCTCGACCAATCAGAAGTAAAACCAAAACCAATCGTAACTTGCTCGTACGCGTTTTACAGCTCTTGACGCCGCCGACATCTAATTGCTTCGAGCTCTGATTGGTTCATTGGATTGTTTATGACTGCTGTAATTGGTCAGGGTAATTACTTTGGTTTTGGTTTTACGACACTCAATTGAAAACTGCTCTATACCACATCTGAAATGGTCAACTAAAACTTTCTTGTTAGGCTGAGTATAGTATTTGTACTGACATGCAACACTCCTCCCCACTAACAGCTGCTCAGACCTGGAGTGCATGTCTTTCTCTGTTTCAAAAGTGGCAGACATCACTGTAGGTCTTTGCGAGTAAGACTTCCGGTTTTACAAACAGTGCGAGTTCAGGACAGTTTTATGGACATATTGGTGCTGTGTGAATAATTGTGTATGTGTGTCATTGTACGATATTTGCATTATTTACTCGAAGTCATTTTAAAGTTTAAAGAATTGCATGCCTGTTGCTATCTGCTATGTAATAACCTTTAACTTCTAAAAACATGACAAAAAATAATTATTTCCTTGTGTGCGTTTTTCAGATTAGTAACAAATTATTAAGATTAGACACATTTGACATGTTATTATGTCGCAGCGTGGGGGCCATGTGGGTCACTGATAAAACATCAGCTATAATTGGACGATTTAATAAGAATTTGGCACAAGCAAGTTCCGAGAATGTGGTCAGGTTTGAGCAGCTGTCAGTGGGGAGGCATGGTGCGTGACAACAAAAATAATGGCTACATAGGAGACTAGGCTGAGTAGAGTTTGTTAGTTTTCTCAATCATTGGATTAGGGTTAATAATTATTAATTTATATTGTAACTGATTATTTGCAGGTCAGTTTTGGACACCAAATACAACCTGAAAAGATGGCAAATAGGAGAAATTGCATCCAAAATTGGACAACTCTACTATCATTACTAGTAAGAAAATTTTTATTTTTCCTTTGTTGACATATAGTCGAACCTTTTGAATATGAACACTGAAGAGGGTGAACTCAAGTGTCTGTATTACGTAAACCAGTCTGTGTTACAGAGGTAGAGTTTAAAGGGGCTGAACCTTAACTATAGTTTTAGAGTTGTTGCTAGGGATATTTTATGGTGAGCATTTCTTACGTGTCATCAACTGTTAACATGCTGGGAACTATGAAACTAAATACAAGACATCACTTAATCAAGATTACACTTATGCAACTTGTGCCAGTCCCCAACTGCATGTAAGAATGAAAAGTATAAAAATTCAAAAGAAAAGAGATAAAAATCCAATTTTTTGGCGAATCAAAAGCAATTCAACTTTTTTAACATCTGTAGCATGAAATTACCATTTAGACAAAAAAATTGAAAGCTATTGAAGAAAATGTATGAAAAAACACCTTTATGATGTCATGGCTTTTTCAATGATGTGAATTTTAACAAATCCATGCTACAGATTAAATTTTATTGGGATGTTCTTAAGTAGCCTGATTAACATAATTGGTTTTTATGTTCTGGTCATGTGACTTTCCAAAAATGGTTGTGTGACTCAAAAAATTTGATGGCACTATTCACAGAATGAACATGACCAAACGTCATAGCCAAGGAAGTTAAGAAACCGATTATGTGACGTTTGGAACTCTTCCGTAGCAACCACCTTGTAGTTAAAGGTTCCCCCCTTAAAATATAAAGAATCTTTGTCCCTTCAAGACCAAGAGAAAACTTAATAATAGAGGTGTCTTTGTTGTAGAAGTGTTCAAAAAGAGATGTGACTGAAGTAAATGAGCATATATATTTTAGGGTCGGGAAAGAGGTAAAATGATCAAGTCTCCCTTATAATTCCTCAGACTCCTTAAAGCACTTGCACATCAAGCCCCTATGACAATGAAAATAACTGTCATATCTTTTAGCTTGCTAACAGTGGTCAGTATCTTATATCTCATCAAAACACTAATACAAAAGAGAAGGCCCAGATACTTAATGAACTCTTAATGAACTGGTAAAAAAAATGGAGACACCCACTTCCTGTGGGCCAACCTCTCTATAAGTTACCCCACCACCACCACACCTACCCCACATGCTCCTCTCTTCCTAAGGGAGAAGCGTGAATCATTCAGGAAATTGAACATGGGAATGAGTGCACAATTGGGTGATTAGGTGATCCTTGTGAAGCACAAAGCGTTTTTCCTGTGCCCCTGCTCTGCTTAGTTAAGCAAGTGACATGGGACAAGTCAGCTTCCCTTACACTGACACGGTTCGATAATTTTTTTAAAATTAAATGAAAGGAGTTTTGACGAACGCCAAAACAAACTTCATAACTTTCTTTCATAATGTCCAGTCCGAAGAAGAAAGAAAAAAGAGAAAAAAGTGAAGGTCTAGAGCTGGACTTGAACCTCGCGCCTCCCGTCTCCAAGTCCGACACTAAACCACTTGACCACCGAGAACGCATGCTTAGTGAGGCGGAAGTTAAATTTTGTTATTTCAAGGTAGATACGCATCAAAACGCGTGTTCGTTTGAAAAATCCTTTCAGGATCGATTTTAATGTTGCATCAAAGACTCAAAATGCAAAACATCTTTTAGCTTATTGTTGTTGATATTCGTTTACAACAAATTAGCTATTGTTGTCGCTGGATTCACTTTGTTCCCGGTTCTTGTTACGAAACGCATTCGTAACAAAGCATTACGTCACTAAGTTTACAGCTGATGGAAGGAGTGAGTGAATTCAGCCACTGTTGCTGATAACCCGTTCATTACGCATGCGCTTATTCACGGGTTAAAAAAAAAACCAGAAATATGCATAGGTTATGTCAGTAAGATGTATCACATGGCCAAAAATAAAACCAAGTCTTTAAATCCATGCTGCACCGTATTACAGTAGATTGTGCAAATTTTAATGTTTATATTTTAATCCAGCCTTAGAACAAGTGAAGCGAACTATCTGCATGAATCTTTTGGGTTTTACTCTGCAATTCGATCCAGAGCATACTACAGTCAAGCTAGCAAGGAAGAAAAGTAAGCATATATTATTTCATTCATTATTATTTGATTTCGTCGTTTTACTTTGCATCCAAGCATAGGACAGTATAAGGGCGTGGCTATACCTAGTTTAACCGCACAAGAAACTTATTTCGGACGCAAATCTTGCTTCCCGTCATTCCCGGACGCAAGGAAATGTTAAGGCCTATAGATAAACTAGATAAATTAGGAAACATTATTGCATCAACATTCTAATGTGGCTAAACTTGGAAACATTTGTTTAGGAAGTAAAATTTGGATCCGGAAGGAAAGAATATTTTTGACTTGATTCAATAATATTTCCTTGCGTCCATGCAGGAAGCAAGATTTGCATCCGCAACAAATATTTCTCGCGCGGCTGAATTGGGAAACATTTGCTTCCTTGACAATATTTCCGCAACAAAGTTTCCTAGTTTAGCGGTCAGGCATGCGTATCTCAAAACTCCAGAAGCTATATTTAAAATTCAATTTCTTTCGAGTGGCGATGAAGTTTTTATCCCGCAAACAAGCGCAGCGTCTTTCGTCAACTTTGGATTTTTTTGTTTAGCCTTTAAATCAAAGAATATTCATGAATCCTTGTTGGTAAACTTACTGCACATAACACAGATTTTCGGGGCCGAAAAATTTTCAGGACTTTCGAGAAACGCAACGATGGCCCTAAATGAATAAAGTAAAAAAATATTCTCGCTTTCCGGACGCAAACTTTACTTCCAAAGCAAATGTTTCCCAGTTTAGCCACTTTAGAAGAAACAATGTTTCTGCAACAATGTTTCCAAGTTTAGCCAGGCACTATATTCGCTTCACATATTAAATTACTTTAACATCCTGTAGGAGTAATTACTCGGGGTTGAATCAAGGTATTGCGTAAACCGCTGAGACACAAGTGTGACCATTTTTGTTAATTTGCATACTTTTCGTGGAGATCAAACATTGTTTTCGTATGAAGTCGACTGAAAATGAAAGAATAAAATAAAATAAAAATAGAATAAAAATGAAAGAATAAAAAAAAAGAAATGTGACGTTTAAATCAAATTCCAAGTGAGCGCGCACGCAGGTTTCACCGTGTCAGGTAAACATCAAAACCATAGCAACAAAAATCCAAACAAAAGCGGAAATCTAAAACTGACAGAGCTGAGAAACAGTAAACGAGATTTTTCAAGACAATACTTTTTTATGACATATTGTATTAAAAGTTAAAACAAACGCGGGTGTTGAGAATGTAAGCAATATAATGGAAGAAAGTCATGGTAACTGTCTAGAATACGGTCATGAACCGTTGCTGCCAGCTGACGCCATGCGCTTTAAAACCGCCATTAATGATTCATTGTTTTAATAACCTGTCTTACCTTCCTTGTCGTTGGCGTCACGTGAAGAAGGCCGCGAGGCGGGGCCTAACAACGGCAGGAACAAAAAGCTGTATAATCAACACATTTTCATTTGTTACGAATGAATTTTTCCCTTTCTGAACGGGACCCGAATGAACTCGTTTCGCGTCGCAGAACGAAGTAAAAAAACTTGACGTCATAAAGGTAATTCGAACCTTAACTGGATGCGCGCTCATGCGATCGAAGGTCTGATGTATTCAGACGAGTTTTAGGTTTATTACCGTTGACATTGATCTTAACTGAGTTATGTGAAAAACACTGGTATGAAATGGAAAACCTACGGAAGTTTTGACACACTACAGTTTTCATATCAGTTGACGCCAAATGGCGGACTGTCGAGAACGCTCCTGTGCTGGGGGTAACCTTGCAGGGCGGAGAAGCAATACTCTTGTTGCTTCCTTCTTCAGAAACCTGGTAATTAAAAGCATTGGCCGTGTGGGCTTCCTGTGGCTCGTGTTCAAGCTTGCGTTATATGGCCTGATTAAGAATCGGGCGATATAACGCACACTTTCGCACTATACACACTTACGACGTAAGCATGGCCACATCGTAATTAAAAAGGCAGAAGCGCAGCCTACAACTACGATAAAATTTCTCTGACAAATGCGCTTTGTAATAATTGTTCCGTTAATACGAAAGACTTGACGTTTCATGCATTTCCGAAGGATCCTTGCCGAAGGTTAGTTTTTTCCGCCGTCCACTTTTCTACTGACTTTCATTTACTATAACTGCTCCAGGAATATCTTCTGGGGTTAATTGTTAATCTCTAAATCACAAATCGCTCTTGTTTCCGCTGCCATATTTACTTTTTTTGAAGTTTGTGATAAGTTTGGTGGCCCTTAGGCCTCGCTTTCATTCTTACGTCGTAAGTGTGTATAACTGTCAATTATTAGAAAACTATATTTGGCTAGCACAACGACTTCTCGAATTTTGAAATCTTGTCATTTTGAGTTTGATTTCTGTTTTCTTTTATTTTCAGGCCCGATTTGATGGTTAAAAAGTTGCGTTACTATGCACGTTTTATTGTCGTCAGCCTGCTTCTCAATAAGGTAGATCTTGTCAAAGAACTGATTCAGGAACTTCATCACTATGTAGAGGAATACGTGAGTGTATATGAAGCAGACGACGATGAAGAGTGGAGACTGGTGATTAGTGAAGTCACAGCATTTATGGAGGTGAGGCGAGTTTAGCTGTAAGTTGAGCATTAGAAACGGGCGGAGGTGGTGGGGTCTAAATTGCCCCGTATTCTAGTATCAAAGCGAGGCCCATTGCAAAAGTATTTATTTCCAGTACTTACACTTTGATGGATCAATACTACCACACTTTAGAGCAGTTTTCAATTGAGTGTCGTAAAACCAAAACCAAAGTCATTACTCTGACCAATCACAACAGTCGTAAACAATCCAACGAATCAATGAGAACTCGAAGCAAATACATGTAGCAGGCGCCAAGATTTTTTGGAAATTACAGCAAATATCGCACCCGAATCGCAAAGAAATTGCCCCAAGTTTCTCCGTTGTTACACATGCGACAAAAGTGGCATTGGAGAGCGTGCCAAAACGTTCCTTTAATAGTCGAACAGGAAGATTTTAAAAGGACATCGGTTTTGAAAAAAAAAACCAAGCATTTAACAATTATGGGCACACGCATAAGTACAACTAATGCTCAGACAAACAGTCGTCGGGAGGGATTCCGTTATCGATGACTTCCAATTTTTAATATTTTTATTACTATTTACGATGACTCGTTTTTGTACTTGACTCATTTTGTGCCTAGAACTTGGAATGACTTACCAGATAAGATTAGATAAACCTCTGTTTTTGGAGATTTTAAAGTTTTGCTTAGTATTTTGTAATTGTTGCTGACCATGTTTCGTTTGTTTTTAACTAACCAATTAAGGATCTTATAGCCGGTTATTATATATAAGTGTATTTCAGTTAGTTAACTTTCGGAGATATTAGCATATCTATGCTGCTCTGTAAATGCGAATAGCGTTCCGCCCAGATTCTAAAAATAGAATTGGCGCGCAGCATCATGGGATTGAAATGCGTACAAACATTCAAGAACTATGCAGGTAGCTACGAAAAAAGCAGGTAGCTACGAAAAAAGCAGGTGCTACGAAGCACTGTTCTTGGGTACAACTCGACAATTATCCACAACATGTACAGGAATCGCAAAAACTGGTGTTTCTGAGGCAGCCATTTTGAAATATTTGTCTGCATTTCGATCCCACAATGCAATGCTGCCAAATATGACGTCACCTGGGCGGAACGCTATTAAATAAAGTCCATGAATGTATTGAATATCGCGGAAAGTTTACCCGCGAAAATTAAGCCGGCCAGTTTTTGGTGATTTTCGCGAATTCTAAAGGTCTTGCTATCGGACCACGGTCAGACTATTTTTTTGTTTGTTTCTTGCTACGCAGGCAGACTCTCTGGTGACAGTTATGACCCCGGATGTTGTACCCGTGACTCTCTCACACAGGATGGGTGAAAACGTGAGTAGAAGACTTGGAATTTAGTGGGCAACTAAATACGGTCATCAAAGATTCGAACGTGGTAACTGCGTTAGGTGTGTGCCTTGTGATGTTCATGAGTGATTATCTTACTTCGTTACTGGTAGTCTGCAAGCTATCCTGTACAACAGACTTTCTTGCAACGAGCGCGGTGCGCGAGGCACGTTAGGGACAGAAAAAAACAGAGAATCTTTTCTTTTCTCCCTCGTGTACCTAGCCTGCACAACAAGCGCTTTTGGGATGTGCGAGCGCGGAGCGCGAGGCACGCGAAGAGAGGGAAGGAAAAAAAGACAAAAAGCCGTATAATCAACACGTTTTCGTTTGATACGAATGAACTTTTTTCCCTTTCTGAACGGGGCACGACTGAACTCGTTTCGCGTCGCAGAACAAAGTAAAAAGCTTGACGTCATAAAGGCAAATTCGAACGTTAACTGGATGCGGGCTCATGCGATCGAAGGTCTGATGTATTCAGACGAGTTTTAAGTTTACCATCATTACTGTTGACATTAGCGTGGAGTGCGAGGCACGCGAGCAGAAGGTAGAAAAAAAAACCCGGCAATTTAGGATCTGTTGCCGTACTTCTCGTTCTGGTAGTTATTTAGTACAACCAGAAGCTTATAATACAACAGTTGCGACGGCCTTGGTTGAGCAGTCTTTATGAGCCTTGCGTAGCGAGAGACGCTGGGAACGAGCATGTGTATGGGATTCCTCGCAATTTAGGATGACAACACTTTCCAAATCGGAAGAAATCCCACACAAACCTTTCTTATTCTTACTGATCGTTTTAATCTCGTTTTCAAAGTCTCTTTCCCGCCCCCCTGACTCCGGGGGAGAGGGCTTGAAGATGAGCGATCCCCCGAACACACTTACGGTTGTTGGTCTCGACTCTCGCTGTAGTTTTAGTCAAAATATGTCCTACGTCAAAACGCGCAGCTCTTTTTACTGACATGTTTATTTTTCAGGAGATTCCACCTCAGAGACCGGTCAGCGGTACGGCCTTATCTTTACAGGAGATCATTATCGTGGGAAACTGTGAAAAGCAGGTACATTAATTGGCGGATGAAGTACTGTTTTAAAAAAAAGCAGTAGTGTTTTATAAAACACGTGCTGCGAGTTTAATATAGAGTAAAAATACTGAATAATTACTACTGATATTAGTATTCTTTACATAAAGATCACTGTGATCTTTATATAAATATCATGCTGACGATTGAAAGTAATTTTCATTAAAAATTTAGCGATAATTACATAAAATTGTTTGGCATTCAGCCCTACTTTCCCCCAAAGACTAAACGCTTGGCAATGAAACAACTACAACAACAACAACAAGACAACATCAAGAACAACAACAAGTTTTATTTTAAGTTAAGTTATAAGTTTACAAAGCTTGTGCCCGCAATTAGCAAGGGCTATTCGCGGCGGGCACAGGAGAAAAAGAAAATTTTCTAATAAGTATATGTATATGTATAAAACGAACAATCCTAGAAGCAATCTAGTTTGTCGTGTAGTTTATAGTCAGAGTGAGACAGGAAGGCAGACGACATCGTCATAAATGCTGGAAATTTTCGCAATAAAAATTATTAGCGTTTGACGCAATGAAAACAAAATAATTGTGTAGTAGTAGCAGCAGCAGCAGCAGTAGCAGTAGCAGTAGCAGTAGCAGTAGCAGTAGCAGTAGCAGTAGCAGTAACAGTAGCAGTAGCAGTAGCAGTAGCAGCAGCAGCAGCAGTAGCAGTAGCAGCAGCAGTAGTAGTAGCAGCAGCAGCAGTAGCAGTAGCAGTAGTGGTGGTGGTGGTGGTGGTGAGGGTAAGAATTAGCGCTTTCTTGCAAGCGGAAAACACGTTTAGGGTAAACTGATTGAAAATACGATTTACTTTTCTAATAACTAATTTCCTCTTTCGTCCCAGGTTAAATTTAGCGAGTTAACTTTGGACATGTTTCGCATGCTGCAGGCCCTTGAAAGAGAACCTGAGGAGGCCCCTTCGCGTACCTTGGTCACTTCTACTGAAGTTTCCGAGAGCCCCTTTGATAGGGTGAGCCGTAGCTAAGTTCAATTTTATAAGATGAAAGATATTCAACGCATGACTTAGCAAGCAAGGATTTCGCACGAGGCTGTTTAAATACAGCCATAACATTCACCTTTGATTTTCGAACTGTAGTTTTACAAGCCGTGGTTGCACCAATGATCGTTTTTTCAATTTGCCTGCACAGAAGGCTCGAGGTTTGAAAAATGCTGCGTCGTCATCACACGGATCACATGACCTATAGTTACTCTTACACGGGAAAATCACATGATCTATAGCCATTCTTACACAGGGGAGAATCACGTGATCTATAGCCACTTTACACAAGGGAGAATCACGTGACCTGTGCAAAACAGGTGACACGACAACGTCATGCAAACTCCGAAATTGAACATGTGGAATTTCTTGCGACTCTTTTTCTGTAATTTTATTGGCTGTCTTGTCGGCCATGTGAAGGTGGCTACACGTGCGATTTACATCGCGCTCAAACGACACATACGTATGCTAGCAAACCCTTGCTTAGCAGGCGCAATTGCGCCCTATTTTGCTTGTGCGCAGGGTCTAACTTTGCAAAACGTCACTTTTGCATTTGGCTATGAAGTTTTAGTATGTCATCCGTTTTCTTCTCCTTCAGGAAACCGACGAAATCGTTCGAACGTCATCGAAGAGGCCTAATCCGCACAAGTATCTTCTGTACAAACCAACATTACCACAGTTGTACGTATTTCTGGCCTGCGGTGTTAAGGTTAGCAACTCAGATTTATCTCACCTTTCCTTTCCGTTTCCTTTTTAAGCAAATCACATTTCCTGATTGAAGTCATAAATGCTTGTCTATTGGGTACAGTCCATTCCGACCTTGTGCAGGGATGCCGTCCTCACTTTCATAGCGTTATTTCGGATAGGAGCTGAAGTCTCGGTTTTCAGTGGTACTTATTTGTACACCCGGGTGAAAAGAGACAATATAGACCCTATTCATAAATGGCGGCCGGTTTATTATTCTTTTATATTCATGCTAATCAGCCCAACTAGCCTCGTTAGCATGTGAAAAATTAAAAACAATTTTTGCTCTAAAATGAGGCTAGTTGGGCTGATTAGCATGAATATAAAAGAATAAATAAATCGGCTGCCATTTATGAATAGGGTCTATGGAGTGAACTTTCGTTTCTACAAAGGACGCAACAAGCTGCGAACCAGGCCTCCGACCACCGGGATACCAATCATACGTCCGACGCGCTTACCCCTTGTCAGGATGGTGCTTTATGAATTAAAGTTACACCGCGTTTATTTGCACTTTGCTTCCCAACACAGTTAGTCACCTCTCTAAGACGGGCATCAATTATTGGCTGGTTCTGGCCGAATTTCACTTGTTTGTCGGCTATAACTAAACTCTCTGTAAGATGGACACCTCTCTAAGACAGTCATCAATCATTTGCTGCTTCTGGTGGAATTTCACTTGTTCGTCTATCACTAAACTCACTGTAAAGCGGACACTTCTCTAAGGAGGACAGTAAGAGCTGGTCCCGAAGGTGTGCGGCTTAGACAGAGTTTACTGTATCCTTCTAAACTGTTTGAAAGGCCGATAAGCCTTTTATTTACACACAAAATACTGATTTTGAACGATGTTCAAGACTGCATGCATACCTCTTTTGCTTTTTCAGGAGCTTCCTAACAACGGCGTCATGTTGGTGTATGTTTCCGGTGATGGTTGCCTTGGAAACGCAAAGGCTGGAGAGGAAGGTAAGCGTAAAACTGATCCACTCGCTTTTGACAGTTGCACCCCATAATACTCTCGTGATTTATTCAAGGTTCATACGAGATGGGAGGAGTCGCCATGTGTCACAAAAAGGCGGGAAACGAGGACGGTGCCCGGCGGGTGAGAGCCAACATAAAGGATGCTCACTGGTGCGTGACATTTTTATTTTATCAAATCGGTGAACAGTTCTCTTTCCCTTGCCTAATCTCCAGGATTAATCTTTATGTCGTGGCCGAACGCAAACAGTGTTGAGGCTTCGGTCAGACTGCTAGTCTCTACTTACCCTTGCACTGTTTGAATTTTATAGCGATTTTCAATAGACTGTTGTGAAAACAACCAAATTTATCACTCTCGCCAATCACAACAGGCGCAGACAGCATAAATCAAAACTGGTAGCAAATATATATAGCTGGCGCCAAGCGCGGGAACACACACGCGTCAAAGACAGTGGACCATATTGGTATTCTCGGTATTGAACTGGAACTAGCTTGCAATGGAGGCTCATGCGGAGGAATATCATTAAAAATATTTGATTGTGAAACGATTGCCCCGCATGAGCCTCGACTGCAAGCTAGTTCCAGTTCATTTCTTTAACTTCAAGTTTATTTATCAATAACTTACAACACTGCTAAAAAATTACAATACTACTACTATTTTACTTACAACACGTTGAAAATTACAGCCATGCTCCGTCACGCGTGACCAGTATCCACGAGACTGAAATGGACATTTGAATATTTCTTTGTAACGTCCGAGATTTGAATGAAACCTTGAAGATCTCGCTGGAAAACACTTTGAAAGTCACAAGTTAACGAAAAAATAACTTCGCTACACGCATAAAAAGCCTAATATTGTTCGGATATGTAACATTTAAAGTAAAATGATATTTTGTTGCTCTTTGTTTCCGATAATGCGGTAAAATTCTCACGGGAAAAAAATTCCGAATCTCGGAATGAATTTACAAAACCGACGCGTAAACTTGAAAACTCCATTCAATTTTCAAAAATACTGGTCACGCGTGATGGAGCATGGCTGTAGTGTAACATTAAATTACAAAACATTGAAACATACAAAACTTGCGTTACACGTTTTTTTTACAATAACTGTGCGAATTCTCGCGCGCTGATTGGCTAATTTTTATTATCAATAAGAGTACAGACGCATAAAACGATAAAACTGACGCCATCAGCGAAAGTTTTTCCAAACTTGTCAGCGCTGCACTTTTTGTGGCGAGAATTCTTTCTCAAATCCAGAATTATTCAATGAGAAAATCGTCCCAGAATAGATGAGATGAACCTCAAGAAGCTAAAACACAACCTTAAAGCGGAAAGATGAAGATGTTTGTTGAGAATCCAGACCTGAAAATTGGCGGTGAGCAGGATTATAGTGCTGTGAGTCGCTGAAATAAGCTCTACCGGAGGTGAACTGAACCGTGTTTCAACGGATTATTTGAGAACAATTTTAACCGGAATAAAGGTTAGTTTCAAAATTCCAATTTTTCTATGTGTTTTTGACTCACTCTACTCAAACTTTTAATTCACGAGCTCGTGTTTCTCCGAATTATGGCTATCAAATTCTGGTTTTGTGGCGATCGCATCTTGCATTTCCTTCCTTCATTTCAACATCAGTTTTGGCGTTTTGTTATTGTAAAAAACAAATTGACGTCAGTTTTTTATGTGTCTGTCCTGTTATTGATGATAAAATTCGTCATAACATTGTCAAAGTTTGCTGTGGATCCACGAGCCGCATCAATAACAGGACAGACGCATAAAAAACTGACGTCAATTTGTTAAATACATTACATCTTAAAGTAGAGAAAGGGGTGGCTTCCATAGAGAAAAAAAGTTTGCGTTTTGGCCTTTAGAATATAAAACTGATCTTTGCACAATTATACTATCTCTTACAAAATAAAAAAAGGGAGAGATTCGGGAGTGACGAGTCCATGCTTTTTTTTTTTTTGCAGAAAGATATGTCTCTTGCCAAGTAGGATGAAATAATTAAACATATGGGTTTTGGGATCTTCAGGATTGTTGCCATACATTATACATAATTCATCAACTGAATAGCAATCACCACTTTGGTTGTTCCACCAGCTAATCACTTCGATCCAAAACTTTTGAATTATACTAATTCCAGTTCATTACCGAGAATACGAATATCATGGTCTGTTGGATTTGGTTTTGCTTGTTTGGAAAAGTGGTGCGAGACTTTTTAACCAATCACAAAGCGTGGTAAAACCAAAACCAAAGCTAATTCGGTAGTGCTTGGTAAACACTAGCGACATAAAGACAAAAAAAAATATCCTTATGTCGTTATGTATCCTATTATGTTGTTATGTTGTGTTGTTCACACTGATGGCATAAAACTTTGATATAATTTGTGTTTTGCATTTGCGCGCCTCGCCGTTGTGTCGCTAGTGTGAACCAGGCTTTATGCCCCGTCCACACGTACACGTTTACGTTTGTAAACGCATAAGTTTTTATGCGTTTAGGCCTTCCGTCCACACGCAAACGATGAAAACGGTCACCAAAGTGGATATTTTCGAAAACGCCATTTACCCGTTTACGTGTGGACAGCGTAAACGGATATTTTTTGACCCAGTTCTTATTTACGCATAATCAATGCAGATTACTAGCGTTTACGTATCGTTTTAGCATTTACGTTTGGACGAGTGAAAACGAATCGTAAATGATGGCTGGCATTGTGTGGATGGGAGCGTTTTAGATTAAAAAAATGCGTGTACGAACTTAAACGTATACGTATGGACGGGGTGTTACTCTGGACACCAGATTGAAGTTGAGTAAATGATCTGTATTCTTCAGTTTGTACCCAGAAGACCTCATACCGTTCAGCAGGAAGCCTCTCATGGTGATCATAGATAGTTCCAACAGTTATGCCTTTAAAGTGAGTACTAATCAACCAACAAATTTTCCATAACGAACTGCATGCAGTTATTTTGTGGCTACATACACCTCGCTATATATTACAGACAACCCGGCGGTACGGTTTACAGAAAGTATCTTCCGCTATTACGGAATTCTTAAAGACACCCAAATTGTGCTTTTAAACGCTGTCTGTAGTTTAGGGAGAAAGTCAAGAGAAAAAATGGGACAGAGAGATAGACGCCGAGTCTAGCCCTTGGGACATGCGAATTTCACTATTTACAGTGACCTCTCTCTAAATCGGACACCCTCGGGAGGGACCAGCACTAGCCGTCGGCTTTATAGTTAAATTCGGCCGGGACCAGCGAAGCACTAACGTTCGCCTTAGAGAGGTGTCCGCCAGGGCTGTCCGCTTATTACAGACAGCACACCTGGTACCTCTGTAAGACGGCCACTTCCATAACAAATACACTCACCTCTGTCCCTTGTCAGTTGTGGTGTTTGTAGCAGTTTGATTGTACTTCGTTTTACTTGCAGTATTTTCCAAGTTTGTTTGGGCAGCCGCTGATCTGCTTGATGTCACCTATCATGGTTCCCACGACAATGCAAGGTAAAAAAAACCTATGTCAGTGCAGTGCATTCAGTTTATATGCAAAAAACGTGCTCGTGCCCAGTTGTGATGTATTTGATTCCGAGTTGGTAGGAGATTAACGTGAAGCGAGATCGGTGCGGGTCTTGCGCGGGTCTTGCGCGGGTCTTGCGCGGGTCTTGCGCGGGTCTTGCGCGGACCTAGCGGCCTCACTGGTACAGTTACCCGCGCTGCATGCTGTGTCGCTTGAATCCCAATGTAGAACCAATTCCTCCTGGATGAGAATTTAGGTGCCAGTGAGTCACAGGTTATCCGAGAATTTCGTCAGGTTTTAAGACCCTTTTTGAAAAGGTTGTAGAAGCCCTGGGTGGAGTGAGGCGCTGTCAGTGTGGATCAAAGTGTCGGCTTATCAACTTATCGGACTTAAGTTTCTGTTTGGTCAAAACTTTGCCAAAGTTAATACTTCGTAACTTCGCTCATACACTAAATATTTCTAGAATATCAAGATCTTCTTGTTCAGAGACACAAGGACAAGACGTGAAAACTGCTTAAGGTTTTATCATAACGTTTTTCACGTGTAATCCATTACTTCCTGGCCATCCTTAGCAAAAGACACTCCTTAATAGCTTCATTAATTCATTGAATTAGTGAATTAAAAAAGCGGGGCAATTAGTTTGACGAGAATACATTGTATGTTTTTTAAAAGAGATACTGCAAATAGTTGACTGGTCTTTCTCGTTTTAACTCTTTTTTAACATCAAGAGCATTAAAGCTTTGACAATGAAACTGGACGGTATTAAGGTGGCTCGACTGGGTTTTTGAGTGACGATACCGTTTAGCTTTGAGAAACTTGTGTACCACCACAAACGATCCAACGGAAAATCGATTGCCACATATTTAAGCCAACGTTTATAAAATTCAAATGGAGCGATTTCCTTGAGATTTTCACCTAAGGTATTTGGATGGTATAAAATTCATTTAAGACCAAAATATTATTTCATCAAGCCTTGTAGATATAAGTTTTAATAAAATTTCAAAATTGTTTTGTTTTTGTTGTATTTTAAAACTTTAAAACTTCACTCGAAATTTTCTCGAAAACGCTTCTATAGAAATTTGTAAAATTTTGTAGATTTGTATTTTTCAGGTCGAAGATCCAGCGAGCGTTTTCCAAAGTTATCTCCTGATAACAAGTAAATCGGTATTATGTAAAACAGGGAGTGACGTCATAACGTTGCTTTGGCAACTCCGATTTCCATAAAACTTACCTCATCTGAAACTTTAATCTTTCTGTAGTACAGCTGTGGCAATCGATTTTCCGTTGGATCGTTTGTGGTGGTACACAAGTTTCTCAAAGCTAAGCGGTATCGTCACTCAAAACCCAGTCGAGCCACCTTAAGTACATCCCAAACGGCTTCATTTGCATTCAGCAAAATGGGACGATGAATGGGAATTACGTCATTAGTTCTGGACAGCCGCCATCTTGGATCCGCCATGTTAGAAATCTGGATTTCTCCAAAACCTAAGAAAACCGTCCATATGGACAGAAGGAATCAAAACCAATAAAGAAACGCTAAACATGATTGCGCAAAAACTTTAACGTTATTCAGTTGAAAAACGTGGCTGTCTGAATGTTGTTACCATGGAAACATCAAGTCACATGAAAAATGAATTGTCGTAATAATTTTGTGCATTATTATTTTTGCAGAGCAAAGTCGGAAGGGAAGTCTCTTCTCGCTTTTCCTCTTCAGTCCACTGGTGGCTTTCTGTTACGTCTGCAGCATCGCTGACCTCCGCAGCGACTTGTGGGATAGCTGTCAGCGGCAGGTTCGTCGCATCATGAACGATAGTCTCAGAGTGTTTTACGACTGGTCACGATGTGTTGGTAAGTCTCGCTAGGAACGCCTGAGTGAACCAATCGTGAGGGTTCAGGCTATTGCGTTGAAGCCATAGACCTCTTTCAATGTACATAGTTTTCTCCAAATTGTCTTAATTATAGTTAAGAAGACAACCATTAGGAAAACGTAACTGTGTTTGCAAGGACCACCGTAACAAAATAGAAGCACAGGATCCTGTAGTAAAGGATCTAATCAGCGTAAAAATGAAGCAGTTGATACAAAAGCAAGGCTGATCAAACGGTACGGAAATTGTATTTGAATCCAATATTTCGAAAGGCACAGCCTTTCTTCTTCTTCAGGGTCTTACAGGTTTTGACTCTAGGTAAAAAACGTTACAATTTAAACGTGGAGTTGCAATAGGATACTATAGTAATAATAACAAGAAGCCTTCTTAAAACGTAAAAACGTTAAGAAATAATGAGAAACGTAACAATTTTAAATTTGAAAAATATACACAAGTGACGTAATATAGTAACTTAAAGCAAACGTTGAGATCTAAAATCGTTACAATTTGAAATTTAAAATATATATATAAATACATAAGGATACTTAAAAAGGAGTATGGAAACTAGAAACAAACAAGTCATGTTTCATTTCTTCTATTTATACCTAAGGGTTCAAGAGTTTGGCCTCTCTAAATGAGATATGCCTCTCTAGCTTTCCGTACAGCGTCACGATTAGATTTAACGAGTTCAAGAGGAATAAGTTGCATGTCAGAAGCGGTGTGGTTAGTAGAAAGAAAATGTTCTGAGACTGCAGTAGGTTTAGAAATGTTTGCCTGTTTGTCAACTGTTCTGCGATGTTAATTAAAGCGGTCTTTGAGTCGTCGTTTGGTTTCTCCTATGAACCAGCAATCTTCAAGATGGTTAAACTTAGCGAAGATAGAGATGGATTGCAAAAGACGAACATGATGAATGGGCAAGATTGAAAAATCGTGACGTAACCGTTCTTTTTCTTTTTGTAGATCTTGTCTTCCTTCAGCTTCTTGATGACGAGTTTCTTCGTCTGATGATTCTTCGTTTTATTTTCTGTTTCTACACGATGCATCTTCATCGAGCATTCAAGGTATTGTTGCATGAGTATGAGCAGGGATCTGCAGAATGTTGATAATAGAAAACCAACACTCGGGCTTTTAGGTACATTGTATCTTTCCTCGAAAAGTACCGAACTCGATTTTGTTCTCATGTCTAACTCACATGATTCACACACATGTAAATTAAAAAACAACATGGTGACAAAGATCAGGCCTCGAACCAAACCACTAGGCCTCCACGCACTACACTGTTCTATAAACTATACGGTCGCCTTATTTATTTATTTGTTAATTAATTAATTAATTAATTAATTAATTTATTTATTTATATAAACATGCCCTTACTGACCCCAACCATTATTCCTCGCGTTGAGCCATAGATTGTTTCTGGCAAGAAATGATTTCTTGTTTCTGGTAACTGTAACTGAAGTGAAAAAAGCAATAGTTAAACATCGGCCTAATGAACTACCTGGCTCGGAGACAGACCGCCTTGGTTATCTTTAGTTAACAACTTCACTGCCGTGAGCACCCAAAACAAATTGTATTTTGTAAAAATAAACCTTAAAAACTTAAAACCTAACAGCACCATAAGGAACTACTGTTAAAGAACTGTAATTTGAATAGTCACACGGTTTGATCCGACAGACCCATAGAACATGACCCAAGTTTTGACTCTGGTAGTCAAAGGGTTGACCCTTTAAGCCCTAATATCAAAATTTAAATTCTCATTTCTAGTCCTATCAAGTTCCTATAGAAGGAGTGGGGAGAAATTATTTTAATAGAAATCAAGAGAATTTATCTTGTGTGATCATGTCCTTAATTCTCATGACCTTTTTGATTGATAAGACATTGATATTACAAGGAGAAATTTGATGATGATCACTCTTAGGGCTTAAAGTGTTAAAGGAGCTATGTCATGGTGATTTTGAGATTTTTTGATCAAACTGCCCCAAATTAGAACTAAGTACCTTTGTCATATACGAAATGCTTATAGAACACTAAGAGGAAGATATCAAGTGAATTTTAGAAGAGTAAATAGACCATAATCAGAGTTTCAGTGAGTTTTCCAAGACAGAAGCGATAAACTTGAAATAAGTAGCCCAATTTTTTCAAGATGCAATCCATTTCCATCCTGGCCATCTGCAGCCCAAGAGACTTAGTTTTACTCTTAGAGCACTAGTAGAATAATTTGAAACAAAACTGAACCCTTATTTTTGGGTTTTCCGCATTATAGAGGTCCGTAAGTATACGGATTGTATGAAATTTGGTATCTTCGGGTCCAAGTGAATTATCCGTAATAGAGAGGTGTCCGTAAGGAGAGGCTCGATTTTTTGTATAATGAGAATTATACTGAAGTAATAATTCAAAGAAAACCACTGGAGCATCATGGGATCACGATGTTCTTTGTATCGGGATAGACCCAGGCCCCACCTTTCTTTTACATAACGGAATACCCTAAACCCTGGTGTTTAAAAGTTCTTTGAAGCACTGATCGGGAATTCCCACCATTTGTTATGTCGTATATTTGGAACAGAGTTAATTTCCACAATGTCTTCAATTTCTAGGGTTCGGACTACTACCCCAAGAGCTTCCCCAAGCTGCCAGCCGAAATCTTACTTAACGGTGGCATAGAAAAGCAAGTTCTTGAACTCGCCTCCATGTTGGATGTTCGGAGTATTTTTTATGAGATAGGAGAAGGGCCTCCCACGGACTAACAACCACTGCGCATGGGAAAATGCGCCGCTGCCGTGTCTGAACAAGCACGATGACGATGTCCTAGAATGCACTAGAAACTGTGGCGAGTTCTTCGTTATTGGAAGCAAAAGTAACACACCTGCTGTATAAATGGGTTTGCGGAAGACGTTTTTCTAAAACCTTAAATTAACCAGTGTTCTTTTGTTCAGTTTTCAAAACTTGGGCTGGCAGTGGAGTTTAAATAAGAAAATCTTATGAATATACGGGAAATGAAATTGTATTTAGTAATCAGGCGAAACTAAACGCTTGATTAAAAGACAGTACTATATACTTTATTGATAAAAAAGTCACGAGGATGTGTAAAACCTATGCAGCTCCCTAGGGTGAACAAAACGTGTATAACTCCCTAGGGTGAACAAAACGTGTATAACTCCCTAGGGTGAACAAAACGTGTATAACTTCCTAGGGTGAACAAAACTTGTATAACTCCCTAGGGTGAACAAAACTTGTATAACTCCCTAGGGTGAACAAAACTGTATAACTCCCTAGGGTGAGCAAAACTTGTATAACTCCCTAGGGTGAACAAAACTTGTATAACTCCCTAGGATGAACAAAACTTGTATAACTCCCTAGGGTGAACAAAACGTGTATAACTCCCTAGGGTGAACAAAACGTGTATAACTCCCTAGGGTGAACAAAACGTGTATAACTCCCTAGGGTGAACAAAACGTGTATAACTCCCTAGGGTGAACAAAACGTGTATAACTCCCTAGGATGAACAAAACTTGTATAACTCCCTAGGGCGAACAAAACTGTATATTAACTCCCTAGGGTGGACCAAACTGTGTAACTCCATAGGGTGAACAAAACGTGTATAACTCCCTAGGGTGAACAAAACTTGTATAACTCCCTAGGGTGAACAAAACGTGTATAACTCCCTAGGGTGAACAAAACTTTGTAACTCCCCAGGGTGAACATAACTGTGTAACTCCCCAGGGTGAACAAAACTTGTATAACTCCCTAGGGTGAACAAAACTTGTATAACTCCCTAGGGTGAACAAAACTTGTATAACTCCCTAGGGTGAACAAAACGTGTATAACTCCCTAGGGTGAACAAAACGTGTATAACTCCCTAGGGTGAACAAAACGTGTATAACTCCCTAGGGTGAACAAACCTTTGTAACTCCCCAGGGTGAACATAACTGTGTAACTCCCCAGGGTGAACAAAACTTGTATAACTCCCTAGGGTGAACAAAACTGTGTAAATCCCTAGGGTGAACAAAACTTGTATAACTCCCTAGGGTGGACAAAACGTGTATAACTCCCTAGGGTGAACTAAACTGTGTAACTCTCTTGGTTGAACTAAACTGTGTAACTTCCTAGGGTGAACAAAACTTGTCAATCTTATAATTATAAAAGTAAAATCTGCAAAGGACCGCAAACGATAATGCAGCTAATGAAATACGTAGGATCTGAAAGAGACCTAATCAGCCAAAAAAAAAATGAACAAACATACAGTAAACTGAAACCGATAAAGTAGGGTTGCAACCGTGGACAGCTGTTTCGTATAGATGGTTTTCACTCACGTGACCTTCAGTCCTGTGGGACTCAAATGACAAAGGCCATGGCGGCCATGTTAGTGCACATAACAAAAGAAGTTCATTAAAATTCTTTTGTAGTTGTACACCAACATGGTCGCCGTGACGTAACGTGAAAACCGTCGATTCAGTAGAACTCGTCAGCACGGTGTAGCAAACTAAAAGCGATTGCAAGAATGCAGGCGTACACAGATTACGCAAGGACCCGTTCACCATATCAGGTTCCGTACTTTGGTACTCGCTTGTCACCCGAATCATGCGTGCCACATCACGTGTTCCGGGAAACAAGGAGCCCCAAATGTCACAAAGGTGCCTCCAAAGAAAAATGTAGATGGACAAAGCCAATCTAAACATTTAAACGCATGGACAATACCATGCTTAAAGAAAACAGCGGTCCACGGTTGCAACCCTACTTTTTCGGTAATCTCGGGAAGATAACTGATACTGTTTTGAGAAAAGAAACTTCAGGCCTTAACGGGCAGAAATATTCCGGTGAATTTCGAGAAATGGGGCCGAAATGCTCGATAACCCGCTTAATCCATGATTTCAGTATAGATGGTTTTCACGTTACGTCATGGCGGCCATATTGGTGTACAACTACAAGAGAATTTTAATGAACTTCTTTTGTTATGTACACCAACATGGCCGCCATGGCCTTTGTCATTTGAGTTCCACAGGACTGAAGGTCACGTGAGTGAAAACCATCTATAGTAAACAAAACGGGTCACTTCAAGTTGGACGGAATGACGTCACATTTCAAGGCCAGGCTGCTGAGTATGTTTATTTGTATGATTTTTTGCGACTTTGGACAAGGATTTAATTGGAAAGTGGAAAGTAAAAAGGGTGCCTTCTGGAGTGAACTTCTCCTTTAAACTATTTAAACGCACGTAAAAGCTGTTGGTTGCAGCCGCACTTGGTGAGTTAACTGGGTTATTTTTTTTTAGTAACACGGTTAAAATAACCCGGTTAAAACTCGGTGAAAAGGTGTTTGTAATAAAATAACCGAGTTTATTCTTCTGAGCGGCCGCACTTCAGAAGGTTGAACTTTGAACGTGAGAGATCATGCTATCATTTGCTAGCGAGAGCTGCACAAAACAATACAATTAATGAGCGAAAACAATGCCTCTGAACGTGCATTTTACATATTGTTATTCCCTGGCTGCAAAACAACATCGTCAAATGATCAAATTATAGGTTTTGTGGAGAACAAGAACACACGACGGTTTTCCTTTCTCTATTTGAAATTGAAAGTCGTCCCTACCAAGGTCTACGAATTCAACAGGAAGCCAAAAATTACCGCGTAAGCGAAGATGATTGACAGATCGGGAAAGTTAACCTGCACTAAACTACCTAGCGAGGTGGTTTAAATAACCTAACCCGGTTAAAAACAATCTATTGTTCTTTAATTAATTTCCATGGGAACCGCTAACACGGTTAAAATTCGGTGAACGTAAAAAATACGCGGCCGCATCAGGAATGTTGTTAAACCAGTTAATTTTAATTAATTAATTGCAAATAACCTGGTTAACTACTCTAGTGCGGCCGCAGCCGTTTGTTTTGCTAGTTTTGCTAATTAAACTATTTTAACGCCCGTGTTTGACTGTTATTTTGGTCATTAAAGTATTTTAACCCACGTGCAAAATTGTTGTTTTTGTAATTAAACTACTGTTTGTTTTGCTAATTTGCAAAATTGTTTTTTGTTAATTAAGCCATTTTAACCCACGTGCAAAATTGTTGGTTTTGTAATTAAACTACTGTCTGTTTTGCTAATTTGTAAAATTGTTTTTTTGCTAATTAAGCTATTCATTTAATTAACCCACGTGCAAAATTGTTGTTTTGCTAATTAAACTACTGCATTTTAACACGTTCGAAATGGATGCGGCCGCACTAGAGTACTTAACCGGGTTATTTCAAATCAATTAATAAAAATTAACTGGTTAAACAAAATTCCTGATGTGGCTGCGTATTTTTGGTGTTTACCGAATTTAAACCATGGAAATTAATTAAAGAACAATAGATTATTTTTTAACCGAGTTAGGTTATTTCAAACTATCTCAAAATTTGCTAATTAATATTTTAACACATGTGTAAAACGTTGTTTTGCTAATTAAACTCTTAACGCATGTGCAAAATGTTGTTTTGCTGATGAAACTATTTCAACGCACACGTCAAAATTTGCTAATTAAATATTTTAACGCATGTGCAAAACGTTGTTTTGCTAATTAAATTCTTAACGCACGTGCAAAATGTTGTTTTGCTGATGAAACTATTTTAACGCACACGTCAAAATTTGCTTATTAAATATTTTAACACATGGGCAAGACGTTTTGCCAATTAAACTCTTTTAACGCATGTGCAAAATGTTGTTTTGCCGATGAAACTATTTCAACTCACACGTCAAAATTTGCTAATTAAATATTTTAACGCATGTGAAAAACGTTGTTTTGCTAATTAAACTCTTTTAACGCATGTCCAAAATGTTGTTTTGCTGATTAAACTATTTTAACGCACACGTCAAAATTTGCTAATTAAATATTTTAACGCATGTGCAAAACGTTGTTTTGCTAATTAAATTCTTAACGCACGTGCAAAATGTTGTTTTGCTGATGAAACTATTTTAACGCACACGTCAAAATTTGCTTATTAAATATTTTAACACATGGGCAAGACGTTTTGCCAATTAAACTCTTTTAACGCATGTGCAAAATGTTGTTTTGCCGATGAAACTATTTCAACTCACACGTCAAAATTTGCTAATTAAATATTTTAACGCATGTGAAAAACGTTGTTTTGCTAATTAAACTCTTTTAACGCATGTCCAAAATGTTGTTTTGCTGATTAAACTATTTTAACGCACACGTCAAAATTTGCTAATTAAATATTTTAACGCATGTGCAAAATGTTGTTTTGCTGATTAAACTATTTTAACGCACACGTCAAAATTTGCTAATTAAATATTTTAACGCATGTGTAAAACGTTGTTTTGCTAATTAATCTCTTAACGCACGTGCAAAATGTTGTTTTGCTGATGAAACTATTTTAACGCACACGTCAAAATTTACTAATTAAATATTTTAACGCATGTGTAAAACGTTGTTTTGCTAATTAAACTCTTTCAACTCATGTGCAAAATCCGGCACTCCCCAATCCATTTAAGGAAATGTAAAAGGAAAACGAGTCGATTTATCGCAAAACAATCCGGTGCTTCAACAACCCATGACAACTTTGATAACGATAATAATATTGTGCTTTTGCAATTTAGCCCCATCTGCCTATCGCACCCGGCGTAGCATGTTCGCTCTGATTTGATTCACTTCTATCCTTGTGGTTCATCATTTCGAATACGTTTTGCCGTAAGTAATGGAGTCACATAACAAAAGATCTTGGAGAAAATTATTGCTGTCGTTTTACAAACGAAAGAAGAAAGGCCCCCGCGATGATTGTCCAGTACGAAACGGGGAAATTCTCGCAACTCCGGCGAGAAGTAAAGCGGAAAAGCTAACAGTATCATTAGAGGCACCAAGGCAACGACGAAACGCCATCTGTGTGATGCTGATGCCGGCCGAATATTTCATTGCTCGTCCATATCTTGAGGTGTTAAGTACACTGTCAGAAACAGGGCTGGCTTGACTAAACGAGTGGAGGTGCGGTACTGGTGTAGTGGTTAGTGCCTTGGACTTTTAACCTGAATGTCGGTGGTTCGAGCCTGGTCTCTGCCGTCGTGTTGTTTCCTTAGACAAGAAACTTTGCTCTACCCTTGCGACGGAGACAGTTCTTTAGCAATTAATCAAACTGGCCTACGTAGTTTTGATTGTACAACTGACTTGCAGCCAAGAACTTCATCAACATCAAAATATGAAAAAGCCGTTGTTACAGTACACCAAAACAGTAACAAAGTGAATATATTACAGGATCAATTCAAGATATGCCGCGGCGGAATATTGCATTGAACCATTCGTTTTCAACAGGATATCGCTGCATAAATCATCGTTTCTTTCTTTCTTTCTTTCATCCTTTCTTCACTTTGATGTTTTACCAACAATTATAAATAGTTAATCAGGTAAAAATTTGGAACAACGACATCAAAATTACGTTATCGGTTAACAAGTTAAAATTGTACTTTTTCTCTTTTCAATAAAAATATATAGTTATTTTTTGTTTATTCCTATTGTGCCTGGCAATATTGATTATTTCTGAATGACATTTCCGGGCTATTGAAAAATATGAGTTCATCACCTTACACTCCTGTTGTTATGGAAAATTTCATGCAGTGTAAGGAAAATACTTCAACGAACACTATAAAGGATCATGGGTAGGGCCCCAAGAATATTTTGAATTTTAGTTGTTGCGAGACAAGCTGCACGAATCATTGCCTAGTGTAACAGCCCCTTTACAAAAAGAATTAAGAATAGATCACGTTCAAAGTTCAACCTTCTGAAGTGCGGCCGTTCATAAAAATAAACTCCGTTATTTCTTTACAAACACCTTTTCACCGAGTCATTATTTTTTTTAATTTTAACCGGCGGCAGCCAATGTTGTTTTCCTAATTGAACGCTATGTTTAAACGCACGTGCAAAATTGTTGTTTTGCTAATTAAAGTGTTTCCACCCACGTACAAACATTGTTTTGCTAATTAAACTCTTTTAATGCATGTGCAAAATGTTGTTTTCTTGATGAAACTATTATAAAGGCCGTTTACACAGGCGAGTTTTTGTGCAATTTTTATCTCGCTTTTCGGTGCAATTTTTGTCGCGCGCATGTTGCATCTTCGAATCGCGTGTGTAAACTAGCGGCGATTTCAGTGCGATTTGAACACATTCGAAACCTGATGCATCTTGTTGGCGATTTTAGGGAAATCACAACAAATGTCGCACCCGAATCGCACAGAAATCGACCGCTAGTTTACACTTGTGACAAAAGTAGCATTAATATTGGAGAGCGCGACCAAAATCGCAAACGTGCCTTAAAGCCCCGGCTACACGTTCTAACATAACATTTTTTGGCACACAATGTTAGAACATGTAGCTGGCATGTTCGATGACGTTTGTCTGGCATTTTTTGTAAGAAGAATGTTTTGATTTCAATCAAACACTTCTTCCAACAAGAAATGTTAGATAAACGTCGTCTAACATGCCGGCTACACGTTCTAACATTGTGTGCCAAAAAATGTTATTAAACAATATCAGAACGTGTAGCCGACGCTTAAAGCCAATGTTAAAGCCCGTTTAAACATGTGAATTTTTCTCGCGCTCTCCAATGCAACTTTTGTTGTATGTGTAAACTGGCTGCGATTTTCTGTGCGATTCGGGTGCTCAGGTATATTAAGGACTGGGTCTGCCCCAGGGCCGGATTAATGGTTTGCGAGGCCCGCGACATATTATCAGCGCGGGGCCCGTTGACCCCAACAACCCCCCCCCCCCCCCCCCCCGCGCCCCCTCTGTGAATTCAGGTTTTCCTCATCATCATCTTCATCATCATCATCTTTATTTAAAAACACGGTAAATACATCAGGCATTAACAATTTAATATAAACTACAACTTAATAAAAAACTATGTATGTAAATTAATCTTCTATAATTTAAAAATATAACTAACTATTAAAGAAAAACTGAAAGATTAAAAATATCAATATTCTACGATTTGAAAAGTTGCCTGTGTATTTACAAAACAGAAATAGACATCAATAATTGAACTAAAATCCAACGTAGTTTATATAGCGTTAACAATTAAAAAAGTATTATTTTTACAGCAGCAAAGGTTAAACGTCAAACTGGCTAAACAACAGGAACAATATTCAAATACATGATCGTCATGCCCATGTAACGTGTCTGTTATTAGAGTCTCACTATCAGGCCTTGTAAACGTTATGCTTACGCGATTTCTTAAGAGCAAAGCGCGGGGCCCCTAAAAGCGCGGGGCCCGCGGCATAAGCCACTTCTGCAATATGGTTAATCCGGCACTGGTCTGCCCCTATTTTATCAAAAGAGTAAATGGGGGTGGTCTATCTTCAGAAGGAAACGTATCATTCTGTGCTATCCTCCCCTCCCATCCAAGAACAAGACACACAACAGTATTTGGAGAATAATGGTGTGCCGCGGGTAACCAGCCCATAGTTGTTGTTTCCATGGCAACCTATCACATGACAAATTGAGCATTCACTTCCGGTTTGTTCCTTCAGTGCTCTTGCAGACAAGGAAAAATTGTGTTTTCTGAGAATTTTAAGTGGCATTATTTCTACCTTTTTAAGGTACTTTCCAAATGTAACTGGAAACGTGGTCTACCTACGTGGCATGACCGTTTTCTGGTGTTTGCGTGACAACAAAATCGTGACATTTCAATCGTTACGTGACCTGGACACGCCTTCCAGTTAGTTTCGTGTGTGACTTTGCGCACTTAAAAATATCCAAACGTTATTTTGTCAGTCGGAGTGGTTTAAGTTCTCCTGCACTTGCTAAAAAAACATGGAAATTTGATACCTTAGTCAGTTGCGTGACTGTTTTCCTGACAACTTCGTATCAAAATTAACCTCTGTATCATGTTTAAGCCTTTGGCCAAGTTTCATATCAATATGTTCCATACTTTATGAGATAGACACCCCCCCCCCCCCCCTTAATTTTTGGATGTACCGTAACTGACCCAGGCCTTAATATACCTAAGTGCGACATTTGCTGTGATTTGCTGCGATTACCCAAGAATCGCGTCAAGTTGCATCAAGTTTCGAACATGTTCGAAACTCTGCGACATCGCTCGCACACGCGGATCGGGGGCCGGGCCGGAAAACTGCTGTTTTGCTAAATGTTTTAACCCATGTGCAAAACGTTGTTTTGCTAATTTAATATTTTAACGCATGTTTAAAATGTTGTTTTGCCGATTAAACTATTTTAACGCACACGGAAAACTGTTGTTTTGCTAATTAAATATTTTAACCCATGTTTAAAATGTTGTTTTGCTAATTAAGCTTTTTAACCCGTGCGCAACAAAACGTTGTTTTGCTAATTAAACTCTTAACGCATGTTTAAAATGTTGTTTTGCTGATTAAACTATTTTAACACAAACGGAAAACTGTTGTTTTGCTAATTAGATATTTTAACGCATGTGCAAAACTTTGTTTTGCTAATTAAACTCTTTTAACCCGTGCGCAAAACGTTATTTTGCTAATTAAACTCTTAACGCATGTTTAAAATGTTGTTTTGCTGATTAAACTATATATTTTAACGCAAACGGAAAACTGTTGTTTTGCTAATTAAATATATTAACGCATGTGTAAAATGTTGTTTTGCTAATTTAACTCTTTTAACGCATATGCAAAACGTTGTTTTGCTGATCTGATGAAACTATATTTTTTTACAATAACTGAAGTTATTCTCGCATGCCTATTGGTCAAACTTTATCATCAATTACAGTACAGACACATAAAAATTTAATTTATGCAAGATGTCATCCTGTTACTTTTTTAGCCAATGAAATTTCTTTATTGTTATCAGTTAGCCAATGAGAAAGCGAGAAAACTTATTGAAAATGATTGCGTCAATTTGAATAAAACTCAGCAATTTGTCATGTTAACCTTGCGTTCACTGTTCATTTCATCCGTTTTTTTTTACGATTTTTTGCGTTTTTGTTATTGTAAAATACAAATTGACGCCAGTTTGCTGTGGATCCACTCGCCTGTGGCTCGTGGATCCACAGCAAACTGCGGCTACGCCTGCGGCTCGTGGATCCACAGCACTTTGACAATGTTACGACGAATTTTATCATCAATGAAAGGACAGACGCATAGAAAACTGACGTCAATTGTTAAATCGCGCGCGGAAAACTGTTGTTTTGCTAATTAAATATTTTAACGCATCTTTAAAATGTTGTTTTGCTATTTATTTGGTTCACTCAGTTCTATCCTTGTGGTTCATCATTTCGAATAAGTTTTGCTGTAAGTAATGGAGTCACATAACAAAAGATCTTGGAGAAAATTATTGCTGTCGTTTTTCAAACGAAAGAAGAAAGGCCCCCGCGTATCACTAGAGGCACAAAGGCAACGACGAAACGCCAGCTGTGTGATGCTGATGCCGGCCGAATATTTCATTGCTCGTCCATATCTTGAGTTGTTAAGTACACTGTCAGAAACAGGGCTGGCTTAACTAAACGAGTGAAGGTGCCTTGGACTTTTAACCTGAATGTCGGTGGTTCGAACCTGGTCTCTGCCGTCGTGTTGTTTCCTTCGACAAGAAACTTTGCTCTACCCTTGTGACGGAGACAGTTCTTTAGCAGTAAATAAAACTGGCCTACGTAGTTTTGATCGTACAACTGACTTGCAGCCAAGAACTTCATCAACATCAAAATATGAAAAGGCCGTTGTTACAGTACACCAAAACAGTAACGAAGTGAATATATTACAGGATCAATTCAAGATATACCGCGGCAGAATATTGCATTGAACCATTCGTTTTCAACAGGATATCGCTGCGTAAAGCATTGTTTCTTTCAGTTGAGCTAGCACTTTGATGTTTTACTAACAATTATAAATAGTTCAGGTAAAAATTTGGAACAACAACCACAAAATTACAGTTAATCATCCTTGCAATACACGTTATCGATTAACAAGTTAAAATTGTACTTTCACACAGTACCATGAACGTCCTCAAATCATTCATGCTAAATAATAATAAAAAAATTTCATAAAATGAAATGAAAGAAGCTGGAAATATCCCGCGTAAATGAACAACAAATATTTAAACAAGATGTAGCCGTTCAACTTTGCACTAAAAGCAAAACCATGGATCAGATATGTTACCTTTACTTAAACATAATAGACTCATTCATTGAAGGGTTTGTACAAATTATTCAACTGTCAGTGTTGTATGATGGATAAATGAACCTACTACATAAACCCAACGGAAACTAACAGTTCTTTGCCTAACTGGACGTTTGAGTCGAATTAGACAGAGAAGACAACTTTCAAAATTATTGGGCCGGCCCGGTTTCCCCCGTCCCGTCCCTCCCCATGCTACGGCCCTGTTTATATGTTAAAAGGTTTAATATTAAAACTGTTTATGGATAAAAACATGTATTTATCACATTTTTCATAATGCAGTATACAGTGTATGTTGCAGGTACACTGATTGCAAATGAAAATCAGATAACTTTGTGTTAGGATATAAAGGTTGTTTGTGAAAACCAAAACAAAGTTAGAGTGATTTTATCTAACAATTAGTGTGTGATAGTCAAAATTAAACAAAAGAAAACAAAGGAATTATAGTCTAAAAGTGCGTACTATTCTACTAACTATTTCACAGATGAAGTAAAATCACTCTATATTTTTCTCTTTTCAATAAAAATATAGTTATTTTTTGTTTATTTCTATTGTGCCTGGCAATATTGATTATTTCTGAATGACATTTCCGGGCTATTGAAAAATATATGTTCATCACCTTACACTCCTGTTGTTACGGGAAATTTCATGCAGTGTAAGGAAAATACTTCAACGAACACTATTAAGGACCATGGGTAGGGCCCCAAGAATATTTTGGATTTTTGAAACACCAAGAGCGCTATTTTAAATAGTCACTTTGGCAGAATTTTATATATTAAATAAAGACCGCAATAGGACTTTTCCTTCTGCACGAATTTTTTTCTTTGTTTTCTTCTTTGCACGATTTTTTTTCCTGCCATTTTCCCTTGCATGATTTTTTTTTTCTCTTACCCCGCCCATCACTTTTCTAATGGTCCGTCTCTTAACACAAGCACTACCACTAGTGTCTGTTTGAGATATTTTGCAAGGGCCTTTTCACTTTTACCTAAATGAAATGAGAGTTTTCCCTACCCTTTTCTATATACATCCAGCCTAAAACAGGTACCCGTTTCGCAATTTCGGTTGGAGCATCCCCGTATAGCCCATTATAGGGAGTATTCTACCCCCCTCCCGGGATCCTAGGTCATGGTAGACAGGCTCATGTTTAAAAACCCGACTCTGCACAGTGAATTGAAACTGATCGCAGAGGTTTATGTTTTTGCTCTTATTCTCTTTGTCTCACTTGTTACGTAATTATGCTTGTTCCAATGTACATTTTTTTTAAATTAAATAAATTAAATGTAATATCTTCCTATCGTTCGCGGAGGGGAGGGGGTAATCAACAAAATTTTGTGCGTCTGTTTGATATATTTTGAAAGGCCCTTTTTATAATACTTAAATCACAGTTTTCCCTACGTTTTTTATACTTCAAGTCGTGTTTTCGCTACTCTTTCCTATTCTTCGTGAAATCCCTACGTTTTTTATACTTCAACTCGTGTTTTCGCTACCCTTTCCTATGCTTCGTGTAATCCCTACGTTTTTTATACTTCAACTCGTGTTTTCGCTACCCTTTCCTATCCTTCGTGAAATCCCTACCCTTTCATATACTTCAACTCGTGAAATCCCGACACTTTCATATACTTCAACTCGTGAAATCCAGACCCTTTCATATACTTCAACTCGTGAAATCCCGACCCTTTCATATACCTCCAGCCTCAAAAAGGTACCCCTTTCGGAAGGAACATCCCCGTATAGCCATTATAGGGAGTACCCCCCGATAAATGGTCACCGATCTCTCTGGTACAGGCGAGCTTGGTATCGAGCTGAAACATAGGCTTCCCAAGCTACATACGTGGTGTATGCGACAGCTTGTGTATACAGAGAAATGTATGGGAAAATCACGGATTCTCTAAAATTGGGTAAATAACTATCTATTTTGAAATAAAGTTTACCTACCTCAAATGTGTTGTTTACTTGCGTCTTGTACCGAATTTGAAGCCATTCCGACGCCATTTAGCGAAGTTATTAGAAGTCGTTGTCTCCCCTTCTAAAAAGAAGGAAAGGCAGACCACTGCATCGATCGCTGGCCAGAGGTCACTCCACAAATCGCTCTCTCCTCAAAAGGAAAAGTCCCGAATTGCAATAAAACCAACAGTTCCATAGAGCCCAATAAATTTCACTCCACATAGTGCGCTTCGGCGGTCGAAAGACTCGTAAAGAACGAGATATTTTGCTTTAAATTCGCCTATTCGGCTTTCCAGATATGCTTGTGACCGACCTGGCGACAACGGTCGTTGCGCAACGACACGTATCTGGTTTCATCCTCAACTCTGATTGGTCCATTTGAACCAAGTCACGCGCTGACAACACGACCCTCCACCGGAGGGAAAGATACATTTTGTCACGAATCAAGTGTCACACTAGGACTCCGAATGTTCAACTATTCTTCTGATGGCCGTTGTCGATTCGTACTTAAACTGGTAATGAGAAATCAGTCAAAGCTTCCATTTCGCATAAAGTGCATCATCTTTTTCAGACACAGGCGACCCTCTTTTTCTGTTTACGTTTTTACGTTTAGCGCGTGACTTGGTTCAAATGGACCAATCAGAGTTGAGGATGAAACCAGATACGTGTCGTTGCGCAACGACCGTTGTCGCCAGGTCGGTCACAAGCATATCTGGAAAGCCGAATAGGCGAATTTAAAGCAAAATATCTCGTTCTTTACGAGTCTTTCGACCGCCGAAGCGCACGTATGTGGAGTGAAATTTATTGGGCTCTATGGAACTGTTGGTTTTATTGCGATTCGGGACTTTTCCTTTTGAGGAGAGAGCGATTTGTGGAGTGACCTCTGGCCAGCGATCGATGCAGTGGTCTGCCTTTCCTTCTTTTTAGAAGGGGAGACAACGACTTCTAATAACTTCGCTAAATGGCGTCGGAATGGCTTCAAATTCGGTACAAGACGCAAGTAAACAACACATTTTAGATAGGTAAACTTTATTTCAAAATAGATAGTTATTTTCCCAATTTTAGAGAATCCGTGATTTTCCCATACATTTCTCTGTATACACAAGCTGTCGCATACACCACGTATGTAGCTTGGGAAGCCTGTGGCTGAAAAGGCATATCGCCGACTTATCAGACAGTCAAAATTTATGTCTTTATAAGTCGGGATCGGGAATGATCGGTAAAAACGCCAAACCGATCCTTACGGCAAGGAGAAGAGATTCACACAGAACATGAATGAAATAAAAAAACAAACAGTGCTATAAGGATTCATTTCAAGACATCCAGGTCTACGAAAAGATCCGGTACTCTTCATTGGTTTGTCACTGTGATTTTGCCGTTGATCGCCGACTATCGCAGTAATTTGGGACGCGTCGTGAAAATATAAACGCTCCCGATTAAAATGACGGTAGGAGACTGGGAACTGCCGTTGCAACGATCGAGCAATGTGACCAGCAGAATTACTTTCCAAGATGGCGTCTTTCTTTCTACATGTACAAAGTCTACAGCGATTTCTTTGGACAGGGAAATAATATATACTTGATTTACTCTTGCTAAAATGGTAAGAAAAATATAACATTTAATGGTCTCTTGACCCATTTCACTACACAGTGCGACAGACAAACGTTTTAGGTCTTTGAATACACTGGTGTTTCGTCGACTACAAATAAGTTAATATGTTTTTTTCTTCCTCATCGGTTGAGATAAACACAGTTTGCTTAGCTCCTAATTGGAGATTGTATTGATGTGTTGCCTTGGTTTTAGGGATCGCAAGTGAAAGACGTAAAAATCCCGACCAACTCTCCTAAGGAATTGGTTTTGGCGAAACATGCTGATTTCATTGCAGCATACGGGAAAAAGAAAGAGGATTATGTAAGTAACAAGAGGCTAGCTGGTAGCCTGCATGCGCTTGCATAAGAACGTTTCATGGTTTATTTTAACTGGGTCACGCAGCCCTTCACTCTCAACGAATTTTGCATGACATGTAAGTCTTGTTTTGTTTACATAATATCAGATATCATTTATTACGACTGAATTAACAACTGAATTTAAACACGTTTTATTAGCATTTCTTCAAAACTAGCAACAACACAAAGAAAAATTCAATCATAAATTGATATCAACATAAATTCCCATCGAAAAATGTAATTTCTTTTCCGGTGAAGTCCAAAAAATTAATGCTAGTGGCTTCACTCGGCTATTTGAAAACAAGAACGTGATTACGGGCACTCCGAAATCAAGAGGTCACGTGTCAACCAATCAGACCAGTGAAAGTCGTCCTGCGGGATACGGGAATTCGAAACTTTAAAAAAAAAAACAAGGCAATTTGTGACTACAAAAAGTGGGACGAAAAGAAACCTTACCGAAACCTTGACTCATGCCGCTATGCGCATGAGTAATTAAAAATGTTGGGGGTACAGTGTAACTGCAGAATATCACTTTGAAAAAGCTGGATATGTTTCTATGCAATCACCCTCTTCTCAATCTTCTCCCTTTGCTTTCTCCCTCGCATTTTAAGATTAAGCTAGAGATAGACATAATTTTATAACATGCACTTTCAAACTGTTGGCAACGTGGCTACATGGCTATGAGGCTACATGGATATAATTGAAGGGCAGAGAGCATAACCAACCTATGTCAAATTTTATTCCTTTCTTTATTTTTTCTCGCTTGGGTTTGCCTCATTTTATCCCACAACGGATAATATCACAAACCCTTGTCAAATGTGCACTAACCCTAAAAGGGATTTGACTAATTTCACCTGAAAAAAAGCAGAGTTCTGGCCCTCCAGTGCTTTGACTGTACATTCAGAGTGCAATTTCGATGCCATTTCAAAGCAGATTGGCCGTAAGAATATGCGATCGCAATACTCCTGGCCAGTGCCAATAACCTGAACCTGACCGTTATTTATGCACGCCTGGCTCGCTTATTTATCGTGAGCTCACTATGGTACACATCGTCTGTAGCATGTGTATAAGCCAACATGTTTATTAAAGGCCTGTCCGGTGATTGAAAGACATCAATAAGTCCAGAAATCCTTAAGTCTCTAGCACCCCTCGACGAAATGAGTTGTATTTCTTGTCGTACCTTGTGTCTATAGCACCATTTAGTGCTCGAGGTGAAAAATGGACTTTGGTGGACAAGACGAGCCAGCGAGAAAGTCTGGAATCACTTCAAATCAGAAAAGGGGCAGCATTGTGATTTGTGGGCCATTTCCCAACCCATGCCATGGTCGAAATGCCCAATATCTGAAGTGCTTCCAGACTTATAATATTTTCTGTATTTCGTTTGGTGGGCGAATTCCGTTTTCATTTTGGCCATTGAAATATCCTGCTTTGCGAAAGTGGCAGATAGGTCGGCTTTGTGTGGCAGTGCTTTCAATAAGACCCAGCACCCACCGGAGCTCCGGCGGGTGTCCTGTTGTGAATCACCCAGTAAAATTCATGCATCTCTCTATAATAAAGGGGAGATATTTCTCTGACGGCGAATCACGACGGCCGTCACACACAGATCGTCATCAAGCAGTACAAACACCAAACACAATCAATGACAGCAACCTTTTTTGATTTAGGTGTATAATTTAAAATAAACAATGTTGCAATCTGGAGAATCAACATTGGCTCGATTTTTTGTGTGAACATGAAAAAACTTTAATTTGTATTTTTTTTACATGTACATGTGAAAAGATCTCAGACTGATGTTTTTTTTTTTGCACAAGGGTAAAGGGAACCCTCTTAATGAACTGAAGCCATTTTGTCCTGAGCTGCAGATTGGTGTAATTACTGTAGGGTATTATTTTGTTTTATGGTAACATTGCAGGAGTATTGCATAACAGAATATCTGCGCATGAGTGGTGTATACTGGGGGCTTACTGCTATGTTTCTGATGAACAAGCAAGACATGATGGAGAAAAATGAAATCATTGAATTTGTCAAATCTTGTCAGCATGACAATGGAGGCTTTGGTGCAAGTGACAACCATGATCCTCATCTGCTCTACACACTGAGTGCAATTCAGGTACCCACTGTATTTACTGGAATAAATGGTTGGGGCATTTATTAACTGAAGGTTTCATTACTTTCAACCAATCTATAGTAAATCTGGATTCTGCAATAAAAAAAAAATTGCATTCCATTACAGATGTAGGGACAAACCAATTGTACATGTAGATTACAATGAACAATCCATATCTGGAGTTTGAAACCTCCAGACGGATTGGTATCTGAATCTGGTGTCAAACTGTACATTCCATTTGGAAAACTATTGTACATGTAGCTTTGAGATCAATAGGTTATGTGATCATTAAGCACCAGTCTTGCAAACAAACAGGCCCTTTTGTAGAGGGGCCTGGGGTTGATGAATGGAACAGATTGATCTTTAAGTTTTGGATATTGTTCCAGCTAACATGAAAATCCGAACAATCTGGATTTTTACCTAAATCTGAAATTGCATAATAATATTGTCTAAAAGAAACGCTACCTAAAAACCTTGGTTTTCTGGAAGAGGCATTATTTTGTGCAATAGTACATGTATTACTTGATAATGTCAAGGAGTTTAATTTTTGGGGCTTTTAAAATTTGAGAGACATTTATATGAGAGGAGGTGTTTAATCAAGTGAATATACATGTATGTAGTGTTAAATAATCCTTTGCCACTGTCCCAAGTGGTGGGAACTAAAAGCCATAAATTATTAAAGACAGGTGGGAAGCAATCTCCTCCACCTACGTAATCTACACTGTTCCATATGAAATAATATTGTGTTTTCATGATTGTGACCAGCGGTTTACTTTACATACATTGTAAGCTTCGCACTTTATTTTCTTAAAATAGGTGAAGAAAAATTGCCGAAAGTGACGAACGTAAAGAAATATGAACGACACATAGAGACAAAATGACAACTGTCACAAAATCAAATTCCATTTCCATCCTTGTCATGCTGCACTTTTTCTCCAAACTACATGTACATGTACATGTACCACTTCTGTTTGCTCTTACTATAGAATCTTTTTATCCAATTTAGTTCCAAATTTGTTGGTATTTTGGTGATATACAGGTAACATGGAAATTAAGTGAACACAACTAATTTTTATTATTTCAGTACAACACTGTTGCTTTAACTAGATGACCCTTTTAAAAATGTATTTTATACACATGTTTTATCGACAGGTTTTATGGTGGCTCCATCTACAATGTAGTTATTGAACAGTCTTCCAAATAAAATATACATGATCTTATTAAAAAAAATTACATGATCTTATTGCTGTCTTTGGAGAGTTTTGTTTCACGATACTAGACATAATATACACATACACATTAGTTTAGGCTTTCTCCTTTATGTAGAAGTCTAACATGGCAGTCTTGTCTCATTTCCATTTTAAGATGGCCCCATCTACAATGTAGTTATTGAACAGTCTTCCAAATAAATATACAATGATCTTATTAAAAAAATACATGATCTTATTGCTGTCTTTCGAGAGTTTTGTTTTGCGATACTAGACATAAATTACACATACATGTAGCTTAGGCTTTCTCCTTTACATAGAAGTCTAGCATGGCAGTCTTATCTCGTTACCATGGCAACCACTAATTGAGTTGTTTGGCTTGTTGTTCAAGGCGAGCAAACATTTCGGTGGCTTTTCTCGCTTTTAACATGGTAAATATTATTTCACAATTTTTGGTGAATCAATAAACATTCAGTAAGTCCCATGTGACAAAGCCTTAAAAAAAATCGGTACATACTTTTCATCAATAAACTCACTTTTCATTTTTTACATTTATTGGTTTTGTGTATGTACAAAAGTTGTCATTTTCTTTTGTTCATGAACCAAGAAAATCCTACCAATTTGCTAATTTTTATAAAAAAATTACCATGTGAAGCGCGTGCAATAAACATTTTAGCTACCATAAAAACCTCTTTATTTTTGTGACGTCATCAAACTAAACAAAAGCACACTCACGCCACTAAAATTATGTGGTTTATTAAAAAAACATGTATCATCACGCAAAGGTAAATTACTGCTTTTTTAAAAGTACATGTACATAACATGAAATGATTTTCATTAATTTTATAAAAATGCATGATACAGCACCCAGTAATAACAAATGTAGGCAAATAAACAATTTATCCTTCACTGTTTTAGATCCTGTCTCTTTATGGGTGTATCGAGCTGACAGATGTTGAAAAGGCAGTGGAATATGTATCCAAGCTTCAGCAAGCAGACGGTTCTTTTGTTGGTGACAAGTGGGGTTTGTAATAATAAATAGGCCATTTGCACGATGACGTCATTTGACTACTACTACCAGAATCCTTCAGTTTTTTGTTTTGTAGTGCAAATTAGGGCTATTGTTATTTAAACCGCACTGTGATTACAAAATTTAAATAAGAAAGGAAAAACGAAATGAATTCTGGTAGTAGTAGTAAAATGATGTCATCATGCAAATGGCCAGTATTGCTTAGTTTGAAGTTCTATCTGATCAGTGTGTAGGTATGATGAGGGAGAGCATTGCACTGCCATGTCCCTGGCCAGTCACTCATGAAACTTTAATATTTATATCAAACACTAGGAAAAATGGTGTTTGAAACACTCTTTCAAGTGTTTCTTATTTAGCTTTCTCAAACTGATCATTTAATACAGAGTAAATGGAGGAATTAAATCGCCAAAAATCTATGCTAATTAGGATCAGGTCTCCAAACCACTGTCATGCTTATGATCTTGTTTGTTCAAACTTTGTAAATTTTTAATGAGTTTGAGAAGTTCCTGAGAAGTTGTTTAAATTATGTACATTACATGTACATTTAAATTAATACATTTTTTAAAAAATTCAAAGCAAACCCTATACATGTGATTACCTAGCATACATGATTGTATTCTTGACGATTCTCAGTCACATGGCATAAGCTCACTGAAAATGCTTGTACATTGTAAACTTTGAATGCTATTGGACTGTGCCTTGAATATCTGATCAAATCAATGTTGCAAAAATGTCCAATAAACGAAAAAGTGTAACAGTTGTTCAATAAACACTGTTGGCCGAAACAGCTCAGACATCTGACCACTGCAGTTTTTGTGCTTTTTCAATTCCATCTGATTTTATTTTCTGTTTCATCCCCAGCTGAAGTAGACACTAGGTTTTCATTTTGTGCAATTGCAAGCTTAAAACTGGTGGTAGGTCTTACACAC
Organism: Cladopsammia gracilis; assembly: GCA_022457155.1. Lineage (NCBI taxonomy): Eukaryota > Metazoa > Cnidaria > Anthozoa > Scleractinia > Dendrophylliidae > Cladopsammia > Cladopsammia gracilis. The sequence continues at coordinate 365,266 of JAJGOT010000154.1, forward strand.
TGTAAACCTTTAAAGTAAGAGATTCCTTATATATATATATATATATATATATATATATATATATATATATATATATATATATATATATATATATATATATATATATATATATATATATATATATATATATATATATATATATATATATATATATATATATGCATACCAATTACATCATATAGAGTGGTTTTTACTTGAGTGTCGTGAAACCAAAGTAATTTAACTCTGGCCAATTTCAACAGAGGCAAGCAATCCAATGAATCAATCAGAACTTGAAAGAAATGCATGTAGCAGTCTCTAAGTGTTGGAAAATATGTGCTGGCAAATCAAAATAAATTGATTTTATTATTTATTTTTACTTCTGATTGGTTGAGAAACAACCTCGTTCTCAGTACCTTCTCCACTAGGATAAGCCTTAGTAAGGCTTCCAAAATACTCTAACAATCGTGGAGTATTTTGTAGTGTAAAACATGCTGATGATCAGCATCAAATTTCTCCTTGTAAGATTAATTTTTTTTTTTTTTGTATTTTATTTATTTTTGTCTATATTACATTTGTAAGAAAACTAACATTTAAACACATTTACACAATCTAAGTACATGAAAGAGAAAGAAACTAAAAACACAAAAATGACAAATGTACGAAAAAACTGCTTAAAGTAGTATAATTTATAATTAAAGCGGCTTGAGTTGAGATAAGAAATGATATATTTGGTGACAAAAATCTAAGAAGAAATAAGAGCGATTAAGGGCTCCCACTTTTGATAGTGATAACTAAGGTTGTTTCTCTCGCTCGCCATGGAGTATTCTATTTGGTATGTATTTTTAATTCGCTCGAGTAATAATTGTGGAATTAAAATCTTGTTACTAAGTTTACAGAAGTGATGGAGATATTTGCTTTCCAAGATAATATAGTTAATTAATTTGCTATTACTTTCTAGATTATCAATACCAAAAATAACATCTCTAATTTCTAAATGCTTGGTAAGCTTTAATTTATGTTTACATATCATTTCCACTTCATTCCAAAATAGTCTAACTCTTGGGCATTGGAAAAGAAAGTGTTCAAGAGTTTCGATGTCTGTTTTGCACCAATAGCACAAAGGAGATTCGACTTTTTTAAACTTGAAAAGCATATCATTTGTATACATGATCCTATTTAATATTTTGTATTGAAATTTGCGCAGTTTAGTGCTCAAGGTTATTTGAATAGGTAAAAGGAATATAGCTTTCCAATTTAGTTGAAAACAATCAGTGTTATAGGTTTCTTCATATTTTTTGACCGATGTTGGATTTTTTGCAATTTTCGAGACCAAAATGCGATACAGTGTTTTGGATTTAACCTTCTCCAGATTGTATTCATCGTTGTTAATGTAGAGATGAAAGGTTGTTGGGTTCAACTGTTGCGTATGAATTGATATTAAATTCCTATTTAAGTTTAAGATGTTGCGCCATGTTAGTGGAAGCGCATTATATATACTAAATAATAGGAAGACATCAACGGGGGAGATACTCAGACTTCGCGATTCCCCTCCCAACACAAGCTCTCCTGTAGTGTCGAAAAGGTCGCCAACTTTATAGAAACCACATTCAGTTAGTCTTTTGCTGAAAACAGATTTGTTTTCGATACAAACATTCTTGTTATTCCACAAAACTTCATTTATAATTTCTTCAAATGTGGACGGGTTATTCTCATTTAGAGAGGACCATGACATAAGACACTCCTTATAGAAATAGGGGACAGCAATCGAGAGCTTTTTGTAGTCAAAATTGCAGTGAAAGAGAAATTTCCCTCCAACGATTTTTAGGTACGAATCCAAAAAAATTTTCCAGCCTGCTGGGTAAGGATCCAGATATCTTTTTATACACATAACTCTTTGTGTCGTAATCATTGAATTAATATCAGGCATACTCAGGCCTCCTTTTTCTATTGGGTTTATCAGTGCCGCTCGTTTCACTTTGTCTTTACCTTTCCATACGAAGGAGAACAGAATTGAATTAAGTTTTTGTATTGAGTCTTTATCACATGCAATAAGAGTCGCGCGGTAAAGAATTTTTGGGATAGCAAATGATTTAATGACTTGAATTCTGCCAATCAACGTGAGTCCTCTCCAGCTCCATCCATGTAGAAGTTCTTTGACAGACTTTTCGATGGATTCAAAATTCTTTTTAATAAACAGTACTTTGTCATTTGTGAAAAATACACCTAAAATTTTTACAAATTTTTTTATTTCTTCAACCCCCATTTCGTTGTGATGAAGCTCCATGTTGCCCAGTGGAAGGATTTCGATTTTTTCACGGTTCATGTTCAATCCCGAGTATCTGCTAAAATGTTTCACACTATCCATGAGATTAAAAAAAGAAGATTTATCGCTAACGAACGTTGTTATGTCGTCCGCGAAATTAACCAACTTAATCGTTTCTGTTCCGTTGATCTTAATGCCTCGTATTTGGTTATTATTTCGTATGTATATCGCCAAAGTCTCGAGAGCAATAATAAAAAGATACGGGGAAAGTGGATCCCCTTGACGAACTCTGCGTTTAACTTGGAAGAAAGGTGTAGTAAAGCCGTTATTAATCACGCAACTTGATATGTCGTTGTAAAATGTTTTAATCCAGGTAATGAAGGAAGCGCCGAAACCAAACACTTCTAAAGTTTTAAAAAGAAAGCTCCGGTTAATCGAATCGAACGCCTTTTCAAAATCAATAGCAGTCAAAATACCTTTATGGCCTTTCTGTTTAGTGAACTCAATTACATCATCAATGGTGCGAACTGCATCAAAAATTGTTCGCCCTTTCACATAAGCATTTTGATCGAAATGAATAATTTGAGGAAGCACTTTCTCAAGTCGTTTAGCGATCGCTTTTGACCCAATTTTTGCATCAACATTGACTAAGGAAATTGGTCTCCAGTTCTTTATTAGTCGTCTGTCTCGATTTTTTTTCTCTAAAAGAGTTATTACTGCTTGTTTTTGAGTTGTTGAAAGTTCGCCGTGGCGATAGGAATAATTTAAGGAATCGACAAGATTCCGCCCGATTTCGGGCCAAAAGACCTTATAAAATTCCACAGATAAGCCGTCGTTGCCTGGTGTTTTGTTGTTTTTAAACGTGGAGAGAATATTAAAACATTCTGCGTACGTCAGCTCACCCTCGCATGTGTCGCGCATTTCATCTGATAATTTTGGTATATTAGCAGAGTTCAAGAAGGGGCAAGTCATTTGATCAAAAGTAAATTCTGCCTTTTCATCGTAAAGATCCGCAAAGAAAAATTCAATTTCCTTTGAAATTGTGTTTGGGTTGGTAGATTCTATACCGTTTGATTGAATAAGCTTTCTTATTGAGCTCTTTTTCTTTTTGTTATTTTCGAGGTTTAAAAAAAATTTAGTGTTTCTTTCTCCTTTTTCGTACCATGTGATGCGAGAGCGGATAATCGAACCTGACACAATATAGTCGTATTCTCTTTCATATTCCGCTTTAACCTTTTCTAAATTCTCTACATTTACGGGTGTTGGAGATGCCGCTACCTCTTCTTCACATATCTTAAGTTTATTTTCAATTATTGTTAATTTATCTCTTCTTTGACGGGCTTTTCGTTTACTGTAAGTAATGGTTTCTTGGCGAACTTTAAATTTAATCCAGTCCCACACAATTCTTGGATCATTACAGAAATTGATTTCTGTTTTCCATTCAGGGAACATCTCTCGCATCAGGAGAATGTAATCAGTGTCTTCTAAGAGACTGTTATTTAGTTTCCAGAAGGACGGACCGTGTGGTTGGTCATTGAGGCTATCTATTTCAAGGATGACTGCTGAATGATCTGTTTTGATAGCAGTTATAATGTCGACCTTAGCAACATCATCCTCTAATATATCACTTATAAACCAGTAGTCCAGTCGCCTTTGTATAAATGGACGTTTCTGCCTCCATGTAAAACGTTTGCTTTCTGGATTTTGTATCCTCCAAATATCAATTAAGTCGTTTTCATTTAAGATATGGTCTAAACTTTTGACTGAATGTTTATAGGTTGGGTTCCCACCTAGGCAATCAAGGGAAAGGTTGCGAGTTAAATTGAAATCTCCACCGAGTAAGATTTTGCATTGCTTAAAGTGTTCCTCGCTGTTAATCATGTTGGATATTTTTTGGAAAAATTTTGGATTGTTGAGTTGTTATGTTAGGGGTGTAAATGTTTACCAAAAGAAAAGAACAATCCTGAATATTAGCCTCCAAAAAGATGAATCTTCCTTCTTCATCGGACTTGATTGAAATTAGTTTGAAATCAAGCGTATGTCGTGTAAGTATGGCGACCCCTCGACTATGCGCAGACCCGTGCGCAAAAAAGAAATCGCCATGCCACTGCGCTTTCCACTGGTTTTCGATTTCCTTTGTGCTATAGGTTTCTTGTAGAAAACAAATATCTGCCTTTTGTTTGATTAACCAATTTAAAATTCCTTTACGCTTTTCCAAGGTCCGAATTCCACGAACGTTGAGCGAGATAGCTTTCAGCTTAATATTATTACCATTCATCGCGATCTTTTTTTGTACATTATAGAAAGATTGTTGTCACCTATAGCTAAATCTATAGCTTTCACAATACCGCATTGTTTTAAAATGAATGGCAGGTTCGTTAACATATAAAGACATACACATAACGTAAACCGATTATACACGGACGAGTTGAGTATTTCACAACACATTACATAAAACACACAAGAAGACAGAGGGCGAAAAAATATTGAAAACCTTACCTTTCGCTCCAGAGTAATCTGTTTGCGAGCCTTAACAGTCAACTAATCCCTTCGATAGTTAATCCAACCTAATTGTCCCTGGCTCCTTCACCGGGAAATGCTTAAGTTTTAAAGAACTAAAATGTGTCGTCTAAGAAACGCCTAGTAGGTGTTAATTAGAGCCAAACAAGGAGCTAAAAAAAAGTTGATCGTGCCAATTTGACCGTGCCAAATAAAATCTTATGTGAGTTCCAGATTAGCATAATGGAAAAGGAAAAAAAAAAACAACTTGAAACTAAAATAAAATAAAGTGCCTTTACATTTTTATATATTTACCCTCTATATATAGTTTATCAGGCTCAGACTTACTAAAATTAGCTCGTTTGCCCTCATTTCTAGCTTTTTTGAGTTTGCTCATTTGAACCTTGCGCAGGTCATGTATTTTTTTAGGCATGTCTTCGTACATTTTATATGGGGTATCTTTCAGCTTTCGGCCGCATCTGAATACACGTTCTCTGTCAGAAAATCTTAGGAATCGTGCAATGATCGTTCGTCCTTCATTTCCATTTCTGGGCTTGCCCATTCGGTGCACTCGCCGAAACTCTATACTTCCAGCATCTTCAATTCCTAGCACTTCTGTCATAAAATCGGTCAGTACTTCCTTGGTGTCTTCAATCGAAACTTCGCCGCTCTGTTGAACTGCCTTCTCTGCTATTCCTTCAAATTTAAGATTCTCCCGTCGGCTGTAAGCTTCAAGATAAGGCACCTGCTTATGGATATCCGCTATCTCTTCCTTCCTTTCGTACGTTCCACGTATGAGAGTCTCAATTTGTTCGTCCACAATAACGCTATTCGTTTCCATGTTCTCAAATTTCTCGCCCATGGTTTTCTGCTTTGCTTTGACTGAAGTGACTTCTTCCTCCAGATTTGATACCTTGCCCTTCAAGTTCTTTACGGCTGAACTAAGACTTTCCATTTTTGTTTCTAACCCATTTAACTTGACTAAGATAAGGTCTAGCTTGTCAGAAACACTTTCGGGCAGCTCCAACTGCGCCATACCTTCGTCTTTATCTTTGCACCTTTCCTTCGGAGAGTTGGATTCTTTCAGTCTTTTCTCGTCGGGTGAGGAATCTGCTGAGCTGCAGCTGGATGACACTTGTATTCTAAGTTTACGTTTTGGCGTTTGATATTTGCTTGCCATAGGCGTTTCAAAATTTTAAAAATGATTGCCCGGTGTGCGGAGCTCCAAAAACACATCTACATCCTTCGTCGCTCTCCCCAGTCTCCCCTTGTAAGATTAATGCCTTATCAATCAAAAAGGTCATAAGAATTAAGGACATGATCACACAAGATGAATTCTCTTGATATCCAAACAATTTCTCCCACTACTTCTATAGGAAATGTATAGGACTAGAAATGAGAATTTAAATTTTGATATTGGGGCTTAAAGGGTTGAACAATGGTTTCAGATAGCCAGAAGACAAACACTGACACTACCAATAGCTGAAAAGAATATCTGAAAATGCCATTTCATTGTGTGTCATGTGACAAATACTCCCGACCATGATTCTTGGAATGTTTTGGCAGCCTTGTCTTGGGGTTTCTGAGTGTTTACCATTATTTTACACAGGAAAACCAGTTGGTCCATGGTTTGTTTAAATGGTAAGCAAAACTCCAGAAAGGGAAATTCCATTTGAGATTGGCGTGTACCATTATTTTACCATTGACACCAGAAATGAGCTGACTAACCATGCTTATGCATCAAAACTGGCGCAGGGCCTGGAACTGGTAAATAAAAGCAAATGGTACACATTTCTGTTCGGAAATTCCGGTCGGGAATTTTGGACTACCTTTCAAGAAATCCTGATTTCTCCGGAAATTTTCCATTTGGGAAGACCAAATTAGCCTTTCCATTTACATTCCAACCGAAATTTCTGGATTTTTTTGGGTGAAATAATGGTAAACAACCTCTGTGTATGCACCACCCGCAATTTTGGAAGTGGAGAAAGTCCTTGGGACAAGGTTGGTGGAAAAAGTGGCCTGAGATACTTTTAATTAGCCAATCACAAGGTGACAGCAATGCAACACCAAAGCAATTACATGTAAGTTACTTTCAACACTCAATTGAAAACCACTCTATACAGATTTACATATTGTAGTTGGTGAATGGGCGGTTTGCTGATGTTGGTGGGCAAAAGTTTTTCTTTTCAATTAAGTTTGTCATTGTTGTTGGAGTGGTCCTTTTTTGGTTCACTAAAATATTGCAGAAACTGGCAATGTGATGGCTATTTTGGTTACAAAAGAATATTAATATATTATTTGAGTGTCAATGTCTTTAACAAACTGTAGAACTGCTTACTGAACAAACATTCTGAAGCAAATAAAGTAATATTCATCACAAATTTAAAAATCAGTGATCATGTCTTAGAAAATTTGCAACTGTTAGGAGCCAAGAAATAATTTGAAAAACTGAAGAATTGATTAACACAGAAAGTGAATAAACAGACCCGGGTTGCTGTAAATTATTACAGTAATTAAGAGAAAGGTTTGATACACCAATTGTGCTTTCAAGAAGAGAGAAGATGGTCATTACTTACGTTGAATTTTTTTTGTCAGGGTCGTTTGGATGCAATAGACCTCCAGAAAGCTGTAGATTATGTTTTATCATGTATGAATTTTGATGGCGGATTTGGATGTAGACCTGGATCAGAATCTCATTCAGGACAGGTACTGTATGTTACTGCCAGGTTGATATCTGGATGTTATTTAGGGGGAAACAGGTACATGTGTATAACACAGTTGTGGGAGCGCTCGCCCCCAACCAATGTGGCCCAGGTTCAATTCACCCGGAGATTACACCATTATGTGAGTTGTGTTTGTTGTTGGTTCTGTCTTGTTCTGAGTTTTTTTTTCCCGGTACTCCGGTTTTTCTCCCATTCACAAAAACCATCATACACAAATTCCAATTTGACCCGAAAACAGGGGAAATAAGAGCCACCTCGTGGATTCCACTGAAATTGCTATTTATTTATTTATTTATTTATTTATTTTATTATTTATTATTTTTGTTTAATTTTATCAAGTTTATCTTCAATCTGCATCCCTTTCTTTCAAATGCAGTTAGGAGGAACAATTATGTTGCAATGTAAAATTTAATGCAAATCAGCATGTACTACATGTAAGACTACACTGTACATGCAGTAGTGGATCTAGGGGAGGGACCCATGGGACCTGCCACACCCACCCCTCCCCCTCCCTATATTTTGCAATGAAAAGAAAGTGTCAAAAATGTTTCATTCTGAAACATTTTCACTCACTGGCACCGGCAACATGACGTATTTTGCTTCGAGTTATGTTTATTGTACTGCCTGCACACATTGTCATTGGCCAAATTGGTTACCATGGTTTTGTCTTTATACAAATGTAGCACACTCAACTGAAAACATAATAATAATAATAATAATGATAATAATAATCTTTATTGAGGATATCAATTTCACTAATAAGTGATTTACAAAAGAGTCCTCGAAAATTAAAATAGAACAAAAGGAAAAATATAGACTAATATACGAATAAATAAAAATTAGACTAAAAACTATTTACATTTCTTACCGCTCTAAACTAATAACACTAAATACTGTAAATCCTCCACCCCATTAAGCCGTCCCTCTCTAATAAGCCTTCCCTCTCTGCCCCTACCTCTAATGCAAGTAAACTCCCCCCCCCCCCCCCCCCACCCCTGCACTCTCAAGGGTGCACAACAGGGAGACAGCTTTCACCTTGCCAATATTGTTATTTATTTATTTGTTTTTTGCAGATTTACTGCTGTTTAGGAGCTTTAGCAATTGCTGATTCTCTACATCATGTAAATGCTGATATGTTAGGCTGGTGGCTTTGTGAAAGACAGCTTCCGTCTGGTGGATTAAATGGTGAGTTCAAAGAATAGCAGTAAAGATTACAGTCAAAACATTGTTCTATGAGTGCATTCATAATGCACTTATTTACAAACGGTTCACTTTGGTGCCTGGAAGAGCAAAATTCTATACTTATTTTAAGGGGTTTACATGACTGTATGCCCACAAGAATTAATTTTTGTTGGTTTTTTTTGTTTGTCAAAACTGTCCCTAAAGTATGACTTACTGTAGGCTGTTTTTTTTTTTTTTTTTTTGGGGGGGGGGGAGAATCTGAAATCAGATTTTTGATCTCAGATCAGATCTTCATGACCAAAAGAACGAAAAACATAACTGACAGTTTTTTTACATTGAAAAACTATTGGTATTGCAAATGAACCTATTTTGACTCGTTGATGTCTTTTCTCTGCTTCAACAGATAATTTTCCAAATGCATTATTATTACATGTATCTTAGTACCTGAATTGAAATCATAAAAGAAACAAAACAGATGGAATGAGTAAAGTTGTACAAAAAACTTCTTGCCAGATGTACACTTTTTGAATCCATCCCCCCACCCCCCCCCCCCCAAAAAAAAAAAATAAATAAATAAATAAAAAAGCTCAGATCACGAATCTCAAACATCAAGATAGATTTAGATTTGATCTGATAAAAATTAATCTCCTGCAGAGTATGGATTGAACAGATTCATAACCGATTTTTGGATTTTATTATTAAAAAAATGAAAAATCGGTTTTGTATTCAGAAATCCATATTCAGATTTACCCAAAAAGCACAGCCTAAAGAACACAAAATACTCAATCAACACCAATAAGAAAACTTCAAGTGAATCAATAAATGTAATTTGCCAACCATAATAAGTTTTTAGTGACTTTTTGTAGAGACGAAAAATTTTGAAACAGGCAGTGTTCTAAGACAGCGCCAGTGATTGTACATGTAGTACTCCAGTCCGAAACTATAAGTGCAGGTGAGAATTATAAACCGTGAAACTTGTTTTGCCTCTTAAATTTCGGCGGTGCACTTTTATGTTCAACCATGTTGCCGTTACTATAATATATTATTAAATTTCAGGTCGACCCGAGAAACTCCCAGATGTTTGCTATTCATGGTGGGTGTTAGCTTCTCTTAAGATCATCGGCAAGTTACATTGGATAGACAAGGTAAAAATGCACGGATTCTAACTGCATGATAACAGCAAGCCACTAATTATCAAGGGAAAACAGCGGAGTAGTCTATACATTCTCAGTTAACACTTTCATGCTAAATACAATTGAATGAGAGGATGCATAACACGCCTTATGTTGAATTTTATCCCCTACTCCCCCAACTTATGTTGTTTAACTAACATGTAAGTTGTCCTGTATGATTTTCCAATCCTCGCATTTTAAAACAAAGCATTCTGCCTACACAGGCTCAACGTTGTTTGGGGGGATGGGGGTATGGGTCAACATTCATTAAAGGTTCAACTTGTGTTGGTTATGAAAGCTACAGTATACATTGTAAGCAATAAAATCCTAAGTTGATAAAACAAGTCAGGCTGTTTTGTGGGCTAAAAACCTACACCACCTTGTCTATTGGGAAAACGGAAGCTGGAGGAAACACTACTAATATTAAATCGCTAATAATAACTTTCTGGAAATAATTGTTGCCTCTCGCTCAAGACTACAGCGCTATAACGTGAAAACGGGCATGGTGCCCCCTGTTTTCATTTTATTTTTTGATGTACTAGATCAGAAACCCATAAGTGGGTTGAAACGTGCAACTCTCTCTTGTACACTTCAAAACAAGCTTCCGATTATACAATTTGCTAAGAAGTTGTTACAACCATATTTGAAAAATCAAGATAAAAATATTGACGAATCAATTCACTAGAACAACTTGCTTCCAATCTCGAGGGACTGAGGGGTTTCCAAATATGGTACTAAGCAAAATTGAACATTCGGAAGCTGTGAATGCGCGTTACACGTTTCAACCCACTTATGGGTTTATAACTAAATAAATAAATAACTAATAACTAAATAACTATAAATAAATAAATAAGTAAATAACTATGCAAAGTTTTGGAAAAATTTCATTACAACTTATTTTTTGATGGAATCACCTTAAGCGGCCCCCCTCGCGGCCTCCCTCCCTCCCTGCAAATTGGCCACGGCTTAATACAGGTTGGTCGCTTAGTACAGATTCATTAAAAATAATTTTTGGGCGTGGTCAAATGTTAATTTTATTAACGTCACAATATTACTGTATACACTAGCGACTCATTCAAGCTAAAGCGCATTAGATCATATACAAATGTATTTTGCGCTATATAAACAATAAAGTTATTATTATTATTATTATTATTATTATTATTATTATTATTATAAGCTAACAATGACAGACGTACAGTGTACACAATCAAGCTATATCTGCCGTTAACAAATGGAGATCGTACTTTGTAACTGTGGTTGCAATTGTTCGCCACAAGCCTAAATTAGGGAACTACAGTTTCAATTCTTTCAAGATTTGGATGTTGCAAAACTGCCTCTAAACCATATTCCCACCCTAATGAAATGACGAACGAGTATGAAGTTATCGGACATGTTCCTAAGTGGATGGATCCTTTTTTAAGATAGATAGATAGATAGATTTGTTTATTCAGAGCCCCTTGCAGCTAAGAGCTGGATAACAGCGAAATAAAATCGTAAAATATATGTAACATGTGGTTTTAGGTTTCCATTCAAGTGTGACCGCTTAATACAGATAAAAATTACAAAGACAGACCAACGTGGGACTGGTAAAGGGCGGCCATTTAATACAGGTAGCAAATACAAGGTTTGTATGGACTATGAAAACTGGCCGCTTAATAGAGGATGGCCGCTTAATACAGGGCCGTTATATACAAACCACGTTATATGCAAACCACGTTAAGGTATCACTATGGAAGCATCGTTTTGTTAATCAGCGAGAAACTGCGAACGACTCAAGAAGAAGAAAATACGACTCATATTTGACGAGTGTTCCTTTCTTCCAGGACAAGTTAAGGAGCTACATCCTTGCCTGCCAAGATGAAGAAACAGGAGGATTTGCTGACAGACCTGGTGATATGGTAAAGCTTAATAATCCTTTGAAGATAACACAATATTATCTGGCAAACTAGTGCATGAGGAAAAGGAGCATTCTGATTGGTTCACTGGGCGGTCCGAATTTTGCAATACGGACAGCTGTGAATGCAACAACGCCTTTTTCGTTCAGTCATGCGATCAATAATTTTTTCTTTTCCTCGTCGCTATAAAAGGTAAAGTCGCACACGAGCCACGATGGCCCACACGGCCGGAGCTTAACCCGGTTTCTGTAGCATGAAGCAACTAGGAATATTGCTACTCCCCCTGGATGGGATGCTAGTCCATCGCAGGGTTACCCCCAGCGTTTTGTCGCCGGTACCCATTTATACACCTGGGTGGAGAGAGACAGTGTGGAGTAAAGTTTCTTGTCTAAGGAAACAACACGACGGCAGAGACCAGGCACCGAACCACCGACCTTCAGGTTGAAAGTCCGACGCGCTAACCACTAGACCACCGTGCCGTCCACGTGTGAATGCAACAACGTTTTTCGCGCCTTTTTCGTTCAGTCATGCGATCAATATTTTTTCTTTTCCTCGTCGCTATACTATACTAGAATTGGTTCATGCTTTTTGCTGTGCATCTATCGAGTTATGGATGCACTTGGGAAGTTTGGAGAACACTCGTGAAGCTAGAGTTGCTCTCGGCCATCGCCTCGAGCTTTTCTTACGCTTCCCTCGTGCTGTCCAAACTTCCCGCGTGCATCCATAACTCGATAGACGCACGCTAATCATAAACCAATTCTCATATTGAACTAGCTTGTCCGGTCCGAATTGGGGTATAGTGGTCTTGTTCTTTTTTTGCAAGTTTATGGACCGAGCCGAAGTCTTAAAAATTAGAACCACATCTAAGAACTTTCATTTGAAGGGTCACACCTCATTCGCAAACTCAAAAGTTAGAACAATATCACATGCTATAAATATTATCATGTTTTGGTGATCCCGACAATTTTTAATATATAAATAAATAAAATAAACAAACAAAAACAAATTGGCTGTGGGGAGTGAAAGTTATAAGCCACGCACTTCAAAGAGAACCATACCACATTGCGCCCAATTAAAATTGGTTTATATTTATTTATTTTGGCAACAATGCAGTATTCAAATTAGGAAGATCTCCTCATGTGAAATTGTACTCCCTCCTTTGTATTTAAGGGACCACCCAGTGACCCTTTTGCAGCTTTTGAAACTATACGTCTGTGGTCTGCATTGTGTCAGGTATCAAGCACCTGCATTGAGATCTACTGTTGCAGTATTTTTTTAGTTCTGGGTCAGGTTGTTAAATCATTGGCGAACACCGTTATCTAGTAGATAATTTCCTGTCTATTGTCTAAGTATTAAAGCGCATTTTATCTGTAGATAGGACTAATACTTCCATCTTATCATACAGTGAAGATTAAGCCTTTTTTACTTAACCCGTTCACTCGCAGAGTCAATAAAGGAGATATGTAGCGTACTTCTAACTTTTTAGTCTGTCAACGAAATCCTATGGTGTGACCATTCAAATGAAACCTCTTCAGCAGTACTTTTGCATGGTACCATTTGTTCTAACTTTTGAGTCTGTAGACGAAATCCTATGGTGTAACCATTCAAATGAAACCTCTTCAGCAGTACTTTTGCATGGTACCATTTGTTCTAACTTTTTAGTCTGTAGACGAAATCCTATGGTGTAACCATTCAAATGAAACCTCTTTGGCAGTACTTTTGCATGGTACTATTAGTTTTTCAAGTATTTTACAAAATGAAATTTGGGATTTTTCTTGAATTTTGATGTTTGGCACTCTTGGGAGTTAAAGGGTTAGGAAAGGATGTACATTCGTGGTAGGGGTAAAAGTCAGGAAAACAGTTGAGCCAATTAAGAGGAGCTCGCCGGGGCGCTACAGTTGGATTATATAGTGATCATATTAATTATTATTCGCATTCTCTTTTGACTCTTATGCAATTTTATGATATAAATAAAGGTAGTGCACAGCATTCCGGAGCGTATTTGATTTTCTCTGCCCGGCTAAAATATCGCTGTCATGATAATGGCCAGGAGCTTGCCTTAAGGTTGCTTGATTATCTTGAAATTAGAAGAAACCATCGCCAAAAGTGATAGAAGCAAAGAAATATGAACTAAACTGGCAAAATAACGGCTAGAAAAGTGAAAATTTCACAAGAATGGCAGGTTTGATTTCTTGACCGTTTGTCGAAAATCCTAACCGACCTTATTTCGTACCAAAACGACACTTTTTGTCCTTCCGATAACAAAAGGCGTTAAATTTTTAAGATGACTAAGATGACTAAGGATTTCCAAACAGCCATTCTGGGTGTACCTGAAAGGAAAGGCATTCGAATTTTAAATTCATTAATCATGTGTAAAAGATATTATAAGTACAGCATGAAATAAGCTTGCTGTATGTATCCACTAACACGGGCTTGATGTTGTTCTCGACAGGTGGATCCATTTCACACACTGTTTGGTTTGGCCGGTTTAGCGTTACTGGGATCATCCGAGATTAAACAAGTTAATCCGGTTTACTGCCTACCTGAAGAGACAATCGAAAGATTAAGAATTCGACCTGAACTTCTAGGGTGAGCGCGGAGCTTTATTTCCGTGCAGTACGTGACAAACAAGCGGTCCAGTTATCTACCTGACTTCTAAGGAAGAACAAGCAAGACGTGATGAATTTTTGGGGGGTCCAGCAAGCGCGAGTTTCTCAAAATATACCCGAAGACATTGCAGGCCCGAGAGCTGTTTGTTAACACTGTAGTTTTAAGCCCGCAAACTCGCCCGACGTATTCGTCAACTTAGGATTTTATTGCTCAACTTAAAACATCAAGAAAAACTGAATCTTTGTTGAAAAACATTCTGCATATAACTTAGCTCTTCGGGCAAAATAAGGTTTTCAGCACTTTTGGGAAACACGCACCTGGTTATCCAAAGGATAGATAACGTTTTCCATCGAATAAATCCTTATTTTGCGGATAAAATGTCAGCTTTGCACATTTTTTGTCTGCTGGATATAAGTCCACTTGATAACTCTATTCTTTTATCACTCGGGTCAGAAGATATATATAGTAATTGTAAACACGATATATGGTGCCTTACCTTTTTTCCAAGGCATTATAAGAACATAAGCTTTGCTTGTGGTTTAATCCAGTAAAGACAAATAAAAAAAGCTATAGTGAAAGTCGATTAAGTTATTTTTAACCCATGCATTCTTTTAGAACTATTTTGGTTTTTCTTATTCCGCTTTAGGATTAACAATATATGATATGAGTTTTCTAAAGAGCACGAATTTTGCCTATTCACTATTCCGATTCACTCTGACAAAGAGATAGTCAACTTTTCATCTCTTTTGCCGTGTGGCCAATTTACTTTATCCAATCAATTGCTACCCACATTTAGAGAACGATATTTTAAACGAGGGGAGAGGACTCCCTTATAAAAACGACAGTGGTGATCGTATTTTTTAGGGTAACATTAACTTAGTGGTTTGGTACCACAAAGGGTCTTTGAATCGAAAATGACCACTGGTATCTTTTAGGGTATTTAGCCAGAAAAATACGCTGATAAGGAACAACGTTTGAGAAAGCCGGAATTGGTTCCCCTTGGGTGGTAAAAATTAATGTGAGTCACCCACAAAACGGGTTTCTGGTATCTATAAGGGGGTTCCTTTCAACGAGGTTGACACTCATTAAACAAGGACAGTCGTAAAACGGGCAAACTTATTGCTCCCGTATTTCAGATCGAATTGAAATTTAGAAATGTTGATTTTTGAAGAGAAGGAAAAAACCCTCGGAACAAGGATGGGCCAAACAATAATAAACTCAACCCACACTTGACGCCGAGTGCGGAAGTTGAACCCGAGACACATTGGCGGTAGTCTGTGAACAAGCTCCTTTTTTTTGGGGGGGGGGGGGGGTTGGGGTTATTAGGCTGCATTGGAGGGAGGCAAGCGCTCTCGCCGCTACACAATCCCTGCTGCTTGTGTGTTCAGTGCAGCATGGGGAGACAGATGGAGAAAATGCCCCAGGTTTGGGGGGGGGGGGGGGGGGAGGGATATTCAACAAAGTTTTGTACGGGGATGCCCCCCCCCCCCCAGGTCCAAACATTAACCCTTTTATATAACGTTTTTGACAGAAAAGGTAACCCTTTCAATCATATACTTTCCATAGATAATGGTACCCCTTTCATATACCTACAGAAGAAACACTGCATATCTTTACTATACCCTTGAAATAAACTTATGGAACGATATCCACGGAATTAACAGCCGTTACGTGCGTCCGTTTGAGATATTTTGAAAGGCCCTTTTTATATACCAAAATGGCAGTTTCCCCAATCTTTTCTATTTTTGAACTCGTGAAATCCCTACCCTTTCATACACCTCCAGCCTCAAAAAGTTACCCCTTTCGTGCAAAGCATCCCCGTATTGTCCATTATAGGAAGTACCCCCCTCCCCCCCGGGGGGGGGGCATGCAAGAAAAAGATGGGTATGCCATAAAAATCAGTGTATCATCATCACCATAGCCCAAGATTGGAGAGTGACTCTTTCGCTATCGGCAGAGTGAAACCCAAGTCGCGAATACTGAAATGTGGGTAGGTTCTTAGAACTAACAACACTGCAAATTTCGATATATTAAAATTCTAACTTGAGAGCAATAAAACACTGAAGAGTTAGTTGTTCATCTTTAAACCTCGATGTTATTCCTTTTGTTTTATGTACGAACTTAATTCAGTAAGAATTTAAATATATCGAAATAGGCCTATTATAAAAATCCTTACAGAACGTGTGGCATGTCATTCAAATAAATTAAAAGCTATGGAGATATGTTGTGCTGTGGATTATGCTTTACAAGGTGGTTTTAACTTTTTGATTTTGTAAATGAAATCCTAAAGTGTGACCATTCAAATCATAGCTCTTCAGCAGTGTTTTCCCGTTGTACTGTTTCAGGGGTTTTCATCATTTTGTAAAAAAGGAAATTTAGGATTTTTCTTGACACGCCAGTGAAAAAAAAAAAGAACGTCAGCAACTCTGCGTTGGAGGCTAAGAAGCGTTCGCTGATACAAGACTTTTTTTAGCTGAAATTTTTAAATTATTTCCTTTTACAGTTACAAGCGCATCTGATTCACTTTCTTTCGTTTGCAGCTCGTGCCCTCCATAATTAATTGTTTCCTATGTGGGATAAGCATGCCTCAGCAATATATTTCCATATTCTGGGTGTTTCTAATTAAGTTCTATCCTCTTTCCGTTTTTCTGCTTCCGTAAATCGGATAAGAACTTCTCAACTTTCATTATCAGCTCATATTTAGCAAAAGAACTTGAAATGAGATCGCTGCCTGATGTTCTCTTGTATTTAGTTATGCTGTTTGTCCTTTAATTACTCCTTGGAGTTTTAAGAGACTGGACGAGTGCCGGAGTCACCTAGCATCAGGAAAACTACAAGAAGGGGAAATCAATCTTCTTACCAGGTAATTGCAACCCGAAATTTCGATGTCATAAAGTTTAAGCTCTAATAGCTGTTATCCTTTTAAACGACCATTTTTCTCATGACTGATCCATTCGAATTAGTTTCTCGGCCAAAAATTTCAGCCGTAAGCGATCACAAGTCTCCCATAGTATTGACTTCAGGACTTTGCTATTCGAAATTCAATTTCGCGAAAGCTTCAATTCAGTATAATTATAACGACGAATGGTCCCGGGCGAATGGTCGAAGCCGCGAGATAAACAGGACAGAACTAACTTGAGGAAAAAAATGCAGTTTTCTGTTCACCCATACATAATTACAGGCAGTTTAAATGTGAACTAGAAGCTTACACAATGTGATCTTTTCGGAGTCTTAATTTATCTGAACAGTTCAGCGCTGGCAAGCAAATTTAGGTAGGGGAAAGGTATCCCCGAATTTCCAAGTATGGTTGCATATACAGGCTTTTAAAGCTAACGACACCAAGGGAGAATTAAATTACACTTGTTCGTCGTTTCAACATCTGTTTCGACGACCCAAATGGACATTTTGTAGATTCCTATGAAAAGGAAACAAGCCACAAAAAATGCTAACTTGTTATCTTGATATAAGATGCCCACGCAAGCTACATTTCATGGTATACTGATAAGACGGTTAATGGGAGTGATTCGCACTCTAACTGCTCTTGCAAAGTGTCACGTGGTTTTGCCGTCATGTGATGGAATTTGTTCAGTGATTTCCGTGGCTACCACAAAATGCCGACTCAGTGCATCAGAGTTTAAAGCCAAACTGGCGACAGTAAGAATTTGAATCGGTTTGTTGATAAATATTATTCAAGCATTCCAGGCAAGATCAAATTCGGTCGGTTATACAGTCACGAATTCGGGTACTCCTTTTTTTGCTTAGCTCCCTTGTCACCACTTAACTATGGCTTCACAAACATTGTAACTTGGACTTGAAACTATAAATAAGAGAGCTGTTAGAAAATGACGGACAAGGAAATGTTACGGTCTGTGGCGAGTTTGCTACTCAGTTTCTAATATCCATGACAAAACAAACAGCGAGATGATCAGTGGATTCCGTGGGCTAAATCAACACAAAAGAGCGTTCGCGATTAATTAGCCTTTGATTATTTCCGACGAAATTGAAGTCGCGACGATCGCTATTAATAAAGCAACAATCTCAGGAACAGGAGCGATGATTTACAAATGATTGGGGTCAGGAAGAAATTATTACATGTGCTTGAACTAGAAAATGAATAAGAAATGTCTGCTATTAAATCTTCTGACACCGAGTCTTCATGGTACTCGCGTCGGTATAGGATAGCCGGTATGTGTGCCGCGAAGATTCTTCATCCCTAACCACCCTATTTAAGGGTAAAAATCGAAGATTGATACCCTTTTTAAGGCCCAAAACCGAAACATTACACCCTATTTAAGGGAAAGACGATAACTCAGAATTGTGAGAAGTTTATTTCTTTTCTGAAAGCATGAAGTATAGAATTCTAAACAAGGCCTAGTTAAACAAAACGCCATCATAACCATAGTTTATCGTTAAGCTGGCCGGACGGTTGAAGCATATAGGTCGTACTGCAATTTAGCTAATATAATTTAAAGGAACCCTATCTAAGGATCACAATATCCAAACGTATACCCTATTTAAGGACCGAGCACCTCAAAAAAGCGGTACATACCTATATACCTCATATGGGAGCACCCTCCCCCCTCCCCCCACCCCCCCCCCCCCCCACCCATTAGGAACAAGTCGATTAGCAAGAATATTTTTGGGCACTAAACAAACTGCCTGTACAATAAAACAACAATACAGTTTAAAATTCGACGATTTGTACTGAAACGCAGCGAGGAAATCGAAGACTGTTGACACCCATAGAAAGTCTCTCTAATTAAAAGAGAAAATCGTCTTAAGCCCCATTCACATTTTAACCAACGGTTAAACATGTTTAAATGTTGTTTAGCAGTGGCGTGGCCAGCCTATAGGCCCGTAGCCCCGGGCCTACAAATTTTTCAGCCCACTTGTGTTACATTTTTGAGAATTGGAAATGAAAAATTCAAATCCATTCTCTTTTATTAAATATTAGGATTTCGGTGCTGTCAAGGTACACATAAAATCACCAGAAAGTGAAGGATAAAGCATTTTTAAGAGCCAATATCGAAACATTTTCCGGCGGGGGCATGCCCCCGGACCCGCTCTCCCCCCCCCCCCCCCCCCGGCTAGAAGCGGCCCTTGCGGGCCGGATGGCCAGGCCTACAACTCTTCTGAAAGCTGGCTGCGCCCCTGTTTAGTTTAATTTAGGCCCCGTCCACACGTATCCGGATATTTTTGAATCCGCAACTTTTTTGTTGCGGATTGGCCTTCCGTCCACACGTATCCGGCGAATTCGGGCAAATACGATTCGAATACGCTACGTGTGGACGCGAATATTTTCTAATCCGTAACAAAAAAGTTGCGGATTCAAAAATATCCGGATACGTGTGGACGGGGCTTTAGTTTAATAAAAAGAGAAAATGGTCTTAAGCCCGATTAAAAATGTTGTTTAGTTTAACTATGTTTTTAGCCTCTACCTTGAACGTTTTTAAATGTATATGACTCAAACTACCTGGAATGATAATAAAAGTCATTAAGTTGCAATTAGTAAAGATCTCACTCCAAATATTTCGGGCATTTAGGATGTATGTTTCTAAACCTGTTTTAAACTAAACAACATTTAAACACGTTTAAGCGTTGGTGTGAATGAAGTATAAATTAGGGTGGCATAACGGAAGTTATTACACATTATTACAAGAAAAAATATCTTTATTTAATTAGTGTTGTTCGCGAAGTAAATTTGGTTCAAATAATGTATGCTAGAGGTATTTAGTTTCTCCGTCTTCCGCAGTAGGTGAGGTAAACCAGTTACAAGATAATGGAAAAAAAGTTTACGTTTGTTGTTTTTTTTTTTCGTGACCTAATGCATGCCACTTAAAACTGAAGCCTCCAAAAATCTTACCCTCAACAGCACGTACTCAGCGATCAAAGAATTCTTCAATCGTTTGTCCTTTTATTCCTTGATCTGGGCGTTCGGTCTACCTAGCACATGCAGGTTAATAGATGTTAGCAGTATCCCATTTATTCTCCAAACAGTTGTGGTGCTTCTTAGAGGCTTAGCTCCCGTTCGGAAGGTTCACAGTTCGGGCTGAAAGTACCGTACAGTATAAAGGTTTTGCGGGAGTTATATTTTGCGGATAGGCGATTTTTTGTGTTTTGCGGGAGCAATTTTTTGCGTTTCAAGATGACTGAAATTTCAGCTAGGAACTACTTTTTGCGATTTTTTGTTCAAGCTGGAGTAACGGCACGCTTACTTTAGAGACATTTCATTGAATCTCATTAAATATTCAAAGGTGATACAATATATTCTACTTTACGAGAATGTAAACTTTTAATTACAAAAAGTAATAATTTCTGAATATTCTTGTATGACTGAAGGGAATAAATTTTTGCGAAGTATTATTTTGCGAGAGTTTTTGTCTGAGGGAACTATTTTTTGCAGATAGAGGGCAATCCGCAAAATCCGCAAAAATTAAAACCTGCTACACGGTATATACTGACTTTCAATCTGAACTATGAGCCTCCGGAATTTCTTTTTGAAGTACCGGTACTTGTGTTGACACTGTGTTGAAAAATCTATTTATACCAAGAGGCTGGGGAACAGGGCTGCGGTTTGGATCCAGTCCTATTTCTCTTTCTGTTGTAACACTCGGAGAATGATGGTAATGGGGTAAACGTGTGTTTCCTGATGACGACGAAAAGTGAAACACCGCAGAAAGAGGACCATTTTCGTAGCCAGAAAGTCCTAGGTACTTGGTGTATCCCTGATCATAATGTATGGTACTTCATGTATCCCTTATTGTAATGCATTTAGATATATTGCAGTGTAATTTAAGGTCGGATTACAGTATCTAGAGTTGAAGCACTGAGTTTAGTATTTAGGTTTAAGCACTGATTCCAGTATTTCCAGGTATCGAAAGGGTTAGTTCTTATATATGGTCTGGGCTAGCAGCATATTATCTTATATCCCTTAAAAATTACAGATTCCGGCAGCTAGTCCTCGGTGGTGTAGTGGATAGTGTGCATGGAGTAGATCATACGGCCCGGGCTCGATTCCCTATTCTGCTGTTTTTATTTTCTTTTTCTACTGAAATAAAAACTAAGTATTTAAATACAAAATAACAAGGGATACACCAAGTACATACCCAGAAAGTCTCCGATGTCAACTGACCTAAGTGTTTGGAAATCGTCTATTTTTATGCACCTATGATGTGTTGCGATTTCCGGTGGCAATTTGAGGCGCAAGGCCAAAATTAGGTCCAGTATGTGGGGCGGCGCATCGAACACACACGGCTGGACTCTGAGCCTATGCTTTAATCCGACTAAAGGAAGTTTAACGGAAAAATATTGAGAGACAATCAGTAGTACGGAAAAGGAACACAGTTATCAAACATATTGACAGGGACCCTTATCGTTTGTTTAATGTGATCAACTTCTTCTATATTTTTCAGTCGATTCATTTTATTAAATTAAATGGGAGATCTATACATTCGACTGAGAAAAAAAAAAGAGTCTGTTACCATAAATGCCAAATAATAAGCGAATAACTAGCGAACTTACCGGAACGCCGAACAGATTCTGGTGCTTGTAAAAACTGGTGTAATGGTTGGAAATGGTATGATCTGTGAAATTCTCAAAGAAGCTAAAGGAAGGAATTTTCCATTACAACGATACTGTAGTTACGTACTGAAAACACAATGTTTTAAACAATGAAATACAAAAAGAAATGCTTGGCAGCTGTATCGGCGAAAAGTAATTCAAATAATTCAGAATTGAATGAGAATTGAAAAAGAAATGCTTTACAAGGTGGTTCTAACAGTTGTATCTATAAGAACCTGAACTGCTAGCAAGTTTTAATAGCTCTGAAGGAACCCAAGTACTTTCCTGTGGTACTGTTTAATATGCTGTGCAAGGTGGTTCTGACGTTCGAGTCTCTAGATGAAATCCTAACGTGTGACTATTCAAAGGAAATCAGCATTGAGCATGCGCAGTACATTCCATGATATGTTTTTAGTAGTACTTTCCTGTGGTACTATTTATTAAGCTGTACAAGGTGGTTCAAACTTTTAAGTCCGCGGATCGGAAATCCTACAGTGTGACCATTCAAATGAAAGCTACGGAGCAGTACTTTCCTGTGGTACTGTTTATTGTGCTGTACAAGGTGGTTCAAACTTTTCAGTCTATGGATGAAATGATCCTAAAGTGTGACCATTTAAATGAAAGCTACTGAGCAGTACTTTGCTGTGGTGCTGTTTATTATGCTGTACAAGGTGGTTCTGACGTTTTCAGTCTATGGCTGAAACCCTAAAGTGTGACCATTCAAATGAAAGCTACTAAGCAGTGCTTTGCTGTGGTGCTGTTTGTTATGCTGAACAAGGTGGTTGTAACCTTTGAGTCTGTGGATGAAATCCGGCTAAAGTGTGACCATTCAAATGAAAGCTATTGAGCAGTACTTTCCTGTGGTACTGTTTATGATGCCGTAAAAGGTGGTTCTAAGTTTTGAGTCTGTGGATGAAATCCTAATGTGACCATTCAAATGAAAGCTACTGAGCAGTGCTTTCCTGTGGTGCTGTTTATTATGCTGTACAAGGTGGTTCTAAGTGTTGAGTCTGTGGATGAAATCCTAATGTGACCGTTCAAATGAAAGCTACTGAGCAGTACTTTCCTGTGGTGCTGTTTGTTATGCTGTACAAGGTGGTTCTAACATTTGAGTCCGTGGATGCCTGAATTCATCTAAATCCCAGCGTGTTATCGTTCAAATGAAAACTCTGCGAGGACTGAATCGTAGTAATTTCCTGTGATATTGTTTATATGCCAAACAAGGTGGCTTTAACATTTAATTCTGGTTTGTGGATGGAATCCCATATGGTACAAAGTTCAAATGGAATCTTTTAAAAACTACATTCCTATCATGGGTGGTATGCATTTATTTAATACTTATTATTCATTTAATCCTTGTTCCAAAATTATTTTTGGAACACTTAGAGAGCTAAGAGGTTAATTGATCCCATGATGATGTGGTTAACATTTTAATGCTGTATTATATTCGCTGATGTTGGTTTCGAGGATCAGTAACGACTTGATCGGATATGGTCTCGTGACCAGTGTTAATGCGATCACTGCTCCCTAATCAAAAGCCCCACGTCGGCGATGGCCTAACACAGAATCGCTGAAGCATTCTATCATCAGCTCGATTGAGAAGCTTAGCGATTTGTCCGTGGTAGGTACGAGATAAAGCACGTAATTTTATGCAATCCAGCCCCGACTCTAGAACAGTAAAATTTTATTTTAGTGAATGATCTAACTAACTAAACATCAGCTTTGCTCAAGATCAGTCATGGTCACTCGTGGTTACCATGGGAACGCAAGAGATTGATCAAAGTTCTTAACCCTTTTAGTCCAAAGTCAAAACAGAAATTCTCCTTTTTGGTCCTCATACATTTCTTATAACGAAAATTGGGAGAAATTGTTAAACGATCACGAGAATTCATCTTGAGTGATCATTGTCTTAATTCTTATCACGTCCGCCTGAATAATGCATTGATCCTATAAGGAGAAATTGGATACTGATCACTAATGGGGCTTGAAGGGTTATAGTTAATTAGGATTGGATTTCCGTAAGCATGCCTCTAAATGGTACGTAGATTCCGAGCGAGCTGTCACACTACACGCATGAGATCAGCACTTCATAGTCGCTGATGATTCGATTTCTGGGGCAGGACTTTCTCAACTGCTAAAGAAGAAAAGGTAGGCTATTCATGATGTTTTATTTTACAAAACGGGCTAATTTTCGGAAGTGTAATATGCCAGGGAATAGTTCTCACACAGAGTTAACAATGTCACCCTCGATAAATAAAGTCACTTGATTATTATTACAATAGTAGTACCCAATTCAACAACACATTCATTGTACAAGTACGTTTATATTTCTTGCACCATACTCTTTTGTCAATACCCAGCAATTCTCAAAATATATACGTTCTAGGTCGGCTATCCGTAAAAAAGGAAGATTCTTGCCAAAATCTCTATACACAGACAAATTTTCCCCTTTATGGCACTGGCTGAGGGTTATTATGTATGAACAGCTTGAATCAGTGATAGACCTGATATTGGCTCTCCAACTGTCCTTTTCGTTTTGGGTCATCTTTAATCACTTTAATAGGTTTGTAAACTCTCTGAAGCGAACTTCTGACTCGTACGGTATGGTTTCATGGTCTCTTCCGCAGACTAAAAAGTCTTTCATAGTTCGTTCTTCGATGAAATTTAAGGTATGTCAGTTAAAAGTAAGGTCTTGAGCAGTACTTTCATTTAATTTTGCGCTGTTTGCACCTCGATGTTCAGCAATTCAATATTTGATATTTCGGTCTGGCCACTTGTAGGAGTGTCTGAACTGTTACTTGATATGAAAAAAAACCCAAGACATTAATCGTGATCTTCAAAGGATGCTATGTAAACGAGTGGGGTGGTTCATTGCCTGCAATGAATAATACTTTAACAATTCACAAGTCGGGCCCGCAGGCAGCCCAAAGTAATGACCGAATCTTAACCGAGGCGCAGTAGAGAAAAAAAAAACATTGCGTTTGCGGTAAATATTCTCATAAGTGAACTTAGTTAACTGGGATTATCATTCTTTAATTGCCTAGGTCGCGTGGTTCATTTCTAGAAAATCTTTGTATTATTTTTCTATTTATTGAGGCAACTGCCCGATTGCCTCAATGCTGTCTAAAGTTACGGGCCTGCAAGTAATTCTGTTCTCCCGTGATTTCACTTAACGTGGTTTCTTCTGATCGAGAAGCCATTACGCAGTGAAACCAAACCCAAGTCGTTGTCTTAAGTCATAATCGTTTTTTTATTTTTATATTGTCTGTAATGTTGTTCGAATGTCACTGAGTCGTATTAAAATCTTATAGACTTGGCACTAAGCTGCATTTGGTAACTAAAGAAGGAAATGTAGTGCGGAAATCTCCCGTCCCCATTTTGAGCGCCACGCGTCCAGTTCAAATATACTAGCATTTCAATTTAGCTTGGGTTAAATATGGTAATTGGACATGATCATTAGAAGGAACTGAATCGAACCTCTCTGCAACTTCCACCTTTGGACAGAATTTTCAAAGAGGTTGCCGCTATGGATCGGAGGGGCTAGTTTTCCGGTAAGAGGATTTCCTTAATGGGTCAGAGGTTGGGGGGCATGAAAATATCGTTGTTGAAAAGAGGTGGTCGGTATTGTGGGTAGTTTTCAGTAGCTTTAATTTAAAAGGTTACATGACTTAAAGGACTATGTCACCATTTTTAGCACCACCTCGGAAAGCTTAAATACATATTTCAATCAAAGGAAATCTAAAAAGAATGGTCCAGTCTTGTTAACAACTACCATGATCAGTGCATTAGAACTAGAAATTAGTTTCTTTTTCTGCAGGTGGCCAGGATGGAAATGTATTGCAACTTGAAAAATGTAGCCCCAAGGCCGCTAAATTTTTCAAGTTTTTCCTCCGTGACTTTGAAAAATCGATCAAATAATGTTGTGGTTTTGTTCTACCTCTAGGAATTCTCATTATATCTTCCATTTGATGTTCAAATATAGTGCATCAGTTACACAGTTTTAACACTGAAAAATATCCCAGTCAAAATCCTCGCCTATAGTCCATTTACTGAGGTTTGTACCTGCAGACCGCAAAAATTCAGTAATAGCTTACAACATGAGAAAGGTGAAGTGTTTTAATCATGTTGATGGACTATTCCTGTTAACTCGATGTAGTTTGGAAAGTAGTCTGATGCTAAATTCTTCTTTATTTTTTTTTCTACCCAACGTATAGCAATCATTCAGTTGATTTTGTATTGTCCGATTTTGTAAGGTATGATCGTGAGAAAAAAGCGAACGTTAATCAAAACAAAAATGTTATGTTACCTTAGCTTCGAGAAGGTAAGCGTAGTAACATACCGACTGGAAACTTCTGAAGACCGACGGCTATTGTATAGATATCAGACTCGGGATTGTTGGGAGTGGGTAAGTAGTACTGCGTCGGTGGGGAATGAAAGACGAAAATTTGGTTTATCACCTGGATTGAAAAGATGAAGAGCGCTAGCCCTTCGTCAGAGCGAGTTAATAGAATTGTTAGTTTGGTCTGTTCCATAGTTCAGCTATGTCGGGCATGTGTTTACCCACGTAATCGGCCAGTTCATAGCCCCTCTACTGAGTTACATGAGACGTTGAACGATATTTTAAATCGTGGTATTGAATACAGTTCGAGTGAGTGTCGGTCTTGCAACATGACCCGTGGATCTTTCGCAAATCTTTACAAGTTTTCAAATACCTCTTAGCCTCTCCTTTTTGAGGTATTTTTGTCACTGACAGCGCGCGGTCAGTAATTTTTACTGTCAGGCCTGTTTCATGACATGATCATTAATTAAAGTAAAAATCAGGTTTATAGCTCGCTCCATTTGTTTTCTTAGCCACAGCGTCGGATGTTTTTTCAGTGGTCTTATTCAGAATAATTACACGCACTTCTATAGAAATTGCGATGTACGGATAAATACTTTATAAGTACTCTTGTCAATTTTAATAGTTTCGGCACGGTGTTTGTTGTACAACATACAAAAATAAACTCAATTTAATCAGTGAAATGCCATAGCTTTCATGAGCTCCTGCTTCTTCTATATCACGCACATGTGTGATTGATAAAACTTGATCTGGAATTCTGATTCCTCGACATAATTCTATCTTTTGCTTTTCGCATTGTACATAAGATGCGTTGAATCTTTTGACCAAATACAGCTAATCCCTCAGCGGGAAAGGAAATTGCTGGCGTCTCATACCGTCGCAATGTCCTGACCCTTTTCAACTCAATCACTAATGGAGCTGAACGTATATTGTCTAGTTAGTATAAAAAGAAACATAGAATGCACGATCACTGCAACAAACCGATGAGAATGGCCGGATCTGGTTTCCAGACCTAGATCAGTATTAATACTTGAAGTGAAGCAAAAAACGGCAAACTGATCCTTACGGCAGAAAAACAGAAGCAGAAGCAGAAGCAAATAAAATAAAATAAAAGTGGAATATAATAGTGCCCAATATTTCGCTTTGCAAAACAAAGCTTCTTCAGGGATAGTGCTAGCCCCTGAAGAAGCTTTGTTTTGCAAAGCGAAATATTGGGCACTATTATATTCCACTTTTATTTTATTTTATTTGCTTCTGCTTCTGCTTCTGTTTTTCTGCCGTAAGGATCAGTTTGCCGTTTTTTGCTTCACTATTGTCTAGTTACCCACAAGAAGGAAGTTCCCCGACTGCCTATACATTTCGAATTCTGATTGAATCAAAAGACTTCCTTCTCAGGTAACCCAGGTTTATGTTTTAACTCTTTAACTCTCGATTAACCCCCAAAAGTGCCCAAAATCAAAATTCGAGAAAAATCCAAAATTTTATGATGCAGATTAAATATTTCCAGCCCTTCATTGGAATGATCTTCTATGGTTCTCCAAAATTTTACCTTTGATTAACTATAACTGTAATTTTAAAAATCGTGGACAATCTTTTCAAACGTAGAAGGTTAAATATATTCAACTCCCATTGGAAAAGCTAATTTATTTAACTATGCGAAGAAAATTCGCTGGCATATCCGCTATTTGCTTCATTTTAAAAGTTTGATCACGTGACATGTCACGTGGCCAAACTTGTACATTAAGGCAAAAGAAGACGTCGAAATTTATTTTAATAACGTTCATTCAGGGAAAATTTTCAATCTGGTCCAGTCAGTCTAGCCGAAGATATTAAGTGTCAACCATATTTTCCGAACAGACTTCAAAGGATCCTACTTTCTTGTATGCAGTGCCCCAGCGGCGTTCCTGGGTCACTGGCCCCATATGGTCTCCGAATGTAACGGGGCGAATAAAATTGGATTAATTCGCACCCATGTCTTCGCTACACGAGTTCGCTGTGAATCTTTCTGTTTTGTTTTTAATTTAATATGGCGTGGAATCAGAGCCGGAAGCGATCATTTAGGATAAACAAACTGAAACAGTTGTTTTGATTCCAACCATGTTTATGTATTATTGCCAGCTGGCGCTGGACGCATGCAAAAGTCCTGATCGTTAAACTCTTCTAAATATAGAAGTTTTGTCGCTCTCAGCGGCGTTTTATATAATGAGCTGCAGACCGATTTATCAGTGCAGTTTTTAGACTGACAGAGTTACAATCATTCATAAATGCGACATCATCTGTCTTTCGTTTTCCGTTTCTTCTCTTCCTTTCTGTACTGTCAGGTAAACAGGCTTAGCTTTGAATGAGCCAAACGAAAAACCTGCATCAATAAAACTTGCAACTAATAAAACGAAGTTGGAAAGGGATTGTAGCTTGACAAAGTTGGGTGAAGGTTAAATTTTTAACTTTTGGAAAAATCACTGAAAAAAAAAAATTAAACAATTTTAACGGTTTGCCCTTCCTTTGAGATTTCAGCTGGTATCTTTCTCTTGATATTCTACAGGCATTTGGTGCGCAATTTATTCTTTCGCCAATAACTTTTGTCATACGAAATTCTCTGACCTCAACATTTTGCCACGTTGTTTCATTTGAAATTATTTTTAAAGGAAGCAGAATAGCATTGATCACATCCGTACTCATAACTGGCCTTTTTTAAATAATCAGCTGTTACAGCAGGTGGAATAACCTTTCCTGACTTTCTATCATGTGCTAGTCAGTTCACTTCGCTTAGATTGCTTTTGCTTCAAATACAGCAGATTCACAACAAGCGTGTTGTCAATTCTCTCGGCCTTAACCACTAATAAAAAGTCTCAAGTGTGCTATCTCTTCACCTCTGTCTGATAACACCAGTAGTACCGACTTCAGCTTCTCTTTTCTTTTTTTCTTAACTTTTTTCAGTATAACTAATTACTAAATGGTTCGCATTTTTCTTTTGTCTGAGTGCGATTTGTTAATCTCCGGATGTGGTTGGGAATTTTCCAAGAGGATATTATTCCAAACGCAAAAGATTTCATTTTACTGCATCCGTGCACGTGCTCGTCACGAGGAGCGTTGCGTGACGAACCCTAATAACGGCTGCGTAGGAGACTACATCCGTGCTTACGCCTGCTCAATTATATATAACAGATTGACATCAAAATGTCAGTGTAACAAAACAGTGGACCACTGGCTTGCGAGCAAGATCTCGGGCTCAGGGGTTTGGGGAGAGGGGAGGGGGGAAGGAGAGGTTAGTGGCCCACGTGTCGTGTTCGTGAGTCGTGCCTCGTTGTCGCAGCTTCACCATTCGCACGCGGGTATTCACAAAATAATAATAACCTCTGGCGCACAGGGTACACGAGACTTAGCCTGCGAGCAAGCTCTCGGGATCGGGATCGGGATCGGGATCGGGATCGGGATCGGGCTCAGGGTTTGGGAGAGGGGGAAGGGGGAAGGAGAGGCTAGTGGCCCACGAGTCATGTGTTTATAGAAGCTCTCGAGTTGTGCTCACCATTCTCACGGGGGTATTTACAAAATAATAATAACAACCTCTGGCGCGCAGGGTACACAACACGAGGTTGGAGCATGGGGCAGCTTAAAACAGTGCATATTTGTTACTCTTGACTTCTTTTTTTTTTCAAAAAGAACGTAAACTATTTCGTTTGATACTTTAGATGTGCTTTTCAATGGAAAAAGGAAAACTATTGTTCTTTAGAAACTTTCAGCATTAGGAACGTTATTAGCATATTCATAAAATTTTGACTTTTATGAAAGTTCAGATGATACTGAAATATCTCTCCTGCATTAAGCTGCTTCGATAAATCTAAGAAATGCACACCATAGTTTGGGACCTTGAAAGTGGGCTGCAATTGTTCAATGTTACTACAGGCATGAGGCCAAGAACTCTGTGGGTCTCGGGTAAATGATTTTGAATTTGCCTATTCATTTCAAAAGTGAAAGTGCAGGTGGCAATTTTTCTACGGACTTTGACTATCAAACAGCCAAAGAGGTCAAAGAGTGATCAGTAGCACCAAAAACTTTCGATAAATCGAGAAAACACCAGCTGGTATATAGTTGTTCATTTATTTAACAATTATTCACCAAAGTGGCGAGGTGAACAGTTATCAATTATTGGACGATGTTGAGCAAAATATCGTAATTTGTCAGTGGCGAGCAGATCATTTATTTGCCGACGCCGAAGGCTGAGAGAAACAATTGATTTGCGAGACACTGACTAATCGCGATATTTTGCGATAAAACAGAGCAGAAATCGGGCTGCCATTGTAGAGGACGGGAGCAGAACAATTATTCGCAGCAAAAATACTTTTGCACCGTTGTGCGCATAAGCAGAATTATTCGTAGGCAGTTATTCGCAGGTCACGTGGTGGGCTCCCGGCCAATGTAAAGGAAGAACAAATGCAACGAATGATAATAAATATTGCAAAATCTAGGCTTTTTATCCCTGGGACGGAAACTGAAATGCAAGCTAGATAGGACAGAAAAGGAAACGACAGATTTATACCATATCTTTCTAAGTACATTCTCTGGACTGCCATATGTGTGCCATATATATTACTGGATTACCTTGTCGCTGTAGAAAGAGAATAAACCTCCAGGGATAGCGTTTCGTACATTCAGTGGGGCCACACGCCTACAGTACATGGGCCAGATCGTGCATGGGAATCAGTACTCACAAAAAACCTGAAGAAGTTTCAGTTACGTTTTTCTCGCCCTACCCCCTGTGCTCAGCCGGAACACTTACATGGCTGCGTCTTCTCATCAGTTTTTTTGTAGCTAGCAGTTATCATGAGTTAGTATTTTCAATTTGCAGCATTGGGACACCGTATACATTTACCGGCCGCTTAGCCCGGAATCCTGGAGCCATAATCCCCGCCTGCATCTTAAGAATATTAAGTGGATTGACTATTTCACTTTTATCTTATGAGCCAATTATAACCTAAGAGCTTATAAAAACCGCTACAAATTGTTTTCTCTTTATACCTTAAGTATATTTACTGAGAAAGGTTTAGTCGATGGACTATTTCATTTTTGTCTTGCGAACTATTTATAACCTAAAAGTTATATAAACCGCTATACTGTATGGGGTGAATTTATCTTCGCGCTCGTCTTAGGGCGCTTAAGTTTGTCAGAACTGACCGGCCGGTCTGGTTGTTTCGTAAATAGCATGCCGTCATTTGTCAGAACTTGTTTGCAGCATTCTGTTGAACTTGTAGGAAAAGGTCTTAAAAAAGCTTAATAATTATTATATTTACTGTATAACTGAGCAGTCTGACCGGCCAGTTCGGACAAATAATTTGTTTGTGGTTTGGTTAAACGGACAGTGTCCCAGCTGAAATATCTTAATGTTTTCATTATTATGGCCAGAATTGAAGTAGGATCGCCTGTCAAAGAGTCAAATTTGATGAACTGTAATCGACTTCCATCCTTGCAATCCTGCACTTTATCTCCAAACTACTGCTTCTGTTTTGCTCTATAGAATCTTTTTATCCAATTAAGTTGTATATTTAGTGGTGGCATTTGGTGATATAACGTGGAAATAAGATAAGCGAAAATTTGTTGCGAAAAGTTCGGCGGGACGATGTCCCTTTCAGTAAGTCCTCAACAAAAGATTTTCTGATAATAGCAGTCGTAAGCATGATTTTCACGGTTTGCCTCAGTAGTGAAAGAAACGTCCAATCTTCCAGTAAACTCCACTGATCCAAGTTAACTCCCTCAACGTAGTATTGACTAGACTCGTAAAATAACTGCATCGCTAATTTCTGGGTGTGTCAATTCTGCCTTCCGGAAACTGTAAGCTTCATAAAAGAAATGCTATTAGAAACGTTATACACTGTGGTATACAAGTTCTGTACAGAATAACGGAAAAACCACAGCGACAAGTTTAACCTGGAAGGGATAATCCCCTGAAAATCTTGTGGACATCCTTAATAATCTTCTGATAGAGATATATATGACCAGCTGTAAAAGCTCGACTCTCAGTCCAGTCCAGCAGTCCAACTCCAGTTCAAATTTTCCAGCTGGTCAGAGATACATATGGTGGGCACCATCCATATTATGGCATGATAGCGCTTACTGCCTGTCAGCCGTGGATAGTCACAGTTTAAATGAGCCCAAAGTGGCATTTCAGTTTCTTATTACAGGACTGACAAAAGTAATTTTTCGTTGCAGAATGTAATGGGAGGGGTAGCGAATGGTACCTTCAAAATCGTGGGTCTCGGAAAATTTTGGTCCGGTCTCGAAATCTCAGGTCTCAAAGTCTCGTTTGGCTAGTTCTTTTTCCGTCTCGGAGTCTCGGATATTTTTCCTCAAGGTCTCGGAGTCTCGGATACTTTTGTCAAGCATTGTCATTCTTCATCCTTGTTTGTTGTTTGATAGGTGATTTGGATATTTTTAGCACTGAGTCTCGGGCTTGGATTTTATAACGTAGCTGCGGTCGCGGTCTCGGATTTTGAAACAAGGGTCTCGGCGTCTCGGCGAGTCTCGGATTTACCATTCACCACCCCTTATGGGAAAACATGTATAACAAACCCATAAGCCGTCACCATGTCAATTTTACCTTTTCTTTGATAACCATGATATATGACTAATTTACGGAAATACTATACAATTTATCATGACGATAAACGTTCAGCCCCGACTGCTCAGCCTCTAAATTAGACGGTCTCATATAAAAAATCCACTACATCATGACAAGGCTGTGCATGCTAAATTATCAATTTCAGTCCTTATTTTTGAAGAACTTATTAATAATATTTGACACGGCACAAGGCTGTATTTTGTTATTCACATCTCGTCAGATTCTAATCATATTTGTTCTTCTCCGCATTAAGTTA
Organism: Cladopsammia gracilis; assembly: GCA_022457155.1. Lineage (NCBI taxonomy): Eukaryota > Metazoa > Cnidaria > Anthozoa > Scleractinia > Dendrophylliidae > Cladopsammia > Cladopsammia gracilis. The sequence continues at coordinate 398,363 of JAJGOT010000154.1, forward strand.
AGCCGAGTGAGGTCTGTGTTGGTAAAATATCGGTTCAAATGAATTATGCGTTTATTGGACGAGTCAGTCGGATAATAAACTCTTTTACTGGGATTTTCTATTAGTGGCAAAAGAACGCAATGAAATCTAGTATTGTATTTGAAGCCGGTTGAATGTTTAGTTTTCCAGTCATGAAAAATGTTGTTAGATTTGGTTTCATGAATGTTTAGGGAATTAATAATAGCTAATATTAAATATCTGCTCCCTGCTCTCGAAAATGCCTTGTATGCAAACTATGTGTTTACACAGATCTATGCTGCTTATCCAGATAGATTTGTTTTCTAATCTATCGCATTCAAAGTCATCATCCTCGCTGATCCTTCAGTCAAATTGGCTCCTTGTCTGTTTAGTAAAAATACGAATTTGCCTCAACTTTAAAATTCGACTAGCTTAAGTAACGGTTAATCTTCTTGCGGGCTGTAGACTATGCTGACGATGAAATGATTAAAACCCGAAGTAGCTATAGTTCAGTATACCTTGCTAATGGGCTATATTCAGTATATTTAGAGCGGTTTTTAATTGTGTCGAAAGTAATTTCGCAATAGTCCTTTATCACGCGGCGGCCATGTTGACTCCCCGGAGAATAAAATGCTTTGTTTTTTCCCGCCCAGCCTCGTAGTGAAAAAGTTGAAAATGAGGTTGGGCGGGCAAAAATCAAAACCAATCGTGACTTACTCGCACGCGTTTTCCCGCGCTTGGCGCCGGCTACCTGGATTTGCTCCTAGTTCTGATTGGTTCAATGGATTGTCTGCGACTTACGTTACTGGTCAGAGCGATTACTTTGGTTTTTGGTTTTAGAGCAGTGTCGAAAGTAATTACACAATTGCTTTGGTTTTGCATTGCTAAGCTTTGTGATTGGCTAAAAAATCTCGCGCCACTTTCTCGACCAATCAGAAGTAAAACCAAAACCAGTCGTAATTTGCTCGCACGCGTTTTCTCGCGCTTGGCGCCGCCGACATGTGATTGCTTCGAGCTCTGATTGGTTCATTGGATTGTTTCCGACTGCTGTGATTGGTCAGAGTAATTACTTTGGTTTTGGTTACGCTCAATTTGAAAACTGCTCTATGACACTCAATTAGACTGCTAGCTGTCCCTTTTCAGTCAATCGAGCGGGCGGGCTTATCACGAAAACAAGCTCGGCGAGACTGGAGCGAGCGAACGAGCCGAGGGGACCCGCTCGGATCGCCGATCTCTTATGTTGCAGATGGTGTGATCACCAAATGACGTAAAACAAAAGATTCAAAAGACACTGAACAATACCCACACCACAACACAAAAGCTAACCAACAATGGCTTCCGCAACACCAAGAAACACCCCAAATATTTGCTCGCCCGCTCGACTATCCAGAGAGGGACTGCTAGCAGTCTAGACACTCACGATATTTGATTGCGATTAATGACAATAACATTCTCGAACACAAGCAACTTTTAAATTATTGGTCTGCATAAAATTGTCCATTAATCCATAGATATGTTTATATTTTATCCATAATTACACCTGCTTAAAAAGCAGAGTGTAACATTAGAATTTAGCCAATACAGTGAAATTTAAAGTTTGCCGAAAGTTAATATAAACACATTCTCGAATGAGTTCTGATCAGTTCTCTGTAACAAATATCTGAAAACCATACCATTTGTTTCGCTATTCATAATATTCAACCAGCTAACGCAATAGGTGCAATTCTTTTAATTTCGGCTGACGATTTTCATAGCAAATGTCATAGCCGATCCGACGCCTGCACGAAGTGTAAGCAGTTGTTAATGCTAATCCTGAATTTAGTTAATCGATGTTTTTATTTCTTCTTGTGTTAAATTGTTCCGGTGTTAGACAAACAAAAAATAAATGCTACCATTTACTGAACCCGAGAGTCCCTCCCCAAAGGGACTCAGTAGAGTTGTCCCAAATGAAGACCAATAACCAGATATGTTTTGAAGCCGGAATGTGCTGATGTCCTGGAATTTGGAGAACTAAAACCCCACGGCATAAAACTGGATTAATATTGAATTGTCATATTCAAGTATGTTTTGATTGTGTTTTTTTTTTGTCTCCATTGTTAGTAGCGAGCACGATTGCCTTGCACATCACTAAAAAGACGCCCGCCTACTAAGAGGTTACATTTTTAAAATTCCATCAGCCCTATAACTCGCAAGAGTACTGACTAAACCCTAAAATTCAAAAAAAATCTCAAATTTCATTTCGTAAAATATTAAAAAACAAATAGTACCATGCAAACGTACTGCCAAAGAGGTTTCATATGAATGGTCACACCATAGGATTTAGTCGACAGACTCAAAACTAAGTAAATAAGAATGAAAGAACTGCGAACGAAAATGCTGCCGGTTTACCTAGGCCTGTAACAGATCTACTAGAGTTAGCCAAAAATAGAGATACAATCAAAGTAGAGCAAGGCTGATACTACGTGCAACATTTAACGCGACAACGACATGATAGAGCCCAAACTGAAAGCCAAGATACAACCGTGGACAACTGTTTCGACCCATGTAGTTGGGTCAGCCTTACTCTACTTTGATTGTATCAAAACTTAGAACTAAGCTACATGTCTCCATAATTGACTCTGGGACTGAAAGGGTTGAACAAATTTAGCTCTAGGTCATTTTAATATGTTTTTTCCCTCAATTAAATTTCAGTTCCATGGGTTCATGGCCTGAAATTTCTTTTGCCAAGAAATTTAATCCTGTCCATGTTTTCGGTTTCACTTAACCTTTCTTTTTCTTTGTTCATTAGTACTAATTTTCTTGTTTAGGCTATGTTACTGGCTTCATTGTTCTGTAATATCAGGTGTTATAAGGAAGGAAGCTCCTTTCTCTATACCCTTATATAACGAGAAAGGGAATGAAAAATTTCATGAGAATAATAAAAAAACGTAATGCAGCTTCTGTCACTTTAAAAGACTGATTTCGTTTTTGCTAAGTAGTTGTTAGTTCATTTCTACTCTCGCCCATGGTCTGTAGAGACTAAATTGCTCGAATATTTCATATGTTGTGCGGCTAACGTTTTATTACTATCACGTGCATTGAAATAAACATTTTCTATGCCACTCAAAACTATCTGTATCAATGTCATCTGTTCATCTGATACGACACATACATTTATCCTAGTGTCTCCAGTAAAAAGATTTTCCTTGTGTCCTTAGTCCTTCCTTGTTTGACTATTGATGATATCGTGCGTTTTATTCAAGTGTTTTGACTGAGTTTGAGCAGGGCGGTTGCAGTTTGGCGTCAGCTGAGACAAATTTCAAGCTTCCCCTAGTTTACGAGTGGGGGCAGTTCCCCAAATTGTCGCACAAACATTGCGTTCGACTTCCTTCAGCTAATCCGATCCTATCGTAGTCTAGACACGCCCTGGGCAGAAACGCATTTTAATAGGTAGTTTTGTACGTGTCATCGTGTTTCAGTGAATTATAACACGACGCAAGAAGTACGATATCACGATTGCTTGTCATCCTGGGACGGACGACACTGATTAACGATTCGCGTGCTGGAATTTTACAACAAACGCCTCTAGCAACTTACAGCAGGGATTTAATTTCTTCATTTAAGGTTAGAAGAACGCGAACAATCTTTCGTTTGCTTCCAATATTTAACTTGCTTACTTATCCATATTCGTCCTAGAACCAAATCTGACTCATGATGATTACGGTTCAAACTTTTGAGTTTGTGCATGATGAATTATAGTGTTATACCCGATGAGTATATACTCACTCGCTGAAATAAAAGCTGCGGTTCTGTTAATAGACAATATTCGTATTCTCGGTATAGAGGTTTTGCACGGCAGCCATGTTGCATGGCAGGAACAATGAAAATGTTTTGCATTAGAAAGAACATTCTTTCCCATAGGGAAAAGAATCTATTGTTCCTGCCATGCAACATGGCTGCCGTGCAAAACCTCTATTGAACTGGAACTAGCTTACAGTCGAGGCTAATGCGGGGGAATATCATTAAAAATATTTGCATGTGAAAAGTTTCCCCCGCATGAGCATCGACTGCACGCTAGTTTCAGTTCAATACCGTGAATACGAATATTGTCTGTTGGTTGAAACTTTAATTTAATTGTTTGGTTGAAATCCTTAATTGTGGCCATTCAAATAAAAAGCTATTGAGCAGTACTTTCCTGTGGTGCTGTTTATTATGCTGTACAAGGTGGTTCTAACTTTTGAGTCTGTGGATGAAATCCTAAAGTGTGACCATTCAATTGAAAGCTATCGAGCAGTACTTTTCTGTGGTGCTGTTTATTATGCTGTACAAGGTGGTTCTTACTTTTGAGTCTGTGGACGAAATCCTAAAGTGTGACCATTCAAATGAAAGCTACTGAGCAGTACTTTCCTTTGGTACTGTTTATTATACTGTACAAGGTGGTTCTAACTCTTGAGTCTGGATGAAATCCTAAAGTGTGACCATTCAAATGAAAGCTACTGAGCAGTACTTTCCTGTGGTACTGTTTATTATGCTGTACAATGTGGTTCTAACTTTTGAGTTTGTGGACTAAATCCTAAAGTGTGACCATTCAAATGATAGTTATTGAGCAGTACTTTCCTGTGGTGCTGTTTATTATGCCGTACAATGTGGTTCTTACTTTTGACTCTGTGGACGAAATCCTGAAGTGTGACCATTCAAATGAAAGCTGTTGAGCAGTACGTCACTGCGCATGTCGGTGTTAATGTTTGAAATCGCGCTGTATATGGTGGTTCTTACTTTTGAGCTTGTGAATCAATGGAAATTCCAAAACGTTTGAATTCAAAGTTAATTTTGATGTTTTTTTTAGGGAGTGAAAGCTGGAGTGCTAAGACAGACTCCAAAATAACCTGGAGTACACAACATATATAAGCGGTTAAAATTCTGATAATTTTATTCTTGAACATATACCTAGGATTCAACGAAAAAGCTTGCAAGGATGCCTGGGAGTTTTGTTAGGACTAATTCTGGTTGGCTCATTGCCACGTTTCGATTGAGATAAAACTCTAGAGCGATTTTTAGTTCAAAATCAGTCTGACTCCAAAGTTTTATTATACCGGATTAGAGTGAAATCCTAAACTTCGCGAGGACTGAATCCAGTACTGAAATAACTAACAGAACGTTCTTTCCTCTTCTTTAGTACCCGTTGATGAATATAAGAGGACTGACCACTATTGCACACGCGCCGGCGCGTGCATGTCTGATACGCCGCGCGAAATAATCATGACGCGCGAGTAAGACGAGAGGAGATATAAGTTCATCATGAAGTGCAGCCGGCTTCACAAATCCTTCCCCGCTTCTTGTTGCATTTTCTAAGTGGAAAGAGCGTCTGTGGTCAGTGACCTAGTAGATTGTATATCGTTGTGATTAAAATTTTCAAACCAAACTAAATTAAACTACTACCAGCTGACATGTGTTTACATTTCCGGCGTCGTAGTGTTGTTCAACGGAAGATTTTGCCCACCCCAAGGGAAGTGTTTAGAGTACGATTCAGACATCCTATGAATCATCACATCCACACTGTTTTGATCTGAAATCGGGTCAGTGTTTTTTTACACAGTGACACGCCCTTACAATTGTTAAGAGTAATATTTTGCTTAGTTAGGCGGGGCTCCATATGAACGCCTTTTTTCCGCCACTTGACATGGCTTCAATGGAAATATCTTGTTCACGTTTCAAGCACTGATCCAAAAACTCTATGCTCATCTCATGAATCTACGTTATGGAGGGTTTCGTAAATTTTTGGGTGATTTTGGGGTATGTTTGGGAGGAAATAGTTTTTCTCAAAGTATTTGTAAAATTAAGAGAAATAAGAAATATTGAAGATTTAAAATTAACAATGACGTCGTAGTTTCTTAGTCGCTGCCGATCATGACATGGTCCACTCAATTTGATTGACGTCAAGTAAACCGGTTTTCAACGAGTTACAAAAAACAAAATTCAAGAAATATCACAACAGTTCATTTGGTGAAATATTGAAAAACAAATGGTACCATGCCAAAGTACTGCTAAAGAGGTTTTATTTGAATGGCCACACCATAGGATTTCGTCAACAGACTCAAAAGTTAGAACAAATGGTACCATGCAAAAGTACTGCTGAAGAGGTTTCACTTGAATGGTCACACCATAGGATTTCATCAACAGACTCAAAAGTTAGAACAAATGGTATCATGCAAAAGTACTGCTGAAGAGGTTTCACTTGAATGGTCACACCATAGGATTTCATCAACAGACTCAAAAGTTAGAACAAATGGTACCATGCAAAAGTACTGCTGAAGAGGTTTCATTTGAATGGCCCCACATCATATGATTTCGTCAACAGACTTAAAAGTTAGAACTACCTAGATGTCTCCATAATTGACATTGTGATTGAAAGGGTTAATAGTTCTGTACAAGCGACAAATAGCTTTCGTGAGAACTGTAAAATATGCTGTTACGGTACTTTTCTGTTTCTTTACTTGCGTGATCAATTCCTTCCGCTGCGGTTTGTTTTACGTGAAAAGACCAGGAAAATACTCATCATTATTCAAAAATGATTTCCTCCGGCAGAACAACACTTAAAAATACAACTCCTTTAGAAAACCACGCCATTCAGCGGCTGAACAATCACGCGTTTTGCTATCTCGCCCCCTTTCTTGTCACGCGAAAAGAAACACATGTGACCCACTGAGACCAGGTCAACGTATTACTGATAGTAAATACAATTATAAATCTTGCCTTATCGTATCGTGTCATATCTCTAGCCGCCTTTCCATTCAATTGGGTTTATCATGTATACTTAACTTTAATATACTAATCTGCAAGGTCGGTATAAAGGTACATAGACATGATCTGATAGAGCCGATTACCCTGATCATCGTCATTTGGCACAGAGATTGCTCTAAAGGTTTTCGGTGTTCAAGTTCTGATTCACTCGCTGATCCCTAGTTTTTGCCATACGAAAATAGACAATAAATATTAATCGATGAAAATGGTCTACCAAAATCTTGTTTGTGGGCGGTTCTCCAGTAAAGAGGCCCAATAAACAAACAAAACATTGACTAACATTTTGAGGATGGTTGTATCAACCTTGTTTCTGACTTTTATTGATTTAAGATAATTCTTTACATATTTCTATACAGTTCATACCAATTTGAGCACGAAAGTCCCCCGGGGTATACGTAAGACCTCATTTAAAAAAAACTTATTCGCGTCAGCGATAATTCTTTAGCATGGAATGTAGATCTTAAAAAAATTCACGACCTTTCGATACCTGATCGAAAATAACTATTTGACTCAACCTACGAAATAGATATTGGACAATTTGACACTATTTTAGAAACAAAAATTCCCTCATTCTCAAGCTTCGTTTGCTTTCACTGCTAAACAATGGCCGTTTACAAAACACAAACGTGCGACTCACGGTTAGTTTCGGGTTTCGGCTCCTTTGAAGTTGTTTAAGTTATTACATGCCTGGTCTGCAGATTTTTTTGCCAAGTAAGTAAAAATATTTCCGAGTTTGATGGGGATTGTTATAGAGATAGTAAAAGTCTAGACGCTGTCCCTTTTAGAGAAAAATGTGCTAAATTTTGAGCTTTACGTAAACCTAGTTATCTCGAGGTCCTTGAGGTGAAGCGCGAGCGAAGGAGTACGTGAGAGATTTCCGCTTCCTGTGGGTTTCCAATTAGTTGAATGTCAATCAAAACATTGAATTTCCTCATTTCCCAAGTTAAAAATATGAAAATCTGAAACGTCGAAGAATAATGACCATTCGGCGGACCAGTTGTTTTCAGATTCATATAAATTGTAGAATTTAGCAGTGTGCCGGGAGGTTTATCAGTCCGTTACGTGTGCAAAAAATAATCAGTTACTTCGCAGGAACGCTTGCAACTTGTGATATGATCTGACAAATGGTTTAATTTTACAATCAACAGGGTCACAACTCCATCAAGATCTGTTTACTTCATCAATTACAAAGCTACGGGGCATAAAAGGTCGCGTTTTGTAATTTTGAGCGTTAATTTTTTCTGCGGTTTTGTCAAGAAGAGCAGAATACAACTGAAGAACCGCGGCAGGCGAACAGCAAGCTTCAAAATGAGAGCATTCGATAACACAACTCCGCAGCTGCTTTCACTAGCCGGCATCGTTCTTCTCTTGTTCTTGCGCGTGGAGATGGTGTTAGGCAACATTCAAAACGCTGTAAGGGCCGCTGAAGCAGAAGAAGACAAGCACAACTCAAACTGCGCTTCGACACGGCGTGTAAAACGTTACGATCATGCTCGCTTTCCATTATCCCCGCCAACGGGATCGAAATTTGGAAAAGCGCTGCGTTTTTTCGGCAACGAAGTTGTTAGATTTGCGGGAGCTGTCAAAATCCCGTCGCATCAGTTCACTTTGGATTTTTGGATGAGGCCCGAAGGTGGTCAAAGATCGCCAGTAACTGTGATCGGACTTTTTGACGACTGCTCGTCGAACTCAAAAGATGGAGGCTGGGAAGTAGGACTTCAAGAGGCGAGCGCGGAGCGAAGTTTAAGAGTTTTCTTTCGTCTACGAACGCAGCGATCAAATATCGAGACAAAGCTGCTATCTCCACGCAGCGTGGAGCCAAACACTTGGCTTCATGTGGCAGCGACCTATAATGGAAAGAGTATGAAATTATACATCAATCAAGCTAAAGTGGCGGTTTCTTCAGAGCAAAAAGGCCACAGTTTTGCAGAAGGCTTTGATGTTTGCGAACATTTAGAAGCTGGGGGCAATCGGTTTACCGGCGCGTTCTTTCGCGGGGCAATCGACGAGGTGCGATTGTGGTCAGTTGCGAAATCGCATAAGGAAATCAGCGCTAACGTTTACTCCCACGTCATGGATGTTGAGCCATTCCTCGAGATGTACGAAAGCTTCGCGGGAAAAGAAGAACTTAATCGCAACCCCAAGACCACATGGACAGTTGTCACAAGAAATCAACCGGAAGTTACAAAGTCAACAATACCCGGTGATGCGCACGATCTGTCGATCGTTAAGCCCCCGTGTGGTACTACAGTATGCGATAATCCCGAGATCATCAGGAGTTATGTGAAAAATACCCACTTGCGAGGCAAAAAGGTCGTGAGATATCGAGTTGTGAATATCTTAGAGGACGATGGCACTAACCCGATGGTGACGCAAAAGCAGATGAAAATTCAACACGCATTGCTGAATAAGGCATTCGCACCTTACAACATCACCTTCGAACTCGAAGAACATGAAATACGAAACACGTCTTTGCGGCGTCGTACGGTCACCTACAATTGCGAGCCTGGAAAAATCGGCGATTTGACCTGTAATAAAGAATATTGCGCGCACAATATCACGGGAAATGATGGAGGGGACTGTGATCAAATCAAAACCAGGTGTGACAAAGAGAAGCGTGGGAACGGCATGTGTGACCCGGAATGCAACAAGGGTTACAACAGGTGGGACTCCGGCGACTGCTGCAACGCAAGCATCACTGACGTGTACCAAACGTGTTTCGATCCCACCTCACCGAACAGGGCGTACTTGAGCGATAGGGAATACAGGTCCATACTCAATTTGAACAATAAGCATTTCTTAAACGTGTACTTGGCTAAGTGGAGTAATGACAACTTGCAGGGAGTAGCCACGTTCCCCTGGGAGAAATCTGCGCACAGTATTCATGGTGGTATCATTTTAGGGCTGAAGAATTTCGGACGAAAACAGCATTCCAATGCCCTCGTTCACGAATTTGGTCATGTGCTGGGCCTGTGGCACGTTCATCATGGAGTGTCAGAATTAGACTGCACGGATGATTGTGCAGAGACCTTTCCTTCACTCGAGCTGGGTGACATGTGCTCCGATACCAACCCAACTCCGGCTAACAACCTATGTAGTGATCCCGTCGGTAAAGCTAGCAAGACCTGCGGAGTGAAAGAATTCAAAAACACACCCTTCAGGAACTATATGAGTTACGCTAAAGACACCTGTACAGATTCCTTCACTGAGCAACAAGCAGCAAGAATGCACTGCTACGTTGATCTGGTCTACCAATCATGGCAACAGACAAAGACACCGCCTTCCTTTATCCCGATTTCTCCACGTGTCACTTCGAAAGCGGAAAATAAAGTCAGCCTGGCATGGATACCCCCCTTGGGAACTGGTGGAGCAAACGCACTGAACAGTTGCCACGAGTGTCGTGAAGACAGGGTGTTTCAACAGTACGCTGTGACAGCGACGTCTCCCATTCTTCCTAAGCCAAATGGCTACTGGGCACCACACCAAGCTATTGGGGCCCCGGACTCAGAGCCGTGCCATCTGAAACCCGGTGGATGGAGTCCCATTTTCGCTGACGTATATGACCACTGTGTGAGCTCGGATTGCTACATTGAATTTGGATTCAAGGAGGCTGTAGTTCCGACAAGTTTGTCAGTTTGGGTGGTATGGAATTCAAAAGAGGGAATAACTGATATCACGCTTATCTTCGTGGATGGCTCAGAGAAGTCGCTAGGCAACGCCACGGCTCAGTGCGACGCCCCGCTGACCATAGCTTTGAGAGTCAGTAAGAAGGTCTCAAAGGTTCGTATTCACGTCAAGGACTCTACTGTTATTGATGCTATCCAACTGACGTCATCTGTCAATCATCCAAACTGCATCGAGTGTGAACCAGTAGAGTACCTGGTCTCCAGGGAACCGCCTTTTCCTTCTGGCCGGTCAGAGCACGTAAAGACAACCAGATTTGAGGATAGGTACGATTCTGTTATTGCTTTTACTTACAAGAGTGCCCAAAATAATATTTAAAGAAAAAGTTGAAATTTCATTTTGGAAACACTGAAAAACAAACGATACCATAGAAAGAAGTGCTGAAGAGCTGGTAGCCGTTGCGTTAACTTTACTTAGCCGGATTTTACTCCCTTGAATGGTCGGTGACTCCTACTGTTTTTTGGCCATATGATTTTCTTTTTTAATTCTCGACAGATTGTAAAAAATGAACAAAAAATTAAATGCGGAAATTTAAAATTTTCCCATTTTTCTACCCACGCAGCATCGAATCCCACCAAGTTGCGGCTGTCATGGTTTGCAAATGCTAGCTGTTATTTAAAAATACGATTTACTTTAAGGGACATCACCAGTTGATTTAATTTGCTTAATAGACCCACTCGTATAAAATTTTGCATAGAAAATTCCATTCTAGAAATTCATTTCTCAAAGTCATTAATAATTCATGGAGAAAATACGAAGGAAATTAATGTTTAATGAGTGTTTGGAAATCAGTTGAAACACTCCTCACTTTTGCATCCTTAATTTCTCCTTCTAAAATCATTTTGTTTGAGAAGTAATATCAAACATGCGACACAGTGTTTCATCAGATTTCCAAACACCTTGAAGTGGGTTAAAAAAAAGCTCGGCTGCGCCTCGTTTGTCAACCCACTTCGCGGTGTTTGGAAATCTGACGAAACACTGTATCTCATGTTTGATATATTACTTACAATATTTTTAGACTAACAGACATCGGGGCCATATCGAGTAAGGAAGACCGATTTTTCCAAATTAAGGTGGCCTTTCAGATATCTTATCTCCGAAACGAACTGGGTGACACCCCAATTGTTTTTCCTTTCTGACAAGAGTAACTCGTTACCTAGCTGTAGCAAAAGTTTTGGAAAAAAAATCGATGTTAGAAGATTTTCGCGCGAACGTCCTTAAGGTTTACTAATACAAAATAGAGCACGTGTTTTTATGACCTGATACAAAAGCAACTCCCTTATTATCAGAGTGTAATGTCACTTTGTTTTAACCAATAAGAGTAAACGTGGTTGAGAGGGCAAACGGCACCTATCGTAGCTTACGTAGCAGGCGCAAGAGTGATAAACTGAGCTACGACAGGTGTTTAGATAGGTGTCCCCAATAGGCCATTTGCACGATGACGTCATTTGACTACTACTACCAGAATCCTTCAGTTTTTTGTTTTGTAGTGCAAATTAGGGCTATTGTTATTTAAACCGCACTGGGATTACAAAATTTAAATAAGAAAGGAAAAACGAAATGAATTCTGGTTGTAGTAGTCAAATGACGTCATCGTGCAAATGGCCTATTAGTTTACCATATATGTAAACTAGGTGTCATTGCACGTTAATAAATATTATTATTATTATTATTATTATTATTATTAATTATTGTTTACTATCTCAACCATGTTTACTTTAATCGGTTAAAACTTGCCATGCGCGCTTTTTAGCTCAGAACACTTCAAGGACGCGCGCATGAGGTGCATGCGCGAAAGGTAGAGTGGCCCTCGTTCCCTTCGCGTCCACATTACGTTTCTACGGATGGTGGAAAAAGAAATGAAACAAAATTTCTGCAATTTTCTTCTGCCTTTATTATCATTTATGTGGGTCGAATTCAACATATATTTGTGCCGCAAAACCTATAAGCTATAATATCTATAAAGATTCCAACTGAGTCCTTCTAAGTTCGAAAATCTCTTGACTACACGTTAACTAAACCATTTTCTCCCCAGGCACTTGACTCCCGGTAAAACCTATACCTACAGAGTCAAGGCTGTCACGAGTTTTGGACTGCAGGGTCCACCCTCCCCACCCTTGGTATATTCACCCAAACAAGGCTTTTGTGGTGACGGCATAGTAGAAGAGCGCATTGGAGAAGAATGCGATGATGGAAACGTGCGGGATGCTGATGGCTGTAATGTGCAATGCAAGAAAGAAGATGTCTTCCATTGTACAGGTGAGTAAAAAAGCAAATATACTCTTCAGAGTCCGCTATTTTCCTGTGTGTTCGCCGATTTTGATCGTTCGTTGAGTTCGTTGAACCGTCGTTTTTCGAGTCACGGCGCACTAAAACTCGTGGGTAAAGTACAAAACTGCTCGGGTGCCGGGGTGGAGCCGGGAAATTTTGTTCCCTTCCCATAATTTTTTGCGTGCGTGACTTCCAAGATGATGGCCAAATAAATGAACTCAACGGCTACAACGATCAAAGAACACGCGGGAAAATAGGAGATTATAGATTACACACAATCTATTGTAAGCAACAAAGTACAAAATTTCGAACAATGAAACCAACTTGCATAGCATAACAAACAGAATAACAGGAAAGTACTGCTTAATAATGGTCTCTTAAATTAAGATTCTTCCAAACACTTTAAAGTTAGAATCATCTTTTACAGCATACTAACAAACAGCACCCTAGGAAGTACTGCTCAGTAGCTTTCATTTGATCAGCCACACTTTAGGATTTCATCCAGAGACTCAAACACTAGAACCAAATGAAAGCAGTTAAACTGCTTTCATTTGAATGGTCACACTTGAAGATTTTACCACACAGATCGACTTAAAAAGATGGTAGATTCTGCATGTACCGGAGCACACATTACGTAAAACTAAAGGAACAAAGAACGACAACAATACAAATGCAAAACAAGACCAAAAATACAAAACCTCACAAACAATAGAAAACCATGGATACCGGTACATGCAGAAAGACCGAAAAAGATAGAACCACTTTGAAAAAAATGCCCTGATATTTCTAATAAGGAGGGGAGGGGGGGGGGGGGGTGGTCTACGGGTGGGCAGGGGACATTTTCCATCTCACAAAAGGGTTGAAGGTTTCGCCTGAAGGGGAGCATGAGCGAAAGCTGGCGACATGGTAACCTACCATACCAAACAGCACCTCGAGAAGGTACGGTTCAATATCTTTCATTTGAATGGTCAAAAGTTGGAAACGTGCTTCATATTTTAAGCCGTTTGATTCTAGAAGGCACATCACCCGGGTGACAAGCGGATTTGCGGTGCTGCGGTGAATGCGTGCGGCAAAAACAAATCCACTTGAGCAAATCTGAAAGAAAAAACAGTGAGCACTGCAAAAACGTACTGTTCAGGTGCTCTCATAAATTTTATTGAATGGTCAAAATTTTGTCATTTTGCCCACAATAATTGGAAACCCAATAGGCTTACATGGGATGGACTGGGCGCGTGTGGCATACATTTCTATCGGAGTCTTGTATTTCTCAACGGCAATCAACGGATTATTCCTCCTTACGGTGCCAATACGATTAGAAATGAGTCATAGAAAAAGACCCATTGACGAAAACATCATCTAAAGAATGCGTTGATCATGAACCAATCTGCGAGGTGAATTTACCGATTCCGATCACGATGTTCGTATATTTGATCGTGCTGTCTTGCCATCTTCACACAAACCCTCTAGGAAAACGAAAACGAACCCAGACACCAGGGCCGGGTTGTTCAAAGCGCGGTAAAGTTAACCCAGGCTTAGCATCAATTTTTATTCCAGTTAAATAATTAATCAACGGAGATTTTTCCAAAGTATTTTTGCCCTTTAGTTTCGTTTCTGACTTGTCTTCGCATTTAACTTATAATTAGCTTTTGAAAACAATTCTAACAAGAGAAATTAAATCCTCGGTTAAGTTTTAATCCTGGGTTAGCGTTAACCAGCTTTCGAACAACCGGGCCCAGAGCAGTAGTTTCACAAGTGGTTCTACGACTTTGCGGTTTTAACACATTTCCTAAATTGGTTTTGTTTTGTTGTTCGGTCCACCGGGAGTTTTCCCTGCCTTAGGGCAGCTTAGCTGCAATGAATTATCCATGTAATCACACGTGCCAACACGCACATTCGTGCAAAAAGCTAGACTCGATAATCCAATAAAATATTAATCTCACTTCACTGTGTTATTTTGATTCTTGATATGTTCTTCAGCCGTTTAACCTTTAAAGTGTTCATACAAATATTGGCAACTTCGCACGAGCCGAGAAGTTTTGTTTTGTGGTGTACCAGCCAAGTACGTTGCGGTGATGTTTTCGAAATACATTATTACAGGTGTGGTCTAAAATGGCTGTTCTCGAAAAATAAAAAGATTAGCTTTCGATTGAACGTTAAAAGCTGATTTCATTAAGTCAAGCAGTATGCACGACGCAGACTTAAAGTACACCTCTAGCCAAACATTTTCATTTTAAAACCAATTCTTAAAACTGATTTTTATACGAGAAAAATGGGGGTACGTGCGGATAAATTGATGCATGTTCCAAAATTTATCATATAATAATGAACAAACAACTCCTTCCGGCTTAGCCGTTCATGTCGGATGATAGCGGCTTTGATTAACAGCACGACAATTCTTTATTTCTCCAAATACATGGCTATTTTGTTATTCTGGTAACATACCCACAATATCGGTCACATTTGTTGGAACGGTGTCCGCTTTCTTCCCCTTCTTTCTACTTCAATGTTGATGTTCAAAATGCCAGAGTGAAAAATAATGCGAACGCAAGATTGGGGGAAGAGGAGATGGTCCGTGCGTGGTCTACGTTTCTGAACTAACAAATCTGGACTTTACATAAAGTGTTTCAACTAATTGTGTCTTGTATTGTAGCTACCTACAAATTTGGCCAAAATTAGTTGAGGCAAACGAAGAAGTTACATTTTGGGCACTTTTGAAATAAACAACATTGATTGGATGTCTTAAATTATTCCCCCTTCCCCCGCTGAGTTGATGACTTTTTAGGAGTGCTCACAATGCCAACTCTTTATTTAGCAAAACAACATTACTGAGTAAGGATAGGAGACGAATAAAATGCCCTGGTATTTCAGATAATGTATGGGGATGGGGAAGAAAGACAATGCAGCCGGAACCCGAATGATATGTAGGAAGTTTAATGGGGGGAGGGAACAGGGGAAATTTTCCATCTCCCAGAAGGGTTGATTGATCTATGATCAAAAGCGGGGGGCGGGGAAATTCAGGAAACGATCAGGGGGTATGTGAGTTCTTATCCCTTGTTTCTTCGTCCCCGCCCCCCCCCCCCCCAAAAAAAAAATAAATAAATAAATAAATACATAAAATAAAATAAAATAAAATAAAAAAATGTCCAAATTCAATAATAAGCTATGTTATGACACAATAAACAAAGACAACAACTTTGAAGCCCATTTTTCCTCAGGTCATCCTAGTTTGTGCTATCGTCACGAAGGAGACGGAATATGCGAAGATTTTGAGAAGAAAACCAACATCAAAGACTGTGGGTTCTACACACCAGAAGGGTTTGAAGACCAGTGGGCTGTAAACGTGACTATCAACCCCAGCTATCGTAACCGTGAAAAATGCCCTGAACACGTGATTCTTGGGCCGCCTGCGCTGGACCTGGTAACGCAATACGCCACGCCAGAAACTTCAGGGAGACTGAGCACCAGTTTTCGGCACTAGGCTTTCTGGGATCGTTTGGGTAACCAGCGTTAGTGGCGATAGGTTGATGGTTTCCAATGGCAACAATTAACCAATCATAGCTCATATTGGTTTATACCCAAACGATCCCAAAATCTCAGTGCCAATCTATCCAAACTTTCTGGAGTGGCTAATTAGCTAATACACTTTAAAATAACAATAAGCCCTTGAAAAATGATACCTTATTGGTATTTCAAACAAACACCGCCTAAACTTTAAACAGTTTTTTTCCTGAACACAAGGTCAGAAATGATTAATATTTATTCTGTAATTCATATACATGATTTGAAACAAATCAACCATAAAACTTGTTTCCAAAGTTATTGGAAAATAGTTTTATTCCCTTAAATTCCCTCAAATCACGTCCTTTCTAAAATACTGCGAATCTATGTTTTCATTGCACAGGTTTGCCAGTCTTCCTCATCTTTTATCGATAGTAAGTACGCTTGGACTCCCTGTGACAAATACGAGGATGGCAATTATTGGCTGGAGGTCACATTCGATCGCTCTGTAGTGCCTGCCGCAGTTGTTCTTTATATCGGCTCCGATGGCAAAACAGAATACAGTCATATTCAGAAGTCTGTTAAAGTAGAGGTTATCGACGACTCCGGACGCGTCTACCCGTCAGGAAGCAACGAAACTAAACTTTCGTGCAAGATTAATCCCATTGTCATCCCAATGCATCATGATATGACGGAACCATTTTTCTACGTGCGCAAAGTTCGCGTGAGTTTTGTGTCAAACCTGATCGCCATAGCTGGCGTGGCTTTACGCTCAAGGACCAATTTTGACGTTGTCGAGCTATCCAAATGCGATCCGGACGAGATTTTCAGTCCACGCACACAACACTGCCATAAGTACATTTGCGAGAGGCCATCTTGTCACGACCTCGCGCTAAAACATGCAACAGTGACATGCGAGGGAACTAAAGAGGGACAGACTTGTACTGTTACTTGTAAGCCGGGGTACCGACCATTTAAGACGTTCAAGATGATTTGTTTGAACAAACAATGGCAAGGAATCAATAAAGCATGTGTGCCTATCAATTGCGGTGTTCCAAGAATTCCTAACGGAAAAGCCGGTAAGTGGTATTATTAATTTTAAATACAATTTAATTAATTGCGTTCGACGATAGGAAAACGCTTCCTAATCTCGTGAAGGCAGGCTTTTTGTGAACGCCGAATTAGCCGCCCCGCACATTTTGCAGGGGTACCTCTCGGCTGGAAACTGGTACCCACTCCTGGCCTCGCATTCGTTCTCGTGCTCAGACTCCCTCCGGATCGAACGCACTCTTTTTAATCTGTGATTACTGTCTTCGTGAAATTCCATTGGCGGGCGATTTGAATCCGTTCTTAGTCATTGCCTAAAAGCTATTTCACGGGTTATGCAAAACCACAGAAAGTCATTCAGCCGATTCATTAAAAACAAAGTCATTCAGATGATTCAGCCGTTTGTTGTTATTTCTGAAAACGTTTTTCGCTTATCTGCATGTTTTCTCCTTGCCCGTTTATTAGCTTTGCTACACAGGTTTAACCGTAAAGGCCAAGTAACACGGGCAGCATTTTCGTGACTTGTCGAGCAACAATGTTGCGTTGCAAGTTAAAATTGTTTGTAGCACATATTACTACCTACGCACGCATGTTGCAGAAAATCATCGCTCCTCGGCTTTTTGCTGCGCGCGAAGGTAAGCGCGCGAAGGTAAGCGCAGCAAACAAACTCAACATTGTAGCGCGACAGTTTGCAAGAAAATGCTATTGGTATAACTTTGAATTATCAACACTGTAGCTTTTTATCGCTGATTGTTATCCCTTATCATGTTTGTTTATTTTTTATCTTGTTTAGATTGCCCACACGGTCACTCGTTTGGTAAAAAGTGTTCCATCAGGTGTGCACCGCAGGCCAAAATGAGCGGAGGCGAAGGCAGTGTGACGTGTGAGGAGGATGGCAAATGGTCCGCACAGACAGCATTCTGTGTTATGACATGTCCCAATCCAATCACACCAGACCATGGTGAACCGCTGGCTGAAAGTAACTGCATCGGGAGCAAAAGAACATTTTTACCCGGGGTATCATGCAAGTTCCGATGCAAATCTGGCTACAGGGTGAAAGACCGCGACGAGCCAGGACGAAGGACCATGAAAATGCGTTGTACCAAAAGTGGTCAGTGGACTCAATCAACGTGCGAGCCAATCGTATGCAAGGAAATTGCTGCAAACCTACAGATCTGGTACAACTGCTCTGATGGTAACGCCATGGGAAGTGTTTGTTCGAATCATTGTCCAGGGGAGGAGGTATGCTGGCTGTTGTTTTTGGGCTTATATATTTTACATTCAAACGTGTGGTAAACAGACACGGCACACAGTATGTAACATTGACGGATCCAGGGGACTACCCTTCTAGCCGATTTGCCGATATGATTTTATCGCACCATGCAATTTACTTCATACTTCCAACCGTTTGATTGACAGCAACTGAATTTTGCGAAGAGATCCAAGTATTTCCAAAGCTAAATCCGTTTACCAGTCGCAGCCGACTAGCACTGAACATGTCGCGTCTAAAATAAGACACGAATGCTTATTTTGTACTGTTTATACGATCGGTTCGCGTCTTATTTAAGTCGCGTCTTAGATAAGACGCGTCTTATTTTCTGTCGTATAAATGGCCCTAATAGCATTCTCTGGGCGATGCAGAGCTCCCTTCAATCTTCCTGGAAAGAAAATTGTAGGAAGATCGAAGGGGACTCTGCTAGCAGACAGATGCTGTTACACCATAGAAACACTGCCTAAAGTTTGAAGACCGCTTGTTACTTTTCACATTATTAGGTTCACACAGTCAAGTGCGAGGAAAATGGAGAGTGGAGCGAGCCGATGAAACGGTGTAAATCTCCCACTGCTGGTCTCTGTCCCATGCCCGTACCACCCCATGGAGTTATTTTAACCTGCGAAGATCACTACCCTGGAGGAATATGTAAAGTCAGGTGCAAAAATAGTTTCTACGATGTCGTTGAGAAGGTAAGTTAACCCTTTAAGCCCCAATAGTGATCAGCATCCATTTTCTCCTTGTAATATTCAATACTTAATCAATAAGAGAGGTGATGAGAATTAAGGACATGATCACCCAATATGAATTTTCTTGATATTTTACCAAATTCTCCCCACTGCTTCTATACGAAACGTATTGGGACAAGAAAGAAGAATTAACATTTTGATTAAACCCGCACTTTGCTTTCCTTTTTATTGCTCTGTGCCTCATAACAACCCCAACGGACTATTTATATTTTCTGAAAGCTGAAGAATTAAAGATCACGAAAACATATTTCTTTGAAGAAAAACGATTAATGCGTTTAGAATATGGCGAGTGATTTCCAAAAGTACATCTTTCACATAATTGAGTTCTGCTCCAGCCGGAAATGATCTAAAGAACGAGATGAACATCGCGCCAAGTAAAATACGTAGAGGATATTACATGGCCGCGCGAAGATACGAAATTTCTCTTCGAGTGTTGAAAAATATTGCGCGAACGAGTGAAATATTTTTCAACACGAGAAGAGAAATTTCGTATCTTCAAGCGGCCATGTAATGTTCTGTTTATTACATAAACACCAATGAAATCAAACCATTTCACTTTAATATTTTTTGTAGTCCTAAATTAGAACAAAGTGAAAAAAAACTAAAAAATGGAAGAAGTACACGGCCTTTATTTAAATGCGTGAACGAAATACATATTCCTTTCTTTTACAATGTAATAAAGGGCTATCCTAAAATAATGGCGCAATATTTTTAGACATTTGACAAAGGCGCCGTTGCGAAAGGCGCGATTTATTATGTAACCATACAACGGTGATCTTTTCACGTGTAAAGATAACATGTTATTCTCACGTGTGAAGATGTTTACGCGCGAAAGCTCACCTGGTATTTCATTGGTTTTTACATAATAAATACGTTTTTTGTATTCTCTAATTATTAACCTTTAAGAAAATATATAGTTTGTTGGGGTTTTAACGAGGCATAGAGCAATAAAAGGCTCCAAAGCAAAGTGCTTTTTGGGGGTACCCTGACTACCTTAATTTTATTTAAAATCGAATTTTAGTTTAGCTTCATGGAGCTATTAAGTCCGGCTGTCAGCAAAAGCACGTTTTTCACCACAACCTTGACTGGTATTTCATGAAAAGAGAATTATTGCTTCTGTCATCATGCATTACTGGCATCGAACGCACCAGCATTTTAAACGCAGAGGTGGCCTTGGGGACATAAGAAAATTAGTTAAAACGGCCGAGTGTGGCTTGTTGTGATTGATATATTAGCTGCGGTCACACTAGCCATTTTACCCTTGGGCAAAAGGCTCTTGCCCACGGGGAAGCAACTTTCTATGTTCCCCAGAGTGAAATTGCCCTCGGGAAATTTCCATGGATACGTAGAAAAAGAACAAAAGAATTGCCCATGACAGTTCCAGAGGTAAGTCCGATGGGTTAACAAGAACCCAAAGTGGCTCAACCAATCATGAAAAACTGATATGTACCAAACAATAGAAAACACGTGCAGTCCGTGCATTCGTGCTGCAACATGGTTGGTTTTCAAGCTCGTCTAAAGCCTGGTTTCCATATAATCGCAACGATCGCAGCGATCGTTACGATCGACGATCGCAGCGATTCTTGCGACCCTTGCGTTCATATGGAAACCAAAACGTTGCGATCCTTGCGACATATCGTTGCGATCCGTGGCGATTGCGATCGCAGAGATAGAAAAATTTCTATCTCTGCGATCGTAATCGCAACGATCGCAAGGATCGCAACGTTTTGGTTTCCATATGATCGCAAGGGTCGCAAGAATCGCAGCGATCGTCGATCGTAACGATCGCTGCGATCGTTGCGATTATATGGAAACCAGGCTTAAAAGATGGCGAACGACGCGTCCACGTGTTCTTAAATATAAAAAGAAAAACTGCATGCTCTGGAAAAAGCGCATTTGTTGTCGGCGTCGACGTTCTCTTCTTAAAATAAAGTGCTGAATTACTAAACTTATTTGAGGTGGAGGTTGTAAGACAAGCGGCAATATTGCCGAAACCATTTCACGATTCGTGTAATCCATGTTTACATTCATGATTATTAATCAGTGTTCGGATGCACGTGTTTCTTCCCCTTTGGCAATTTTTCTGCGTGTGTCCGCAAACATGAAATCGATGAAAACCCAAAGCGAGCCCAACCCAAGCTATTTCCCCATGGGGAGCTTTGGGGAAGGGCTCTAGTGTGACCGCAGCTATAGAGCGTATGCACATGACGTCACGGCGGCCATATTGGTGTACCAAAACAATAGAACGGCGGCCATGTTGGTGTACCAAAACAATCCTGTGGGATTTGAACGCTTTTCTTATGTTAACACTTTCTTTTGTTCCAATAAATTTGCATAGCTGCTTGCCACGTGAGTGCATACGCTCTATTGATTGATGATTTATTGTTGATTGGGTTACAGGGAAACGAGGACAAGTGGCGCGTGACCATCACGTGCACGCAAAAGCTTGATTGGAACCCAGATCCCAATCGTTTGAGCTGTATTCCCGGTTGTCGTAAAGACTTCATTGATGACGAGTGGTGTGACACGGTTAACAATAATAAACACTGCCGGTGGGACGGAGGAGATTGCTGTCCTTCTACCACTAACAACAGGATTGTGCGTCGTATGCCGAGCTCTTGCATGTCAGGTTGCGACTGTAAAGATCCCAACGCCATTGAAAACCAGTTACCAGGAAACAGTGGGGAAGATGACGAAGATGATGTTGACGATGACGACGAGAAGTCGGAGGGAAGTGGGTCTTTAGAACAGGGACAATACAAGAAAACATAAAGATATTGCAGTCTTTTAGATCCGAGTTTGATTATTGCTATGAAAACAAAATTTCACTTCGCGAACATAAATTGAACTTATAGGTTTAAAATGTTCATGAGCAAAAATCTTTGTCGATGGCATTTGCTGGAGGAAAGTTTTCCAACTGAAAAATTAATTCATCAAACTTCTAAATATTCACCACTAAAACCTTAAAAATATTCAATAAGTTCGATTCCTTTCCAAGACTGAATGTTAACCATTTTTGGAATACTAATTGAGAGGTTTGAAGAGCGGCTTGTCTTTCTTTTCAAGTGGTAGTTTACCTGGCAACAAAATTCCAAATTTTAAAATTAATCGATCTGGCGACGACGTGTTTTCAACCAAAATTAGCTGCGTACTAAGCGCAATTTGAAAATTTATCTTACCCGGATCAAAAGCTCTCTATTATTACGTTATTGAGCGCTTCAAATGTTTTAATAATTTTCGTCCGCCTTCTCGAGGAAACAAGGTTTTCGCTGGCAACTTTCTAATTCAGAAATTGGCGTTTGAATGAATCAAAGTTCGTTTTAGCTCAACAATCTGTTGGTCCTATAAAAAGCCAAAACAAAAAACACGAAAATTGATGAAAAGGTGAAAAAAAAAACCCAAATTATTACAGCTTGAAAGTTCCTGAATGCAGTTTTAGCTATATTATACGGTAAATAATTTTCTTCGATTTTAACCATTTTTTTCTATTCGGAAGTAAACAATTTTTAGCTAGTATGTGGGTTGGGTTTGTTAGTATAATCGAATTTTGATAATTGTGTGACAGTTTACATACAAGTAAAAACGTTTCATTATTTCGTCGTTATACAGAGTATATATACAAAATGACTTCAATGCATATTGCATACAGCAAAAGTACGTTATTCGATCCGTAAATTCTTTATTGTCTCTTTATTTAGCGATTGAAAAGTGTTTTATTTTTCCCCTGTTATTCGGTGGGTCTATTCATATTTGAAAGCTTATTTATCCTATTGCATCAACTCTAATTGATGGTTAAAAATATCGTTGATGTTGTCCATCCGTCCATCGTTTGTAAACCAGATAATGCACTAGAAGAACGTTGAAGGGAATATTTCAGAGAGTTTAATTTTTGATACGCGTGATTGTTTTCGGCAAACAAAAAACTACCCCACGAGCAGTGGAGCTACGCCGAACGAGAGAGAAACCACTGCGAGCATCCGTTAGCTTTTCCATCGAGCATGCGCAGCCACGTGACGCCCCACGTGACGCCCCACGTGATGCATTTCACGTTGTTTCGCGGGAAAATTGTAGCACTTGCCGTTGTTTCGTGGCAAAATTCACCTTGGACGCCATTTTGATTGTTACAAAGCGGGCTCGCTTAAACGCAGCAGTTACGTGGATGAGTGCATGCGCGAGAGGCTAAACAAGTTCGCAAACTTGTTTTACCGGTTCAAAGTTAATTTATTCGTCCATGGCGCTGGACGGCGGCTCGATCAAAGGAACTAACGGGTGCTCGCAGTGGTTTCTCTCTCGTTCGGCGTAGCTCGGCGTAGGAGAATCTACTGCTCGCAGGGTAACAAAAAGCTGGCTTAAAACCAACAACAACAAAGCATTATTACAGAGCAGTTTTCAATTGAGTGTCGTAAAACCAAAACTATAGTAATCACTTTAGCCAATCACAACAGACGCAGATACAATCCAATGAACCAATCATATCTCGAAGCAAATACAGGTAACCAGCGTTAAGCGCGGGAAAACGCGTGCGAACAAGTTACGATTGGTTTTGGTTTTACATCTGATTGGTTGAGAAAGTGTTGCGAGTTTTTTTAGCCAATCACAAAGCGTAGCAATGCAGAACCAAAGCAATCGCGAAATTACTTTCGACGCTGAATTAAAAACCGCTCATATAGGGTTTGCATATTGGTTTTTGTAAAAGAGCCGGGTTTTATATTTGGTACTCAGGCATCACGACAGTTTTTGTTGATAACGACTGTTACATTTTCGTACTTTCTTTCCCGCGAACAATTTTTTAAGTGTCGCAGTGGACCCATCAAACTTTGTTGGAGAAATAACGTACTGAATTTTGGTCTTAGTTTTGACGGCTTTTCAATCGATTTATAGTTATTTAAATTCCTAAGAGGCAATCTAAATACGCTAAAAATAATTAATTTAGTTTAACTCGATTTTGCTTTGTTATCTATAACGTTTGAGTAATTGCGGGACAAAATCATAACGTGTGGCCATTCAAAGGAAAGCTGTTCATAATGAGCAGTATTTCCATGTGGTTTGTTTTCTTAAATTAGTTCTTTATCTAGAACTTTAAATTTTCCAGTCACCTTTTACATACTTTTGCGATCAAATTTGAGATTTGATTAATAATTTGTTGTAGGCGAAGATTTGGTTCACCACAGCGGGAATAAAGCTGTTATTACAATAATTGCATTTCAAAATCATTTCGGCTCGACATGGTGCTTTTCATATTGCTTGCCTTTTTTTATTCAGACTTATCCAAAATACGACAAACCATGCATCTTTTTATTTTTGTGTGTATTGTATTTAAAGGTGACAATTCTTTACTTGTCTCGCCGGCTTCAACCTTATTTAATTTCACAGTTCTCGTCTCAGTAAAGTAATTTAAATTACAAACTAGAACTGCCCAATTACGAGTTGACTTTTCTGATTTAAAGCGATTTCTAGTGAGTGCTAAAACGTTTTATAAGGAACGAGTTTTTATACCATAGAAAAGAGTTTCAGTTAGACAACCTCGTTCCCAGGGTCTCTCATCTTCCCGCCCAGGGGACGGGAAGACGAGAGACCCTGTGAACGAGGTTGTCAGTTAGATTGGTTTTTAACCTTTTCATGGAGACATGAAATGTAGTTATAACTTTTGAGTCTGTCGACGAAATCCTACGGTGTGACCATTCAAATTATTAAACCTTTTTGGCAGTACTTTTGCATGGTACCATTTGTTTTTCAATATTTTACAGAATTAAATGAAATTTGGGATTTTTCTTGAATTTTAATTTTTGGCACTCTTGAGGAAAAGTAACTCGGACCTGGGGCATTTCTTTTGTCGGTGGAGTATCGCAATATATAAACGTTATTTCAGGTAAAAACAAAGAATACTGTCTATTTATTCACTGAACTCGCACTTTGTTTATTATTGTATATCCGAGTGAACGGTTTTAAATAAAGCAAAACATGAATCTACGTTTGAACTATTTATATGGTGGTTAAAATGGCGGATAAAGGGTATACTCACGACACAGACCGAGGGCTCTGGGGACGAGAATGGGTGCTTAACTTAGTTATGGGTTGCTGGAGGAAATAATAAACACTTAACGACTGGTCCCGAGGGAAACAGTGAATTTTGTTTCCCGAGAATCTCGATGTTTCCCGAGACGAAGTCGAGGGAAACATCAAGATTCGAGGGAAACAAAATTCACTGTTTCCCGAGGGATCAGTCGTTAAGTGATTTGTTATATAGCAACACAAAAAAAAACACAACACAAGACAGTTTGAAAAACGCGCCGAGCACTCGATCCATCATAATCATGTCACCTTTTATCACGGTCTGATCACGTGCGCTAGTGGGCAACAGTGCAATGTTACCCTCTGACGTCAAAATCGTTGCCCGCTTTCGCAAATGTTGCCCGCTTAGCACAATAGGCCATTTCCGAGTTACGTTATGCCTCGTTGTCAAAACGAGGCTAGGTGCACAACCTTTCATATGGAAATGAGTTTTATTTGCATTGGAATAAAGACTCATTTCCATATGAAAGGTTGTGCACCTAGCCTCGCTTTGACAACGAGACATAACGTAACTCGGAAATGGCCTATTGGCGGGAAACAGTTTGTTTGTTAGATGTCATGTGACGATGCATCAACCAATCAACGCGCGCGTTGCATTGAGAAAAACTCCAGCCATATAACAATTGACCTTGTTAAAGAGCTGAAGTTTTTCTCAATACAACGCACGCGTTCATTGGTTGATTTATTGTCACATGAAATCTAACAAACAAACTGTTTCGCGCCAATCGTCCATGAGCGGGCAACATTTACGAAAGCGGGCAACATTTTTGAAGTCAGAGGGTAACAGTGTACTGTTGCCCGCTAGCGCACGTGATCAGACCGTGACAAAAGGTGGCATGATTTATGATGCGATTGATGTTTACCTCGAGTGCTAGGCAAGTTTTTCAAACTGTGTTGTGTTTTTTGTGTTGCTATATAACAAATCAAGGCCCTATTTTCCCCAGAGGGAAAAGGATATGATGATGATGATATAACAAATCACTTAATGACCGATACTTCGGGAAACAGTGAATTTTGTTTCCCTCGGGACCAGTCATTTAGGGTGTCGACTTATGCGTAACAATCACGCAGCGGCTTTCAATATGATAAAATTGAGGTTGTAGTGTATGTGTGGGGCAGAATAGCCAGAGGAACCCCGCGCAGTACCTTTAAGGCCGGCACACACTAGGGGACATGTTGCGGGGACATGAAGCGGGGACATGTTGCAGCGACAGTTTTCCTCGTGTGACATCCCTGTTTTTGCGAAAAAGTTCTGTTGCGGGGACAAAATTTTTTTCCCCGCAACATGTTGCACGAAATTCAGCTGGTTTGAATTCGTGCGCCATGAAGCGGGGACAAAATGATCCCCATTTCGACGTCGCATCGTGTGCACTGCTCTTGCAAACTGTCCCCGCTACAAAATAGGTGTATTAGGCTCCTTTTTCTTCTCTTCTTTTCAGCGACTTGCGTATCCATCGTTTTCGGTCAACATAATTACACATTTCTTCATCTATTAATATCATTGACAGTAGTAGTAAGCTTCTTTTTCCTAACCCTACAGTTCGCCATCTTTCTTTGCTCGTATACCAGTTCCCGGGCGCCCTTAGTGATTTCTGTGATTATTATACCTCAATCCGCTTTGTGTGCACCAGCTTGCGTACTGTCCCTGCAACATGCGCCAGTATGCTGTGCACTAGTGTGTGCCGACTTTTATAGGGTTTTGAGCCGAAAAAATATGGCATAACATGACACCAGCAGTCGAAACGTCGCGATCAACACCTCAAAGTGACTCCATCGTGAGACAAATGAATAAACGTTCATCTATCTTACGAACCACGATGAACAATAACTACATCTTTAATAACATGACATGTGTTGCTTTAGAATTGGTACCTCTTTTCGGGGTAAAAATGAATTTGAGCCACATCCTCAAAACAAGATCCTGCGAACCTTCCCCCCTCCCCCCCGTCATTTTATGTGGGAGCTGTTCTCAGTTGCCCGTGTCAGTATTTTCAGTAGATAGTTAGGTATTTATATGAAGGGTCTGATTGCAGAGTCTTGTAGCAGGACTATGGTATTGGCCGAGGATAAGTTCCGGCTTGAGCATACACACAAGAGGAGATAGCCAAAAATAGTAATACAAACATAGTGAGCAAAGCTGATACTACGTAGAAAAGTTAACGCTATATCTTTTTATTATTATTATTATTATTATTATTATTATTATTATTTTTTTTTTTTCTATTACATCACTTACGAACCAGTACAATGTTTACAAAAACGATGCTTACACTACTTACACTGCGATACTTATACAACTTGCAATTATAGTACTTTCGCTATTTTTTTCTTTGTTGAACATACCCACGTACAAGTAACATTCACAAAAGACAATTTGCAACAAAACGAAAACTACCACTTGAAGCTAACAAAAAGGAAACATAACACAGTAAAAACATTAGTGGTAACTAAAATTAAATGGGAGCGCAATCAGTCAAGTAAACAGAATTTTATACCATATTTAAAAGAGACGAGAAAACAGACCATTTTGTTCTAAAATCATTTTCACGACCAGTCATACAAGAAATATATTTTTCTAGACAAATTTTATCACGAGCTAGGAAAACAAATTCATTAAAGATGTAAAGTTTACCGTTAAGAACTTTTACGTAAAGAAAATACTTTCCTATAATGACTAAATGATTGAGGGCTAAACAGAATTTAGAATCATTATTAATAATGCCAAACATAATTTCTTTTATTGAAAGCGATAATTTTGAGTTCACCATGCTTGAAGCCCAATCCAGAAATTGCTGCTACACCGTGCTGAGGAGACCCAACCAGGTCGAAACAGCTGTCCACAGTTTGGGCTCTATCATGTCGTTGTCGCGTTAATTTTTCTACGTAGTATCAGCTTTGCTCACTATGTTTTTAATTAAATGATGTTTTCAGTTTGGTTGCAAGGATCAGTGTCCTGCCACAGTACACATGAGGAGACAGTCCTTGGGCCCAGTCCTTTCATTTCAAACTAGTTTGGTTTCGTGAAGCAAAAAACGGCAAACTGATCCTTACGGCAGGAAGACAGAAGCAGAAGCAGAAGCAAATAAAATAAAATAAAAGTGGAATATAATAGTGCCCAATATTTCGCTTTGCAAAACAAAGCTTCTTCAGGGGCTAGCACTATAAATGATTACAACTGTAAAACCGTTATACAAGTGGTTTTGAAAAAACTAAAGAATAACAAAAACAATGAATATGATTGGCGAAGGGTTTGACGGGTGATAAACTAAACTGACTAGTGATGAGAAAGTTAATGAAGTTCGTCGCGTCTGTTGATTCCAAGTGGTTCTAACGTCTTTGCTTTGTCTATGAGAAATGCTTCACGCGCTTTTCGTACAGAGTCTCTGCTATTACGTATTAATTCCAGTGGTATAAGTTGCATATCCTTAGTGGAGTGTCCCGGTAGATTAAAGTGTTGTGATATAGGAGTAGGGCAGCTGAGGTGATGTGGATTCTCTACAGAACGGCGATGTTCACCAAAGCGTTCATTAAGTTTGCGTTTTGTTTCTCCGATGTATTGACACGATATATTACGTTTAAAGCAATTTTTACATTGGATCATATAGATCAGGTTTTTAGAATTACATGTTATGTGATTATAAATACAACGTTCCTCTTTTTTAGTTTGCAGTAACAGAAATGGGTAGATCTCAAAGCGCAACTTAGTACACTGTGTAAATTCGTCGAAATGAGTCTGAACAAAACCATAACTAGCTTTTTATCAGGGTGACAAAAATGCCAATTGTTACCATGCGTACACGTATGGCATGAAGTTTTTTGCGATTTTTTCACGCATCGTAAAAATAAATTTTTGCAAAAAAAATGTACTCCTACAGCCGATATTTTCTTCGGTAAAAATATACTCCACCATGTTCAAGTTCACCATTGATACAAAAACGCGTTGATGTTCAAATCCGGTCAGAAGACAATCCTTACCTAGCAAATTGGTCTGCCTGTGTTTCTTCCAACCGCTTTGGCGCGAAACGATTTCTGGGTAAAAACAATGACAGGTGTTTGGTATTAATGAGCCCGCAGTGAAATGACTTTGTACAGCGGAATGATGAACTAACATGGCGCCGATCCTTGGGTCGGTGCCGCAAGTTTTACGGTAAAAATTTTTCACTTTACGTTAAGATTATTTAAAATGTTATGTTTCCACGGAACACTTATTCATTCTTGGTTCTGTTTTATCGTTTTCGTTTTCAACAGGCAAGCTGAAACATTGAAAGCCGCTTTGAAATGTAAGTTGTTTATTTACGTGCCAAAAAAGTTGTTTCTCGTAAGCTAGCTTAAGCTTAAGTTATTTATTTTGTTTTCCCTTTTTCAGCAAACTGATTAGCTCAATTAATATGCTGCTTCGTTTTGTTTTCAGTAGTTTTTTTCAATGTCACTGAACAAATTTTAACTTCTGAAATGTAAATTCAAGCTTTTGTATGTTGATTTCTTTGTTGTAATTATTCGAATTTGTGCCTTGTTGATTTTTTTAATCGTAAGTAAGGACTGCAGATTAAATTTCTTAATAACTTGGGACTGGCACGGCAAAGCACTCAAGCTCTGCATGAAAGTAAGACGTTAGAAAGAAAATGGCAGTGTCTTAAACTAGCTATAACCTTGGACAACATTTTTGGACAAAAGTGGTAAATATTACTTATGATATTTTATTAATACTTCCACTTCTAATTTTGTCTAAGGTTAATTTTGCATACTTCCTGTGCAGGCTGAAGACCTGCCCGACTAAAAAATCCACACTCACAAATTATGTATTGCAAATATCATGTTTGATGTACCTCTCCTGATAGAAACAGTGACAACATCAACAACAACAACAAATCAGTGCATCTTGGGATTCAACAGACAAAAAAACAACAACAATCAAGACGACTAAGGACAAGCCAAGCAGATAAGTGACTGTAGAGTAAGGTGTGAAAAAACCTAATAGAATCCTCTTTTCTTTGTAGGTAACGTTGATGATTTCACTGTTGGCAGCGAGGGGTGGCAGTCTAGACAAAGGTATTGAGCTACTTGCTATTATACATAATGATTGAGTCAAAACTTTGTACATACCTTACATGTATTACACTTTATTTTTGCGACACTTTAATTCGCGATTTGGGGATGGTCATATTTCATGACACTTTCTTTTTTTTGCGATTTTTTAAAATTTGTAGAAACTCGTGATTTAGTGGATAAATCAAACATTAAATACCTTTGCTATTTGACTTGAAAATGAAAATAAACCAAACTACATATACATTTTTGTATTTGATTTGTATTTCTCTTATGCTTGTAATCATAGCACACCAGTTGGTAAAAACTTGCAAGGTATAATGTCTAGTGGTGCAGGGGAGATTGATTAAGAGGACGATGAAGACATTAAATAAGTGGACTTGGAATGATTATTAAAGGTCTAATATTTCACTTAAAACTTATGTGTTTGGTCACTTAATTTTCGCGCATGCAAATTTTCGTGACACTTAATTTTTGTGACATTAAATTCTGCGATTTTCAGAAAATCGCGAAATTAAAGTGTCGCAAAAATAAAGTGTAAGAAGGTACATACATACATGCTTAAACTTTATTGCACGTCAGATTTACAGATACACTGTAGCCAAGTGACAGCTGTTGGAATTTTTTGTTCTTTGAAACAGGAAGTGTAGTCCAGCTGTCTTGAACCCTGGCTTTCTCAACCTGATATCAACTTCCCTTTAAATTGTTTTAACTTCCCTTTAAATTATTTCAACTTCCCTTTAATATCAACTTCCCAGGGCTCAATTTCCTTATTATTTTTCAGTCATTCTGTCAGTTTAGTAGTGTTTTATACACCTCATATATAAAGTCTTCACTTCAGTACTTTACTATGCAATTTCTAGAACTTCATTACTGGTATTTCAAATCCCTTGCTACACTGTACATTGTACACAATGTAGTACCCCACTGACTCAGACTCCTAAGGGAAACAAAATAATAGCTCGATTTAGCAGTAGTTCAAGATAGCAGGGTTGGCTTTGGTTATTCACAATCACAATAATTATATATGACATTTGTGAGTATGACTTGGTACCAACTGTGACTTACATATTGTAAGTTATACAATTTTTGCATGCTTCACCTACTTTTGTAAATCTCTGAAATCAATTCCACCATTGTCGCGATCGAAGAATGCACTCCTAATTTCGTGTTGGTTGTCCTGTGGTTTATGTGCAGTAAAATTTGAGATTTTTTGGTGGCTGGTCTTCTAAATGCGCGCCCCTATTGGTTTTTTCAGGGGCTCATTTCCGCCGGAAATTCCTTCTAACGCATCTCCATAATCTGTGATTACTGCTAGTTTTAGAAAATAGTTAGAGTTAATGGAGAAAATTTAAGGTAAATTTGATCCAAAGAATAAGATAAAATACAATGTAAGTTTGACTGTAAAAATAGGGTTAATTCCGGGAAAATTGCATTTTGTTCTTGGTAGTGAGGAGTACAAGTTTACCATGCTTGCATTTGCGGGCTTTTACTCTTCATGCATTTCAGACGTCTGGTCACTTACACTTAATTCCCTTTCTTGAACTGCACTAATAATGTTGTTGGCTGTATTTGTGACAAAAGAATACAAAATTGCACAGAGACACTGCACTGGGAGCATACAACGTACATGTAACTGTCTAATGTGTCAACTTTCACTTGAAACATTGAGAGCACTATGGCTTTGTGTAGTGTGTATTTCTGTTTATGTGAAAATGCCCTTGGTTACCATTAGGTTTTTCTGCATGCTGGTACGTAGCCAAGAGCCATACAGATGATACAGATGATCTGGTGTCGCTTTGTCCCTTGTTTACGGGTCTGCCTGTCGCCTGTTTGGTTAGGGACAAAATTAATGTTGATGTCACATTTTCACTAGAACACAAATTTCACTGTCAGTATACAGTGTACTTCAATTTTGCAATATACTGAAGTTTTGAATTTAAAGCTTTCGCGCCTGGAAAGAATTACTTCTTTTGAATAAAAATCAACCCAATATAGGCTTTTAATGCCATTATGTCTAGAAGTGACATGAATTGCTAAAATGTCTGACAAAAAGTAACTTGATTGACTGTGATCAACTGCAGCAATGATAGTTGATGTTGTACTGTGATGTTTCTTAGCATCCATATTGTAATTTAATATATCGTTGTCGTCACTCATTCCAAATCATTGGAAGTGATTATATTACAGCTATTTACAACTTTTATTGCCACAAGCAGATGGCTTATTTTCAGGCCTTCTTTCCTCTCGCAACATCTATGTAATATTTTGATTGCACTGATCAGTCTTTCAAGATTAACACAGGGACGTAGCTAAACATTTTAACAAACAAAAATTTGGATTTAATAGGCGGGTACTCTGGGCTTGAGGTCCGCAAAGCACTTTAATGAACAATAACAGAAATTGGACAATCTGCATACTGTAGTCAGAACAATCCTCATAGTCAGAACAATAGTAATATTGGTTCGAATAGTCAGAATATAAATTATTGGCTATATACCTTGATGTGGCATTTAAAGGAGTGTGCTCTCACATGAAAATAACTTTAGAGACAAGGGATGCTGAGAACAACACTCAAGGGGGGGTGGGGGGGCTTTATTAACAAAACATTAACACTCAAAGGGCCCGGCACTTATTAGAAAGAGGGCACTTATTGGATGGAGGGCGCTAAATCGAGTCACTGCGGTATGTTTATAAATTTATTTATAAATCCTCTTTTCTCAGATTACAGGACCTCTACAAGAGCATCCTGTTGACAGATCTAGAGTCTGCATTAGATAAGAAAGTTGAACAAGACCTGTGAGTTTTTGTTTATTTTTATGTGTGGTTCCAGAAAATATCCATACCCCCAACATGGAGTGAATGTCACTTAAAGACCCACCGTCACCCAAGATGCGTTGCGAATTTAACGCAGTCGAAAATTCCCGAAAGAGCCAATCACAAGCGAGCTCGTCATTTGAAAACAAAAACAAACGGCCGCAAAGCCAAATGGGTGATGGTGGGCCTTTAATACTGAATCCTCGAACCCTTTTTCCTCAGTGTGTTGTGGTTCAAATTTTTCTAATTTTCAAACCAGTTTGATTTTTGTTTTCCTTTGTCTTGGAATATGGTTCGTAATGAATCTGAGACAAAGGAAAACAAAAATTAAACTGGTTTGAAAATTTTCAAACCAAAAGACAATTTAACCAAAATTTATATGCAACAAGTCAAAAACATTCATTACATGTGCAAAAAGTTACAGTTCTATTGTAGGGTTTTCAATACCTTTACCTAAGCCTGTTCTGCATGTATACACAACTTTTGTATATCTGTACATTCATTTGGTGTAACAAGGTGGCACATGATCAAAAGGCCTTTCTAAACTTTGTATTGTTCAAAATGCTAGTAATGAACACTGCAACACTTACTTGAGTGACACACCTCACATGTGTTATCAGGGTTACAGGTTTAACTGACAATGCTGTATTGTTAAATTACTAAAAACTGTAAAAACATGTAGATTAAAAAGCTGGCCCGGTTGTTCGAAAGGTGAATAGCGCTATCCACTGGATAAACCACTATCCAGTGTATAAGTCATAACAAAATCCTTTGTCAGTGTTATCCACTGGATAGTGATTTATTAGGTGGCTAGCACTATTCACCTTTTGAACAACTAGGGCCAGCTTTTTAATCTACATGTACATATATTGTGTAGTTCCAGAAAAAATCCATACCCACCCCATGGAGGGTCATTAGAAATTCCTAGGGGGAGGGGGATCTTAAAAGCCAACATTTTAGAAGCAATGTATGAAGCTAAACTGGAATTTCCTGGGGGGACGGGGAGTGCTAAACAAAAAATCTTCCGTGGGGGGAGTATGGATATTTTCTGGAACTGCACATTTGCAGGCACCCCCTATTTACTTAAGGTTACTGTAAACCTTTGTGGTCCCATTTTGCATAATTTTATTTTTTTGAATTTCTGTAAAGATATAACATTAATCTACAAAATATTGAAAGAAGTTTTGCAAAATAATTAAAAGAACTTGAGATATTCTTAAAAAAGAGTTTTAAGAGAAAAGTTTATAAGTAGCTATAGGTGTGATAATCTAGTAAATTAACCATGGTACTAACAAATTGCTTTATGGTAACCATTTAGTTCTTCACTCAGTTTATACCAAATTTTGGTGTTTCATGTACTGTACTTCTCCATCGATGCAGCACCACTGAAACTAACCCATTTATCATTCTATTGTTGAAATCTCAGGTGGAATAGTGCTTTTAAAAGCCAGGTGGATTTTTTAAGACAGCAAACAAAGGAGCGAAAGGTATTTTGTAATCATTTCAGTGGACTACAGCTGTACCTGTACAGTAGTTCAGTTGAGTATTCAGGATCGAAACAATTTGGAAATACTCTTTAAAAAGCCACTTACAGTGTATGCTGCTGTTAGAACACATTAAATGTTGGTATCCCTGTGGTGGACTAGCATAATCCCATAGAGGGAGGAGTAACAATACTTCTAGTTGCTTATCATACCACAGATATCAGGTTACACATAGTAACTTTTACTTGCATTTTATCACTGCCCAGGGCTCAAAAAAGGTGGAAGTTCAAGCTATTTTGACCTTGTTTCTTGAGGCTGCCAGTGGTTTCTATATTCAGGTACATTGAACCATCATTGTTATTGTTTTAAGCAGAAAGGAATGTGGATGATGCCTTTTAGGATTTCCAAGTCTTAGAAAAATTGTTCTTTGATTATACACCTGAGCCAAAAATAACAGTTCCATGGAAGACACACATCTAGAATTTGCCTTTTTTAACAGCAACAACAACAACAACAACAATTTTATTTCATTATTAATTAACTCATAAATATGTGAAAATTTCACTTTAGTAGATCACTCAATCGCTTGCTCAATCGCTCGATCATGATCACCAGTTTGTTCAATTGCTCAATTGCTTGCTCACTTGATTGGCTGTTAGCAGTGAGCTCGCAATATGTAATGGTCACCTGTCTTACCCATGGGACAGTGTTAGAGGGTGGGGAGTTAGATGCAAGGAGGGGGGGGGGGGGGTCAGTGAAGCAAAACACCTAGGAGAGGGGAGGGTCAGTGGACATTGAGCCTGTGATTTGCAGTGGTCACCTGCTTTATCCATGGGGATGGCATTGGAGGGAGGGGAGGGTGGGGAGTAGGACATCAGGGGATGGGTGGTCAATGAAGCAAAATGACTAGAACAGGGGAGTGTCCGAACATTTCATGTTCACGAGCTGGCCCAAAGGAGCCTTGATTTAGTTTCTGAGTAAAATTCTGTTGGCAATGTCTGATGAATAAAATAAAATAACGTACTGGCCCTGGTTGTTCAAAAGGTGGATAGCGCTATCCACCGGATAAATCACTATCGAGCGGATAACACAAAGGATTTTGTTATCCACTGCATAGTGATTTATCCAGTGGATAGCGCTATCCTCCTTTTGAACAACCAGGGCCAGGAGATCAATAACATTTATTTACTGCTATAAACAGCGAATTCATCCTAAATAGTTACATGCAAATTATTCCTGCCTTGTCAAGGACCAAGTATCTGATTAGAATTTTATTTTGATTGTTCTGCTAGCTTTTGCAGGAATTGTGTTTGACATACAGGCTAGACATTCCAGGCCATGTCAGATCTTCACAGTTGGGCATTCTTGAAGGTAGGTGCTGTGCTATTGTTGTAAAACTAACTGTAATCCTTCCCAAGTAAACTTAACCTTTAAGCAGGGTACTTACTAGGTATATTAGTGGTCAATGGGAAGGTGCAAAGGCCTTTTGCGGATTAGGAAAATTTGTGGTGACTTTTTTGGGGGTGAACGATTTTCATAAGGACTACATGTATTTTGGGGGGTTCATGGAAAGCAAAACCCAGGGTTCTTATTTTTTTTTATGTCGAACAATTGTATCAGTTTCATGTTCAAACGTAAACTACTTGCAAATGACAGGGCGACTTTCTGTTGTAGTGGTTTAGTGATGTCTTTTTTTTACCTTTTTTATGCAGAGAATAAAAGGACTTTTGGTGGGTTACATCCTGTGCCATAATTTGGACTCTATTGGCCTCATTTGCAACTCCCTGTCTGGGGGGCATTTGCAAACCCTGTGCAACCACAAACTATTTGAGAACAAATTGTTGGTGCTTGGGTTTTTAACCTTCCAAAACACTAATTTTAATCCCTGTTCTCAGGAATTGTAAAACATTGCAAGTTAAAGAAAGCAATGTATTTAACAAAAAGGTGGGGTCACCAATCAGCCAGGTTAACCAAATAGCCGCAACCCCGTTATGTTTTAAGATTTCTTCCTTGAGGAGTGCTAGGGACATGACATGGCAGGGCATTAAAAAAGAATTTGAGAAGCCCAAGGAGGTCTGTATTGGAGACTAAGGTGAAGGTGGAGATCAGTTGGAGAAGGGTTCAGACACCATGAAAATTAATATTATATACAAAATAATTGATCATTTATCCATTTACTGCTTTCAGAAATCAATGGAAACACCAGTCCATCTAAGAAGCCTCACACTCAGTCATGTTATTACATTTGTCAAGATTGTCTGGTGCACCTTGGGGATATAGGCGAGTAAATTGATTTGAAGTAGCCATCATGCAGTGTACATGCAGTAAGATAAAAGTAGTTACCAAAACTCATATCCAGGGAAAATAATTTTTTATTATTGTGCAGTTCCAGAAAATATCCATACTCCCCAACAGAAGGTTTTTTGTTTCGCACCCCCCGTTCCCCCAGGAAATTCCAGTTTAACTTCATACTTTGCTTCTAAAATGTTGGCTTTTAAGACCCCCCTCCCCCTAGGAATTTTCAATGACCTTCCATGGGGTGGGTATGGATTTTTTCTGGAACTACACATTATTTTTGCTGTGCTATACAGTATAACATACACTACCTTTTTAGCTCATGAATATGCGAAGCAATGAACAAGTACAATTATAGCTGTGTGACACAATTTCCCTAGATCGCCTGATTGGCTGTTTAACATTGAGCTTGCTACAGTGTATATATAATAGTCACCTGCCTTACCCATGTTGATGGAGGAGAAGAGAGGAGGGTAGGGAGTTGGATGCAGGGGGCGGGGGGGGGGGGGGGGGTGGTGAGGGTCGAACGTTTCATACGTGTATTCGCTCATTCGAGCCTTTGATTCATACTGAGAATCTAGTAAGTAACCTACATGTAAAAAAGTCTGGTACACTGTAAAAAATCACAACTCGTAAATCTCCTTTTAGCAATGGTGTACCTAATTTATCAATACGTTTTGAACGTCTCTACAACGGTGGCCATTGTGGCCCTTACGGGAAGGTTATCAATAATTATTATTATTAGAGGATTTGAGTGAATAAGCAAGGTTAAGTCAGGACAAGAATACAATCACGTCCATGGATAAGCAAGGTTAAGTCAGGACAAGAATACAATCATGTCCATGGTTGTTGTTATGAGAGGTGGCCATTATGGGGAGGTAGTTGCTATGGGGAGGTGGATGTTATGGGGAGGTGGCTGTTATGTGGAGGTAGCTGTTATGAGAGGTGATCACTATGGGGAGGTAGCTGCTATGATGGATGGCTGTTATGAGAGGTGGCCATTATAGGGAGGTAGCTGTTATGCGGAGGTAGCTGTTATGAGAGGTGATCACCATGGGGAGGTAGCTGTTATGATGGGTGGCTGTTATGAGGTAGCTGTTATGTGGAGGTAGCTGTTATGAGAGGTGACCACTGTGGGGAGGTAGCTGTTATGACAGGTGGCTGTTATGGGGAGATGGCCATTATGGGGAGGTGGTTGTTAGTAGTGGTCAATCTACTGAGTGTATAATCTTTCTTTTTGTCAGAACCAATAAGTGAATAACATTACTGACTTAGTTAAGGTCACATATTTTTATCTTGAATTTCCATATAGCTCGTTACTGTGATGATCCAGACCAAGCTGAAGTGTTTTACCATCATGCTCTTGTTTTAGTTCCTTCAAATGGTATGGAAAACATTTTTATTCTAAGTGATCATGCACAATTTATATTGATATAACAGAAAGGTCTCAAAATCAACAAACTTGTCTTTGAAAAAGTACATGTACATTCAATCTGATTTTAAAGGTCTGGAAAGAACTGTTCTGTTGACAGTGACTGACCTTTTGACAACTTGAGCGTAATCATCGCAGGTCAGAGTTGAACTGACTGTTGCTGGTGTGTGATCAGTTATTGGCTGTTGAGACTCAAGTCAGTGATTTGCGTTTTTAGATTTGTGTATTGTTAGTGTAAACTTTCTCGGTCCACATGTATATTGAACACATAACATGCATGTAGTCAAATTTGTCAGAGAGTTGCAATGTAAGTCTATTTTTTTTCTGTTCCATTGATGTTGTTGGCTAGTTGTTAAGCCTCAGACAGCTGTTGGCATCAGTTCAGTGATGTTTTTTCTAAGTTAGTACTCAACAGTTCTTTTCATAGCTATACATGTACACTAACCCAGACATTCGCACTCTTCACACCACTGATAATCCAGGGTTCAAACCATTTACAAAGATTAATCTGTCATCATCAGTTACAATAAAGCAAAATGCTGAATGTCGTGTTATTTCATGCTTTGCCTATTATAATGTTTGTCATGTCTTTTAGGTTCTTTGTTATTGCTTTAGCTCAGCTATTATTAATTCCACTGTTTATCATGTTTAACAACAGGTCAGCCTTATAATCAGCTGGCTATTTTAGCCAGCGGCAAAGGAGATGAGCTGGTAACAGTTTACTACTACTGCAGGAGGTATTTGGATTTTGTAGTGTTTTG
The DNA here is from genome assembly GCA_022457155.1 of Cladopsammia gracilis. NCBI lineage: Eukaryota > Metazoa > Cnidaria > Anthozoa > Scleractinia > Dendrophylliidae > Cladopsammia > Cladopsammia gracilis. The sequence continues at coordinate 437,566 of JAJGOT010000154.1, forward strand.
GACAAACTATAGTTATTACTAAGAGGGGTAGTCCAGCACTTGTCCAAATGTTATCTGTGATTCGGTAAGAAAACAATAGATTTGTCCCGCTTGGATAGGGATTAGGGATAGGGGCATTGTTCAAGTGATATATCAATTGTATCGTTCGCCAATCACAGGCATCATTTGGACAGCTATGGGTCGCCCACTAAGAGAGGAAATTACATTAATATTCAAGGTACATGTAGCTGCAAAAATGTGTTAAATAAGCACCCTATTTACATGTAGTTTAATGAAACATAGTTGGTAGTTTTGCAGACAAATATTATTTTCATTAGATCGAATTGTAAACATCCTGCAAGACAATGTTACATGTAGAAACAGTGGTCCATGTGTATAACGTAAATCATAAATTTTATTAATTCTGTGTAGTCCAGATGTACAGGAGAGACTTGAAACTCCACATATAAATTAAAAAAATGACTTTTCTTTGTTTTTGGCACCAACAAGCTCACTCATATGGCAACATAAATTATGTGCCTTTAATGATCCAGAAAAAAAAACCGATGTGTCATTTATAATTTTATGACAAACCTGTGTTGTAAAGTTCTTAGCTCTTTTGTGAAATGCTCATTTTGCAGCATTGCAGTGAAAAATCCCTTCCCAGCAGCATCAACCAACCTTCACAAAACACTGAACAAAGTTGTTGCCAGACACAATACAAGGTATGGACTGATGTTCATGATTTACCTTGCAATCATCCTTCCTTGTGCAATCATCTCTGTAGCTACCAAAGGTCCATGATGCCAAAGTCCTCTGTTGAGCAACCACCTCTCTAAGGCATTTTCTTGCATTTACATGTAGGGTGGTCACACCCCTAGTGTCCATTTACCCTTTAACTCCCAAAAGTGACAAAAATCAAAATAGACTGCGAGCAATCCCTCTTTCCCAGCTTGGTCCATCAAGCGAGAAACAAGAAAACATTGGTGAGCGGATAATGGCTGCACAAAAACTGGGGCGAGACGAGCGTGCTCGTCTCGCCCCAGTTTCTGCGCGGCTATTTTCCGCTCGCCAATGTTTTCTCGTTTCTCGCTCAATGGACTAAGCTGGGGCATTTAGACATTTTTATTTAATGTTTCACTTACTTTATGAATTATTTATATGTGTTTATGTATGTTGGGTCTGAAAAACCCTGATTGGGAGATTTAATAAAGTTTTATATTTTTATTTATATTTATATTTAAAGAGGGACTACTCATAGTCTAAAATCCAAATCACACCATAGGGTTTCGTCAACAGACTCAAAACGTCCATAACCAGCTGAAAATAATTATGACAAAGGCAGTTTTTAAATTAATTTAAACATACTACAATTTGCTGAGATGATTGAAAATATGTATTTTTTTTATTTTTTGTTTCCAGAGATACGACTTTAGAATTATCGAGGGCTGAATTTGGACACATTTTCCTCCAGTTTCATGGTCATGTTTATCTTGTTCAAGGTACCCCTTCAAGATTCTTCTGTCAGTAGTATTTACTGTGCTTTGCAATAACTCGCGAACTCTGTAGTTCAAAACTCAACCAACAGTATCTTTTTCACTGCCACAATAATCATAGTGGATGTCTTAGGAAATATGGATGTTTAACTCAACCGGGTGAAAAGGTCTGTGGGTTGCGATTGGTGGATTTTAATCCATTTTGCCAGTTTCTGTTTTCAGGGGCCCAATATTTGACGCACCATAATTAAAATATTACAAATGTAGGATTGACGGCAGTGTAAAGGAAAACATTAGCTGGGGTTTGAACTTCACAGTTTGCATGTTACACAACTTGTATATTAAAAGACACAGTTATCTGTAATAATTTTGTTACACAAGACTTGATTTATACTTTGTTCGTTGTTTATTAATTATAGATCTTGATCAAGCAAGAATTCTCAAAGATCGCATTGTTGCTGCCCTAAAAGTGAGTATTAAATTACTAGAAATGCGTGTCGGCTCGGGGGAGGGTGCACCATCCCTTGAAACTTTGGTGGCGTCTAGATTGCGTATACATTTTAGGCTTTTAGCTGTTCACTTTGTCTTCTTTGAAACATGCTGGTAGAAGGTCCTTTTGATGGTTCGCCATGCTCCTATAGGCTCACATGAAGTAGTACGTCATTCAAACTTTGTTGCGCTGCTGCCAGGCAACTGCACAACATCTTCATATATATATAAGTATATTTTTCGCTCGAATTCACATGGCTTAGTTCCCGAGTCATGACAAATTAATTTTATTAATCTCACAAAGCTTGAGCTGAAGGCCCGATCGAGCGGCAAACTAGTAAAAAATTAAATTAAAATTGAATTACTTAAGTTCATTTGAAATTTGAATTGGTGGAACAAAACATTTTCACACTTTATCATTCAACAAAATTGATATTAATTATTTTACTCTTTGTTTTAACAGGGAATTCTGAAGCAGAAGAAATTCACTTCAGAGTGGCTCATCAAACTGGTAGCAATCACCTTGTTTGTGTTGTGGAACATAAAGACAGGAGGAGCAGATGATCTGGAGGAGTTTGAATGTATTGGCAAAGATGAAGAGGTTCAACAATGTCTATTGTATCATTATTTTGTGGTAAAACACACACAGAATGCCCACAACTCTTCCAGAGATCTTTATTGTGATGCATGCATGAATCTAGTGTTGTTGTTTATTCTCACTTGGGCCCCAGGCCTGACGGGTTGCGCAAAACTTAATGCCAGCGTTAAGGAGACTCAACTCAGTATTTTTGGACATGGGGTGTATGTTTTGAAATCAAAATTTCACAGGGAAGAAATCCTTCGATTGCTTTCATACTTCACCAAATTTATGAAATGTGATTAAAGTTTTATGTTTCACTGGTTTCCAATTGACAACGGTTACCATAGCAACACCAGCTTATTGTCCTTTGTTTTAAACAATATCGTTTTTCTCAAAATCTAGTCAGACACTTCATAATGAAACTATCAAATTTTGTAGTACTCGCGTATCACTAGCAGCAGACGAAATTTCAAGAAAATTTATAAGATGGTTTTCGAGTAAATCGAGTAAAATAATAATCTGCTATTAATGTGGAAAACATGAAATAAAGTGGTTATTTTAACTTGGCTGAATGTCTGATGTTAGTAGTCACATGTGAATGCCCAGTGGTATTAAAGTTTCAACTAATATTCAGCAGCATTGTCATCTTGTAATTGTTAAATTTAATATACATGTATACCAGATATATATTGTTTAATATACATGTATACCAGATATATATTGTTTAATATACATGTATACCAGATATATATTGTTTTTATTACAGGAGTGTTGGCAACTGACCCTGGAGTTTACAGGTATTTTATAAGTGTATTTATTTAGATGATGTATAAAATCACTCCCAAAGGAATAGTCTACAAATTCATTTCATAAGGCGGACTTGCTGATAGCAGGCTGAGAATAGTTGATTCTACAGAGCAAAATTTAAAACACTCTTGAAGATTTTCTGGTAAACTTAATGTACAGTGGTCCTTTTTGTGTCAAAATGATTGTCAAAGTTCCGGTTTGAAAAGGGATCTGTCATTGCAATTTACCATAGTTCAATCATACATGTAGTTCAATTTTTGTACAGTCAGTTGAATGGACATTTTACATGTACTTCCATTACAATTTGCCTTTTATTTGATTTGTATTCAAGTGGAGTTATTTGATGCACTCGTGCTGCATGCTTGTGAGACTGGGCCATCAAATGAGCAGTCTGCGGCAAACTGTGATGTGCTTCCAGCTCTTAATCTATTGTGTCAATGGATGACTGGATCATCACCTAATACCTGGAATGGAGACGTACTCAAGAACACAAAGTGAGCACTACAGATTGTTAATGCACAATTTTGACTTGTTTTCTTTAGGTTATTGGGAACTTGTCAGTAGCCCATTGTACAGTTGTGTGCTTGGTGACCTTGCCTTTAGAGTAGAAAAGGGGCTGGAGGTGACCTTGCTTTGATACAAACTTTTCTGCCTTTCATATTATGTTAATAATGCTTTTCTCATGCCAACTAGCATGAGAAAAGCTGAAAATTAAAGCTTTTCAGCTGAAAAGCTCCAAGGTCTGTATCATAAGAAGGTCAACTTCAGCCTCGCTGAAGGCCAGGACAAAAAGACAACTGTAAAATGGTCTATTCCAACTGAAGAAAAAGCGTCATTAAATGTTTTTTTTTTTTGCTGTTAGCTTATTTGTCTTTTTTGTATATATCTATATTGTTCATATATTTTTCGCACTTTTTATCGTATATATTTCTATTTTCGCGTTTTTACCGTCAGTTTTTACAAGTTTCAGACTGGAAGCCGAAAGCTTACGTTATTAAATTTCTTAACCAGAGAACGTTCTTAGATTCAGTTCAATGGCTTGAAACTACTAAAAAGATTACACATACAAATAGAGACAAACATGTGTGATTACCATGAACACCATGTTATGATGACAACTAAAATATTTAACAAATAGATTCCATTTGGCCGGCGTGTGTCTGTTCAGTTATAGATCACAGATGACATCAAAATGTGGTAAGAACAAAAAAGTGGCACACGAGCCGCAGGCGAGTGTGTCACTGATGTTCTTACCACATTTTGACGTCTTCTGTAATCTATAACTGAACAGATAAATGTTGAGCCACCTAGCACTGGTGATATAAACAAGGAATCAGAGAATTAACTCTGTGAGTAAATTATAGTGCTAAGGTAAACCCATAAATTTCCCTGTACTGAGCGTTAGCCCTAGTAAGGAAATGAGGGACCACACGAGGGAAAGAAAAAAATCTTTGACCTCGGTGGGATTCGAACCCATGACCTCCGGATTAGATCTTCCGTTGCTCTACCGCTTGAGCCACGAGGCCGTACGGGAGCAGATCGTGGGTAATAAGGTGGTAATTCGTGGCAATGAGAATGTGAAGGGTACAAATAAATGTTGAGCCACGTAGCACTGGCGATATAAACAAGGAATCAGAGAATTAATCAGCAGTCTGCGGTTACCCAACGGAAAGCTCCGATTACGCTCGGGGTCCCGCTGGGGCGAAAAACAGACTCGTAAACAAAAGATCGAACGCGTAAAAGGTCAAATTTGGCTCCTCTGCTCCCTGTGACTAGGGCTAACGCTCAGTACAGGGAAATTTATGGGTTTACCTTAGCACTATAATTTACTCACAGAGTTAATTCTCTGATTCCTTGTTTATAACTGAACAGACACACGGCAAAATGGAATCTATTTGTTTTATACAATGAACAGAAAAGTAAAAGAGTAAAATTACGAACTTGCCTCGTAGCGCTCGACTGTTCGAAGATTTGTTCCAGTTCAGGTATTTTCAAGCCGCCAAGAACACTTGTCATCTTGTTCTTCTTTTTCTTGCTCGTTAACAGCTCCTGCTAAACATTTTTCGAGGCTTTCACTTGCTCAATCCAGAATAATCTCGCAAACATTTTCAAACCTGTGCGCCATATTGGACAAAACAAAGCAAACAATTTTTCTATGACGTCAGCCGTGCGTCTGTACTCTGATAGGTCATAGGCAACAACCAATCACAGAGCGCGTAGTATTCAGTTCATTGTATAAAAGACAGTAGAACAAGACAATGGTGCGATTAAAAAGTTAGTTAGTACTGACATTAAAGGCCCACCATCACCCATTCGGCTTTGCGGTCGTTTTTGTTTTTAAATGACGAGCTCGCTCGTGATTGGCTCTTTCGGGAATTTTCGACTGCGTTTAATTCGCAATGCATCTTGGGTGACAGTGGGTCTTTAAAGGAACACTGTCACGCCAAAATGACCTTATTTCTATGTTATATCGCCATATTTCACCAAAAAATAACTTAATTGGATAAAAATATGTTACAGAGCAAAACAAGCCGTAGTTTTGAGGTAAAGTGCAGGATTGTAAGGTCGAAAGTGGATTACAGTTCATCAAACTTGATGTTGTGACAGGCGGTCAAGAAATCACAATTGCCATTCGTGCAGAATTTTGACTGTTTTTAGTCGTTATTTTGACTCTTTAGTTAATATTTCTTTCTTTTCATCACTTCTGGCGAGTTTTTCTTGGTATTCCAAGACAACAAAGCAAGCTTAAAGCGCCTATCACCCCTAGAAAGTTATTTTCAGAATCAACTCTGTATATTGAATAGTTGAATGGTAAAATATTTCTTGTTTTGAACGTTGCGTTTGTGAGTTATAGAGATTTGAATTTACAAAATGCTAATTAGATGACGTCAACCCGGGACTTTGCCATTATTTCTACACCAATTTACAATGCGCAGTTTACAGCTTGAGGATAATTAATTTGATAAATACTAAAAATAAACTGGATAGTCAATTGATTCGTAAAAAACATTACTTGGCGGTGAAAACAAGTAGTTGTATAATAAATGATTCCCGGGTTGACGTCATCTAATTAGCATTTTGTAAATTGAAATCTCTATAACTCACTAACATGACATTCAAAACTAGAAATATTTTACCATTCAACTATTCGATTTACATAGAGTTAATTCTGAAAATAACTTTCTTGGGGTGATAGGCACTTTAAAGCAAGCTCCAGGCCACAATTATGAAAACACGGTCAATCAGCCGGGACAGTACCCCTTTAAAGTATTTGTTATGCAATTCCATTATTTAGGATTTGGGAAGACTTTGCTGCTCTACTAAATCTCTTTCAAGTGACACACTCTCCTCTACCTGAGAAAATTGGTAAGAAAAAAGATCTATTTCCTGTCTACTGCTCCATTAAGTAGCTTTCAGTATGGCCGAGTAAGTAACTGAACAGCGTGATGAATTCATACTCTGCGACTTGAACACACACCACCAAACAAGTTGTAATAGGTCACATATTGCTAGTATTACTGCTCCTTTCAATAGCACGCGTACTGTGAAGTTCAAATGAGGTTCAAAGCCCATTTAAGGTTTACGTCTTACGCTTCCGTCAATTATAATTAAGGCGACAAGCATTGGACCCTTGAAAACAGAACCTGATAAAATGGATCAAAATCCACCAATTACAACCCACAAACATGACCACGTGACCTCTTTGCGTAAAGCATCGTTTCCTGAGACGACTGCTATGATATTTACGGCAATGAGAAACAAAACTGTTGGTCGAGTTTTGAACTTCATGTGTTATTGAAAGCGCTGAAAAACATGGCATCTCCTAGTGACGAACGGCCAACCTGACAACTTTATGAGTATCTATGGTTATTACAAATGGTTAATACATGTATATGAAAGTGTTTTGTTCATTGTTGTTGTTAAAGACCCAGTATTGGCCATTATGCTTCACGCGCCTCAGAACAATAGAGGCCTCCCTCACTAAAAAAGTACTTCATAGTCATTGATGGAAATGATTTTCCATTTTAATAGATATTCCTCTCCACGAAGATTGGGAGCTTCAGAGTTTCCTTCCTCTTAGACTCAGTCAAAGGTATGTGACACTTAACAAAAACCTGAACTTGACATTAATCCTTTCTCTCCCCTCCCCCTTTCTTCGCCTTCCAGTCTGACTTCCACTCCCTTGGCCACGTGTTTTGACTCGCCTAAGATACGCCTAGTTTACAGGGCTACTCTAATACAAACACTTACAACAACTACAAACACATGAACCAGAGTTTCTTTCCTCTGAAAGCGCCTTCACACGACAAGCAAAAGTTGGCGAACTCATGTTGGCAAACTTAAAAACGATGGTAATCTTGTGTTTTTGCACGACAAACTTCCAACCATCTCAAACTCGCTCTCTGGGTTTTTTCTTCTCGAGGAAGGAAGAATGAAGACCCTGTGAAATAAGGTTACACATACTAAAGTTGCAACAAACTTTCACACGTGAAATGCGAGTTTGCCAACTAAAAAAAGTTGGCGAAAATGTTGTCAAGAATAGAAACAAGTTCTGTTTGTCGCCTATCATAGTAACAGTTTAAGAAGTATAATCAATAGTTATGGAGGCAATGTCTGTTTTCTTTTTGTTTCGTGATCAAGGAAACTAACATACAGCATGAAGAGAACAAGGCCAGATGACGAGTCTGCCCATAGAGTTAGCAGGCTTGTTAGGTTTGGAAATCGTCTAGTGAGCAACACTCCTTGGTAAGAACCCACATAACTCAGACTACAGAAGTGTCATAATACGGCTTTGGTGACTGGAAATGTTGAAAGACCAAAAGCAGTGACTAAAATGAGTAAAGGAGAACTTTTAGAGGGAAAATCTAAACAATATAATATTGTTGTTATCTATTTCAGCTGAAGGCCGTTTTATGCATTTTTGCTGTTAAGTACAGCTAAACGGAAGAGTTTTACAAGCTATAAATCGGCTTTTTTTTAACTTGTAACGGTTGCACTTAATAGTTGCGCCCTCGGATTCCAGATCGAATCGGAAATTTTGTGGAGGGAGAAAAATCGTAGTGGCCGGAAAAAACCCCTCGGGGCAAGGGACGAGAAAAAAAAAACACCAAACTCAACTCAGATGTGAAGACGAGTCAAGGAATCGAACCTGGGCTATATTATAAACTAATTTCGATTTTGAGGCATCAATACTGCATTATATTGATGGCTAGTTGGGAGAAAATATTAATAGAAAATAGAACAAATTTAATAGAAAATCGTTATTAAGTTTTTCAAAGTTACAAACGTCAAAAAAATGAGTGAATAACGCAAACTTGTCGAGGTTTTAGCCCAAAACGTTTTTCAAATTATGATGGCGTGATAACGCGAGCACAGCACAGCTCTATGTAAACAAACCGTTCAAATGAACAAAAGCAGCTTTTAAACTCATCTTATCGTTAACTTTCGATAGAAAGGGTCGTTGCGTTGAATACAGCGTTGTTTATCTGCCAAACTTGACAAAGTAATCAACATTTTTCCCCTCGTTTGAAGATAATTTTAAATTTTGGTTTAATACGCAAGGAACCCACTAAATTGCCGCGGGAAATTTTCAACCAATCACAGGCTGGTTTTTGAGACGACAATACGACTTTATATTGACGTCTCAAAAGCAGACAAAAGTATCTGAGAATCGTGATACTGGTGGGAGGCGACTGCACTCACCACTGAACCAACCCTGCTCCCCTTTAAAAACGTCTCATGAACAGAGAGACTAGTTAACGCGGATTATTTTTCCTTCAATGCTTTCAACAATTGAAATGTTTCTTCTTCCATTAGCTCTGCCTGCACTGGGTCACTAACTGTGTTTTGACGAAATTGTCGTTTTCATTTGCAGTATACTGGCTAAAGTGGAAGATCTCGCAACTGGTCTGTCAAACTTTTCTTTGAAGATAAACACTTCCTCGCCTATTGAAGAGGTAATTACTTGACCCATTGACTTTTGAAGTTTTAATGAAAACAATCTGAAGCCACAGATGCCGTTTTATGGCTGTTTTCTAGACAGGACTAGTAAAATAATGGCCAGTTATTAAAACGAAGTATAACTTAGACTGCGGTTTAAGACAATTAATGGACCTCCGAAAAAAATATTAAATGAATGAATTATTGCATCGCATGCTACCACGTATAAATATAATGTACTTTCAAAATGTTTTGCATAGGTCTTATCTCACGAAGAGAAGTTTCCCAAGTCGCCTCAAGACATTGATTTAGAATCTGCAGGTCAAAAGTTGCTGGCTTCCCTACCAAACCTGAACAAGGTAAGGAAAAGATTGCATTGTGTTGTTAATTATCCCTTTATGGCATTTGCTGTCGTTTTTGCTGGATTCTTCTCGATTTCGACGTAATATATCAAGTTTCATGAATTATTTAAAGTGAGTTTGAGAAGAATTGATCACTAATGGTTCAGTCTCGAGATTTGATGCTTGATTTGTTGTGATAACTACTATACTACTACTGGTTTATTATTGGTTTATTATAATTACTATAAACAATACGGAAGATCACTAGAAACCAGTCTCTTGAACCTTGAAATCTTCCCTTTGAGTGGTTGAAGCGTAATTCACTTTCTCTCGCTCGCTTACTTTGGGCTAAATCTGCGCGTGATATACTACTCTCAGTTGCTAACTGGTTAGCGTATTTTCAGGCTACACCAGTAGGAACACCTTTTGCTGAAACAAGGTAAGACCGTTTATTACCTTTCCAAAATAACGCTGACATAAGGTTTTTTAACACTTCTCTTCCACTTTCTTTCATCTTTGTTGATGCAGATTTTAATCTTAAGCGAGATTCTAGGAGATGAAGAACAATGTCCTTAGATAGTGCACCTCAGTGTTGGTTTGGTACAACTAGATAGTTTACAGAATTTAATAATGTATCTGTTTTGGTTATTTTCTTTTTCAAACCAGTTTATTCTTTATTTTCCTTTGTCTCAGTCATTACCATGCTCTGAGACAGGAAAACAAAAATCAAACTGATTTGAAAATTTTAAAGGAAAAAATGTAACCGCACATCATATACCTTGATATAGCTTCAAACATTTCGAATCATGTCTTAATTTCTAAACTAAAAGCTGTTTCGATATTGATCTTTTTTGCTTTATGATGTTAAGTATAAATTTGGCTACCTCGCATGACATGTATTGTTAGGAACATCTTTTCGATCATTTCATGTTACATGGGTGTTGTTGTTTTATCTCGCAGCTCCTTGTTCAAGGGTCCATTAGATGTTGGTCACACTACAACAGGATTTGTCCCACCTTCCCCTTCCACAGTCGCTCAATATTCGTTGTTTCAGTCGGGATGGAATGTTCCTCTCACCTCTGCAGCTCTTGCACATCCAGGTACAAGGAAGTTCGTCTTCCCTATTCTTGGCTTGCACATGACGTCTTAAAAATTCAAAAATCTAAACTTTACATCCTGCAAAGCTGTTTCTAACATGGCATTTAGATAGCAGAGTTACAATCCTTCACAAAAAGTTTTAGGTTTTAACGATGTTTTGCTTCCGATTTGTAAAGGCTTTAAATGTGTCACGCAATTCGTCACGCTATTTCAGATAAGCCGTGAAAATAAACAAAATTGAACCCGTTGAAAGTTGAAAGTTCTCGTTGAAAGAACGAACCCGTTGAAAGTTCTTTTTGCATTATAGATGTTTAAAAGCCGACTTAATGGAACTTAAAGTGAATCCAATCTTTTGTGATGAGATTTTTTGCTTAATTATGACTTTGAAGTTTTGGCCACCATGTTGGTGTACCAAAGTGGTACACCAAGATAGCCGCTCCATACATTTTCACTAAAATTGTCTAATACTCGTTTGCCTATAACTCTTGAACGAAATGCTCTGGCACTTCATCATTTGGCCCAGATGTGTAGTTTTAAACTCTCTACAATTCCATAAACATTTAAGAATCGAAATCTGTTTTTTAATGCTTCTGAATTTTGATATGACATGATATGACGTAAGTGCAAGCCAAGAATACACAAACTTTATCTCCCTTGGTTGGTTTCCTCTACTGTTTTTTCCCTTAGAAAGGTTTTTCACTTGCGTGCCGTAAAACCAAAATCAAAGCAATCACTTTAGCCAATCACAACAGACGCAGACAATCAAATGAACCAATCAGAGCTGAAGCAAATACATGTAACCGGCGCCAAGCGCGGGAAAACGCGCGCACACTAGTCACGATTGGTTTTTGTTTTACTTCTGATTGGTTGTAAAGTGGAGCAAGATTTATTAGCCAATCACAAAGCGTAGAAATGCAAAACCAAATCCGCTCTTTGCAGTGTGCGCAACCGATTAATTTGTCTTCAATTTATTGTAAATGTTGTTACAAGTAACAAAGAGCAAATAACAGAGAAGTATTTTGCATTTTAAACTGACACGTTTTTGACAGACGGGGCGTTAGATTGTCCAGAAACAGGATAGTTATCGAGGGACTAATGTTTTCTCTGGTTTAGATGCTAAATATCTTATGATCTTGCGAATGATTAATTGAAATATCCTTTGATCTGTAATGTGCAGAACATCCGTCTGCGAGACCTGTTGGTAAGCCAACAAATCACCGTGTAACCCCCACAGATCACTTGACAGGATCAGGAGGCAGCGCTGTATTTCCACCCACTCTGCCATCTCCACCTGTAGAGAACCGCAGACCCACCAGCTTTGGAAGTAGTTTCCCTCCAGCTGGGATGCAGGCAAACTATACCTCTCCATCCCAGTCTCCGTTTGGTGGGTTTGGGTTCAGTGGTGGCTGGGGTGGCTCTGGGGTCTGGGCTCCAAACTCGTCAACTGCTAGTGGTAGTGGAGGTACAAGTCCTGCGGGGGCTCATGGTCTACAGGTAACGTTCTAGTCATTTATTATTCGACTGTGACGTCATTTTACCTTATAAGGAAAAGAGAACACGCAGAATATCCGAGCGTATTACACAGTAGATTGTCGTATTACACCTTAGTGTTCCGGTTTGAAGACACAAAAACTATAATAAAAGGAATTTCAGTCGAATAATAAATCCCTTTTTCGATGGTTTAAAGGGAGGGTCTCACGGTTCGGCGCATGTGCAAGCTATGACGTAACCCATTTAATTTCATTGTTTAGACCAATCAGAAATGAGTAGATAACTCTGGCGGGAAATTTGCCCGTGAAAATGTCGCGGTCAGTCAGCTGATTGAATGGATGATTATACAGAGCGTAGAATAAATCCTTCCGGTCAAAGGTTTTATTCAGTGTTGACTTTGTCGGTGTTATCCGTTGAAATTTTCTGTGAATTTTGGTCATCCTTCGCTTTGTTTGGACGTATTATAGTATGAAGTAAATGTGAGTGTTTTTTAATCGATAAAATTGGTAAGAAAGCGAATAAAGCATTTTAATCTGTGCACATGCGCTGAACCGTGAAACCATCCCGTTAACAGATAATACGTGAAACAAAAACAAGTATTTTTCACTCACTCTGTAGAATTTTGTAAAGCGAGGTTGCAAATCAGAGCTCTTTCGAATCTGAATAGAAACATTGGCTGTATTTCAAGAATTTCTTTAAAATGTAAATTCGGCCGTAAATTCGGCCGCCATGTTGGTGTACCAAAGTGGTACTCCAAAATGGTAAACGCATACAAAGTTCTCTGAATTTCGAAATGTTGTTTTCCCCATAACTCGGTTGCCGGGATTCAAAATTTCACCAAGTCGTTTCATTTGGCATTCTCTGTATCTCGACTCTGGTGTTGCTCTCAAAGCCAGAAAAACAAACTGCTTTCGCAGATGAACACGATCTATTGCATTTAGGAAATGTCATCGATAGATCAAGTCTGTTTGTGACTCTATCAGGTCATGGCTGATCTGGTTTGGTGTGTATGTCCGTGGAGCATCTAGCAGCATTTCTATCTTCTCCCTCCCTTGGTGGTTTGGTTTTGTCTATCGGTACCACCGCAGTTTGTTAGATTTCTCGCAGTTAACTCTTGATGGCGGGATGGTGCAGTATTGTTGTTGCTACAATGGTGGCCTGTGTTAGATACGCCAGCCCGTCTCTTAGGTTTCGTTTTTGGGTAACACTGTGTCTGTGGTCGGGAAAGGTCTTCAGTTTTCACAGGTTAAACAAAAACAAATGAAATGTTTTCGAAATAATTCAAAAGAGAAGATTGTATATCTTGTAGTGCAGCTTCTGGAAAGTTTCCGTCTTGATGCTTAAAGTACCATAGTGCGTGTGGGAAAATACCAGTACATGCATGTTGCGATAGCAAGACCACTGCGCTTGCGACTTGCGTTAGGTGGCCAAACAATGAAAAAAAAAATTTGAGTACAAATTTGAGCTCAATCAAAGTGGACTCAATTCAATGCGAGTGCATGCAGGCAATAGCCAAGCAGAGTCGCAAATTGCATTCTATTTGGCATGGACTAATAGAAAACACGTTAACTTATTTGGGTTTGGATTGCAGTCCATCTGGGGATCAGACTTCACTCCTCCATCTGAAGGCATGTCACCTCTGCAGCAGTTGCTACAGGAGCAAAAGAAACACCAGCAGAAGGACACCTGACAGATAGCACAGCTCAGTACAAGCTGACAACTTCAATACCGCATTTAAGCGGTTTTCATGGCAACATGATGATAGGGGCGTGGTCACCCGTGGGCTTGCATCACTCCAACTCAAGGGCAAATTAACTGGTATTACGAGTTCCAGTCAATGAGCTACCAAGCTAGTGCGGGAAAGTTCAGTGCTTTTCTTTACACCGGTGCGTGTCTGGTGCTGGGTGATTAGTGAGCTCTTTAGATTATCTTCTCAGTTGATATCTTTACAGTCTTTGGCACAGCTGACTAGAAACCAGAGCCAAGAGGAACATTTCTTGCCTCAACGAGGACACACCAAATTCTTGCATATTGACTACCATGTCATGGTTTTCATGAAGCTTTACAAGCAAAAGCAATGTTGAATTGAGGAATTCTATTAATATTTTCATTTAAATAGACTACCTTACCTTTTAGGGTCTTAATATATATTCCAAAGTTCATCAACTTCACGGTAATTCCAAAGCCCGAGGCTTGTATTATTTGTTATCACATTTAAGATATAAACCAACAAATTCAGTTCGCTTTCGCGCGAACATTTCATTTCAAAAACGCACAGGTTTATACCTTGTGATTTCCATTTCTTGTTCTCATAATTAATATAAAGCTTTAAGTCTTATAACGCAACTAATTTTAAGACACTAAGTTACCTTATAACAGGATGTTTTCTGATTTGTTTTTTTTTAAAATCTGGAAAATTTGGTGGACAAAAAAGGGTCGTGTATTTATTGGGAGAAAAAAAAAACAAATTCGTAAAAACATTGTGTCACGAAGTATCAACCCTGCAATTATAAGTTGTGGTCGTCTTGTATGTCCGGGAACGGGGAGGGGGGGGGGGGGGGGGGGAGGGGGAGGGGGCTCCCATATAAAAGTAACAGGGATACTTGTCGTTAACGTTATGAAGAACCCCGTAAAAGGTACGGAGTATCTTGTATTATGGGCGTAAAAACACATTCACTGGCGTTTTTACCCACGTCAACCACGTCTACTTACTTGCTCTTAGGTTTTGAAACCAGTGACATAGATCTATTCCGTGTTTACATTAAAAGGATCTCTGATCGCTACAACTGATGAAATTTTGACAGTGAACACTCTAAAAGGTACCACTTAAAAGTTACGACGAGCGTCTACTTTATTTTGATATGAGAGACCCCGCACCCCGCCCACCCCCGGGGGAGACTTACATGTAACGTCCTGACATGCTTAATTTCGCTGCAGTGTTTTCGCTGTTTTGCATCAGGGAAAAATATTTTTGCTGTGATCGACGATAAAGGTGTTGTACCCTTTTAACATGAACATTCCACACAGTTTCAAGTTTGAAAGCTGAAGTTCGAATGCTGAAGTTAAACGGCAGAAAAGCTTGTGGGCCATTTTTACATTCAAAGAATTCGAGATTTCACTCTAACTGACATGATAGCAGTTAATATAAGACAGGATATATCCTGAAAATAAAAAACTGTTTTCGTTTTATCTATTCCCTTCCCTTTTTCTTCGACTTCCGGCCCCGTTTCTCCCCAGCTCCCACACTGTTTTCCCCCCCCCCCCCTCCCCCCTCATTCGTGTGTTCGATCACAACAAAACCTGGCGGAGAAGGGGACGAACCCGGAGCTAAAATACGAGTCGTTTTCAAACATGTTTAATCGAAAGAATCCTTCCACAAGTTGCCAAAACTCCACTGGGAAACAAGTAACGCGCTCAGTTGTACTGAAACACACTAATGACGTCACTAGAACCCAGGTCCTCGTCTAACATTCCCAACTTTTGTCGCCTGTTAAAATATGTTCCCGCCACTTCAAGTGACTTATTCACCCATCAAAATAATTCTTAAAACACCTATTTTAAGATTATCGGGAAAAAAATGGTGGTGAAATCTCACTACATGTGCACTTTAAGACCTCCTGTGGTCTGAGCTCTTCGCTTACGGGAGGATCAAGTGTAGGCAGTTTATAGAGTCGAGAATTTATGCCTTCAGTCGCTTACCATTACTCACTTTAACCACCATCAGCGTGGCAGTTGACATAGCTGCCTTGCTGTAATTATTTTTGCCGGAGAAGGCACACTTTGTCGTAATGGTACAATATGGTAAGGATGGTGTCAAAATTTATCATCCCAGCCCTGGCATCCAGACACTAGTCATTGCCATTCATCAGTCGCTTCACTACTTTTTGCTCCCGCGAAACAGATAAAATGGGACTATAGTCCAGTCAATCTACGGTTTAACTTCAAACGAATTGCGACAGAATTTTTCTCAACTCCATGCGATCAATGGTGGTCTACTTAGAAACATACTGAAAATCCCCCAAAATCCGTATATTTGTAAAAGAAATATACGCACAACAAGTTTTGATTTTTTTGCACAGGCATCCCACGAGGAGATTGATAAACTATCTATGAAACAACACGCCATTTATTTTCATTTCATCATCCTGATCATAGAGCTTGTAGATGTAAGATAATATCACCAGGATATCGTAGCTCTAATTAAAGCGGCATTGTCATGTTCAATGTAGAAAAACCAGCGTAGAAATATTTCACTTAATTCTAGTTCTGTAAACCGTCACTGCCACTCGTTGATAATAACTTAGCCGTAGATTGTTTTTATTAGAACATAACTGCAATAAGCGTTAAACTGCAATAGTAACCTGCTCTAGTCTTTTGTTAAACTTGTCTCTAAATTCCGTTTTCTCCAAACGTAACTTCCGAAATGTTTGTTTGTGTTTTAAAGGGAACCTCCATTGTCAGAACAAATTGACGTTAAATTGTTGGAAATAACGTCGAAATTTAAATTTTTAAAAGAACAGGTGCAAATATAATTTTAGTGTATATCGCCTATTTTCGCTTTTAAATTTCCCGCGCGCCGCAATTTTGAATTATTATGACGTGTTACGGTTGCCGCTATTGTTAAGAATCGAAGTTCTTTTGTATGCAACAATCCTCGGTAGGAAAAACTGGTCTACACATTGTCCTTAGTACTGGAACAAATATTGTAAAAATTTGGCTTTCTTTGTGCCTTGTGTGCTGTGTTAGGTCCGCAAGGTATTGTGGTAAAATGAACAGCCGCCATCTTTTTTCCTACGGTGGATGAGACAAGGTTAAGCCTAAAGAATACCGTTCAGAAGGACGTCGGACACCTTATTAAAACTTATATAACGGAGTAACTGGTTAGCTTTCAGTTGATGTTATGGGTAGAAGTTTATATAGTTAAATTTATGCCTGAACAACCCGAGAAGCTAGGTGGTACAGTGATACAGTGGTACGGTAGGCTATCTAAGCCTAAGCCTAGCTGAGATCACAGGTTCAATCCTGAGTGGGGGATTTTAGATTTTCTTTTTTACACTTAAAAATTTATTGAAAATAAAATTCTAAGTGTCGACATTACGTTATATAAGTCTTAATAAGGTGTCCGACGTCCCTCTAAACGGTATTCTTTAGGCACAACCATGAGACAACCGTAACACGTCACAAATATTCAAAATGGCGGCGCGGGGAAATTTAAAAGCGAAAATAGGCGATATTCATACTGATCCATTTTTTTGTACACTAACATGATTTGCACCTGTTTTTTTTTTAATTAATTTATACTTTATTTCCAACAATTTAACGCCAGTTTGTTGTAACAATGGAGGTTCCCTTTAAGCCTTAAATAGAAGTGAATTGTAAGACATTCTTTGGTTACATGCTGGACAAACTCTGGTTGTGTTCTTGAGTAGAAGTAATATAAACTACTTTGGATCAAACGTCTGTCTTGTATTCGTCTCGGAGATAGTCTTATTTGTTGTAACAGATCCCGGACTTTCCGCAGCCAGCGAGAAAGCCTAACAACCCGTTTTCTCAAATGGCTCTTAGAACACCAAACGAAAATATAAAACGATTTTTTGAAAGGAAGAACAAATCAAGATACGTTTTTCGCGATTTTTCCAAGACACATGGGATCAACGAACTTAAAAAAGGCCAATATCTTCTATGGCATCGTTTTTGGTCGTTGGTTCGTTCTTTCGTTGAACCAAAAAGCACTTACTAGGTTGCGGGTAGAGAAAAGTCCCGACAAGGGTAGGGTAATGTGTGATTTTGAATCACTCACTTCATGTTTATTGTACAAGTGAACCTCGTCTAGTTCCGATAACTGGTTAATATATCTGAAAAAACACAGTACAAAGATTTGTTTTACTAGGAGAGGGAAAATTTAAATTTTCCGCCTATATGTACTTATCAGTGATATCAGCTTTCCTCGGTGCGGGGAAAGGTTTGTCACTCTCTGTCAAGGAGATCTCGTTTTAAACAAATAGACGATATTCGTATTCTCGGTATTGAACTGGGACTAGCTTGTAGACGAGGCTCATCCGGGGCATTCTTTTCACATGCAAATATTTTTAATCATATTCCCCCGCATGAGCCTCCATTGCAAGCTAGTTCCAGTTCAATACCGAGAATACGAATATTGTCTATTGGCGTTTTGTTTACGCCACGCGCTGATGACAAGACGTCAAAATCCCATTACCGTAATGAAAACACAAGTATAGAATATAGAATATTTCTTCGCTTTAAAAGTGGATTTTAGTAAGCTGAAAGCGATGATATCGATCGGGTCGTGGGGCCATGTCTGCAACTGAAGCGGCGAAGCGAAGAAGGCAGCCCAGGGACATGGAAAAAAAAAACAATAGAGTGTTTTCACTGACGTCATATCAAAATTCAGAAGCAGTTTTCGATTCTAAAATGTTTATGAAATCGTAGAGAGTTTAAAACTACACATCTAGGCCAAATTTGAAGCGCAAGAACATTTCATTCAAGAGTTATAGGCGAATGAGTATAGACATTTTTAGTAAGAAATGTATGGAGCGGCCATGTTGGTGTCCCACTTAGGGACACCAACATGGCGGCCAAAAATTCAAAGTCTTAACACCAAAAATCTCGAAAAATCTCATCACAAAATATGGGTGTTTCTTGGTGTTGCGGAAGCCATTGTTGGTTAGCTTTTGTGTTGTGGTGTGGGTATTGTTCAGTGTCTTTCCGGAATCTTTTGTTTTACGTCATTTGGTGATCACACCATCCGCAACACCAAGAAACTACCCAAAATATTGTATTCACTTTAAGAGGCATGAAATCGGCTTATAAGCATCTATAATTCAAAAATAACTTTCAACTAGTTCAATTTTGTTTATTTTCACGGCTTATCTGAATGAAAGAGCGTGACGAATCGCGTGACACATTTACAACCTTTATAAATCGAAAACGAAACATCGTTAAAACCTGAAACTTTTTGTGAAAGATTATAACACCGGTATCCACATACCATGTTAGAAACAGCTTTGTAGGATGCATACTTTAGATTTTGGGATTTTTATGACGTCATAAAATGTGCAAACACTCTATAGTGGCGGCCATTTGGAAGACCGGCCATCAAAATATCTCAAATGTTACTTCGCATAAACCACAGGACAACCAACACGAAATTAGGATTGCGTTCTTCGAACGCGAAAAAAACTTGAGATGGGTGACATCCACCTCCGTCCCTCGTTTGCCCGATACATATAAAAGAATAAATAAATCGGCCGCCATTATGAAAGGGGTGTATTGTACGCGCAACTTCAACATTTTTTGTTTGCGAGACAAGTTGCACGATGAATTGTCACGTGTAACAGCCACTTAAGAAATACCAAAAAAAACGGAACCGGTATTAAATCAATCATGAATATTTGTTATAAAATTTTATTCTCTTCTTCTTCTTCTACTTCTTTTTCTTCTTAAAACATGCATGTTAGGTCATGTAGATTGTCAAAGAACTGTTTATTATTTCGCTGCTCAGAACTGACTGAGAAAGTGCTGCATGGAATGATCAAACTCTTGCATAAATGGAGTGTGAGGTTGTGGGCTCTTGGTTCCAGTGAACTTGCTTGTAAAGCTTTGGTTTCTGTAAGTAGTGATGCCTTGATCCTGCCTGTGGACGTTCCAAGCCTTGAACTTTTCAGATACATCTATGTTGTAGCCGTAATTCGATTCCTTGACAAGATCAGCGATATAAGCTGTCTGGAAATCGATTTGGTCGTCTGTTCCATTCAATTCACCCATTCTGGGGGGGGGAATACAAAAATATGAAATTGAAATACAGTCGTACCTGGATATAACAGCCATGTATTAAGTGGCCACCCTTTTCGCCCATGCAAACTTTGTATTTGCCACCTGTATTAAGCGGTTACCTGTATTAAGCCGTCGTGGCCACTCTTTAGCAGTGCCATGTTTGTTTGTCTTTGTTATTTTTACCTGTATTAAGTGGCCACACTTGAACTCGTTCGTCGTAGCATTAGGGTGAGAATATACGGTTGAGAGACAGTTTTGCAACATTCAACTCTAGAAACTCCAGCGTTCCGTAACTTAGGCTTGTGTCGAACAATTGCCACCGTAGTTACAAGGCAGAGATCGCTTGATAAAATTAACATATGACCACGCCCACAAAGTACAACCTCTATGGAGCGGCCAATTTCCAAAGTCCCGAGGGTGGCCACTTAGTATAGGTTTGACTGTATGTTAATTAACAAATACATCCCATTTTGCCGTGCGTCTGTTCAGTTATATGGATCATAGATACGTCAAAATGTGGTTACGACAAACAAAAGTGTGGCTCGATGGTCACTGATCTTCTTATCACATTTTGACGTCATCTGTGATCTACAACTGAACAGAGGCACGGAAAAATGGAATCTATTAGTTTTATAGGGTGTTTCTTGGTGTTGCGGAAGCCACTGTTGGTTAGCTTTTGTGTTGTGGTGTGGGTATCGTTCAGTGTCTTTTGAATCTTTTGTTTTACGTCATTTAGTGATCACACCATCCGCAACACCAAGAAACTACCGTTCTATACAACAACAGGGAAGAAAAATAACAGGGAATAAAAATTAGCCTCGTAGCACTCGACTGTGGTCATGACTGCTCCAGGATTTTTTCTAATTTCGACATTTTCCACGTCAACAATACTACTTTTCTGTTCGGTTTTGTCTTTTTCTTTATTGTTAATAACTGCTGCTAAACATTTTTTCGATGCCTTTACTTATGGGGGGGGGGTCACCTTCCGCCCCTGTTCTCCCGGGCTCCCGCCCCCTGCCCCCCCCCCCCCCCCCCCACCCAACTCACTTGCCCTTTCCGGAATAATCTCGTCCAGGTTTCAAAACTGTCCGCCATGTTGGACGAAACAGAGAAAACAAATTCTCTATGACGTCAGCTGTGCGTCTATACTCTAATAGATCATAGGTAATGACCAATCAAAATACACATAGAGTTCTTTATAATTGAAGGGCTCCCTGCAAGAACCTCCTGAGTGCGTTTTTGGTAACTTTCACTAAAATTGTATGTTTTAGGCCTTTAAAAGCACAGTTTTGTCACATTAATGATTTATTGTGAAATGATGTATATGAAATAAATCATATATATGAACTGCGGAAATATATATGAAATATATATGATTTATTTCATATACATCATTTCACATTCACTCCTTTCACGGGAACATATGAACCTACAATTGACCTGCTCCCAACGTCAGTGGCTTCGTAGCTCAGTTGGTAGAGCATCGCACCGGTTTCGCGAGGTCACGGGTTCGAACCCCGTTGAAGTCCTGAATTTTTTTTCAGGCTTCTTTTCGCAATTGCTTAAATTGCGTTCACAACTGCGAGGATCATTCTTCATTTGATTTCATTTCCACAGTTCATATATATGATTTATTTCATATACATCATTTCACATCTCCTTTCACGGGAACATATGAACCTACAATTGACCTGTTGCCAACGTCAGTGGCTTCGTAGCTCAGTTGGTAGAGCATCGCACCGGTATCGCGAGGTCACGGGTTCGAACCCCGTTGAATTCCTGAATTTTTTTTTTCAGGCTTCTTTTCGCAATTGCTTAAATTGCGTTGACAACTGCGAGGATCATTCTTCATTTAATGATTTATTATTGTTAAGGTACTTAAAACAACTCCAAAATGGGAAAGAAAATCCACATCTTTGAGAAAATGTTTTGGGCCCCTATGACACCCTATGGCCCCCAGGACACTATATGTATCTTTACAAAAATAAAAATTATTCTGTTCGAAAATAGAAGATTTGTTGACCTGGTTTAAATCCTGTCAGTTATATTTACATGATCCAGTCATAATTTTGGAAAGTGAGTCCCTTTTGAGGCTAAAAATCCAAGATTTCAGTGAAAATTTTCCAAAAACGCACTTAGGACGTTATTGCAGGGAGCCCTTCAATTTATCGCATAATCCATATTCATTGCAAATGCTCATTCTGCATGTTGTCATTTTCTTGTTTTCCATTTTTCACATCTATTTTCAAAATAGTATCAAAGTCAAAACTTACATTTGCACGAAGGCAACCTAAAATAACGGTCAGTTGTAAAAGTAGCTATAATAGTGAATAACATCAATAACCGAAAAAGTCGGCATTTTTAAAAGGATAGAACACCACACGAACAGAGGAATACTGTACTTCAGATACTTGTGCACTTGTTATAAAGTGAAACTGCAACAAGAATATTGCATATCCCTTTCTCGTCATTTTAAACGACAGTTGATTGTGTAACTTTAGATATACATACATGAAGAGTGTTTCATCAGGATGATTTCCAAACACCGAGACTAATGGGTTGAAATCAAAGGCTCCTAAGAGCCAACCCGTGAATAAGAAATGCTAACGCGTAACGCAATATTGCGGTAAGCTTACGTCTTCACACTGACACGGTTCGATATTTTTTTAAATTAAACGTAAGGATTTTTGACAAACGAAAAAAGAAAGATATGATACATCACTTTCATAACGTTCAGTCGGAAGAACAAAGAAAAAAAAAGGACGGTAGGAGTGAGACTCGAATTGGGAACTTTCGGCTAACAGTCCGCGCTTTACACCATTCGCCGGGCCACCGTGATCACTGGCTTGGAACATGATAAATTTAATTACTTCAAGGTAGATACGCATCAAAACGCGTGTCTCGGTTGAAAAATCCTTTTAGATCGATTTAATCGTTGCATTAAAGACTCCAAATGCGAAACATTAGTTATATTCGTTTACAACAATTTAGTTATTGTTATCGCTGGATTAACGCTGTTCTTGTTACAAAACGCATTCGTAACAAACATTACGTCACAAAGTTTACAGCTGATGGAAGGAGCGAGTGAGTGAGTGAGTGCTTATTTGCATATCTGTCTTCGTTACTGATAACCCGTTCATTACGCATGCGCGTATTCACGGGTTAAAAAACGAGGCGTAGCGAGGCGCAGCCGAGTTTTTTTAACCCACTTCAAGGTATTTGGATACCTGATAAATCACTCTTTCGAGTGTTTGATTTTGCTTCTCAAACTGATCATTAAATACAGAGAAAACGAAAGAATAAAATCGCCAAAATCTATGCTCATTATCATCATCATCATCATCATCATCATCATCATCTTTATTTAAAAAACATGGTAAATACATCAGGCATTAACAATTTAATATAAACTACAACTTGATAAGACACTATGTATGTAAATTAATCTTCTATAATTTAAAAATATAACGAACTATTAAAGAAAAGTAAAAGTGCTACTACGAAGAAAATGTGGGTTTTTTTGCGACTTTTAAAAATTTGGCATGGAAGGTATTCAGCACTTCTGAAGAGAAAGGGAAGGCAAAATTCTGGTCATCGTAGCACTGTAAAATCTTATTTCCAAACCACCGTCACTTATGACTGATTTTCTTTGTTCAAAATTTTAATGTCAGTGCATATAGTAACCCAGAACAAATAATTACCTGGCAATCCACTTCTTGCTGTCGCCTTCCATTGTTTCGTTATCCGGGAGTTTGATTTCTCCCGTAATATAACTCACCACCCACTTTGCTTGTGCATCAAACATAGGAAAGGAATAAAACTGGTTCAACATTCCCACGTACAGAACCTTGTCATTTCCTGCCTGGGTCCAGAGGATTGACTTGTATAGCCCCTGAATGTAGAGGAGATTAGAGGTCTTCAGACGCAAGCGCTCCTCCATAAAAGGGAAGGAGAAAAGATAGCCTGTGCACAGGATAATGTCATCCACTTCTGCCATGGTGCCATCTTTGCAATGGACTGTGTTGCCTTCGATCTTGGTTACTAGTGGTTTCTCTGTTATCTGAGGGGGCCATTTGAAACCCATTGGTTTCGTTCGCCAACTGCCAACAATATTTTCAGCGCCGTATTTAAGGCACTGAATAACGATGTCATCTGCGGAATAGCTGGAACCGACCACAAGAACTCTTTTTCCCTTAAATTGAGAGGCATTTCTGAAGCTGTGTGAGTGGACAACGCGACCAGGAAATTTCTCAATTCCAGGGAAGAAAGGCATGTTGGGAACTGAAAAGTGGCCAGTCCCCACAATGACGAAATCAAATCTCTCAGCCGGAAGGACCTTGTCCTCGGGAAGGTTTTTGACAATCACTGAAAAGTCATCGGTGGAATCGTTGTAGGTCACGTGACGAACGACATGGTTGAAACGAATCCAAGGACGAAGATTGCTTTTGGACCAACGACCTGAGAAAGAGAAAGTTGGCGAATCTGTGAGTGACGCCGATACGTTTCACTTTATGGGTACTTGAAAGTTCAGCAATGAGAACGTTGATGACCTAGATATCACGGACTCATCACACTAGGGTTTAAACAAGGGTTCTGCATGCGTGTCGAAGAGAGAAAGCACACTATAAACCATGAGCTATAAGAAAAATGCATTTCGACTGAATAAAGTTTATTTATCATAAATAAAGTTAAATTTCTCACATTAAGATATCCTGTGTCTTTCTGGTCGTTTCTCCCCCTATAAGTTTCGTGGAAAAAGCTTGGAAAGCACTCCATTTGATTCAGAATAGCATCAGCATTCGTAAAGTCTTGGTAACCAAGCGCTTGGTGTTATCTCTAATTTACGAGATAACATCTACGACTTAGCGCCCGCGCTCCCGTCGCCTATAAGGCACGAACTGTCCGCAAAGGCAGGTTAACGTTCTTAAGTCTAATTTATCGACCCGATTTGTTGGCTAGGATAAATTGGGACATCGTGGTTTTCCAGATCACACTTGTTGTCTAGGCTAGGTATTCCGTCCAAAAGGAGAAATCGCGTTTTCCTCGAAGGATACTATTTGTCCGCCATTTCGCTATGAATGTACGGTGGTGTACGCATGTCAGGTAGCCTTTTCATTCACAAATCGGGCCCGACGCGGGAAAATATGTGCGGCTGCCACAGATTTTTCCAAATCGGGTCGACTTGTTGGATTGGAGTCGCAGGCTCATTGGATCGCCATTCAAACGCGCCGATACGCTTCCCGATTTATCGCAGCCGACAAATCGGGCAGATAAATCGGTTCTTGTAAACGAGCTTTTGTTGACTTCTGAAAGGTCTCTGCTTAACTGGTTTATTAAAATTGAATTAATGAGGAGAGTTGAGTCAGTAGAACAACGAAACGTTTGTAGTGGAGATGGTTCAATACATCGTGGAGTTAATTGAATAAAGTGAATTGGTGGTCAGTCCGTATTGGTCTTGGTCATGCCCATTAGCTTCTACTACTATACGTTTCTGCAGGTATTTCTGTCACTTCGGGTGACATATGGGCCTGCACTTCTCAGTCCCCATCGGTTGTTCAGGAGTGTTACGTTTGAATGAGATATCTGATTCTATTCCAAAAATTCCTTGGGTATTTCGGGATCAGTGGGGGTCGTTTCGGGAGCTGTACAATACAGAACGCCAATGCGATGTCAAAAATAGAACACATATGGGAGGGTGATGAGAGACCGCCAACTCACTCCCTCCTTAGTTTTGTCTTCGAATTCATTTATACCTGAGTGCATTGAGAATGAAATCTAAACACTGGCTTACTTAGAAAATGGAATTCAATTCCAAGAAAATACTGACCTTTCAGATAATCATACAGAACCTCTCTTGGAGGATACGATGGGATGGGTTTTCCAAAATGCTCGTCAAAGGTGTAGTCTGCAAATTCCAAGCATTCCTTCGGAGAATTTGTCCACAAGCCCTGGTACATGCTTCCATGCACTGGTTCTCCGTATTCATTGGTATCTAAAAGATATAAGAATGATTATAAAAAAAACAAGGTATAATTAATCAAAGACTTTAGCGCGAATAGGGTATTCAGTTTCGGGTCGTTTCGGTTTTCTTTCGCGGATAAACAGCATTTCATAAATCAAACAGTCCAGTTTTCCTTGCTACGTCTTTAGGATGGAAAACGTGCTGGCAAGGTCTAGCATCATGTTCCTCTTTGAGATGTTTACCGACGGCACATGATTAAAGACATGCAACTATTTGACACTTTTTTTAGGATATGAACAATTTTTTTACTTCAATTCATTCAATGGGTTTATAACAGTTCACAAATCGCTAAAACTGTAGAACGATATTAGCTAAACTGAGCCTGGAAATAGCTGGCTGAAAACCGTCGAAACCCCGCCATTACTCAGTTCGCAAAACTCATGCCTGCAATTATTCTAGAAAGCGGTCTCACATGTGCGTATCTTCTTGTCTTTTCGCTGTAAAGCAGGCCCTAGAACCACTAAAATAACAAAGGCCTTGTTTATGCGAGATGAGCCTTTCCACACAATGAAGCAGCAACCGGGAAGCAGCCTTCTTTGTGTTGACTGGAAGACGTCATTCTCAAATGTCTCTTATCAATTTAATTGAACCGGAGGGACCCTTTTTATACCTCGCCCCGCGTTTAACTTGAGCCACGCCCAGATTGGTATCCTTTAGGGGGTTTATATGGGAGTCCCTCTCGGAGGGGAGGGGGGGGGGGGGGGGGAGGTAAACATACAACAGAAAATTTACTCACCAGTTTGCCATGAGTATTTCCAGAGACCACCCCAATCAGACTGTTTATCAAAGCATACAATCTCTGGAATTTCCTTCCCTTGTATTTTTAGTTGATGAAAGTGATGTAAAACAGACATTCCACTGGGCCCTGCACCAATCACGCAAACACGCTTTGCTTGATACATTTCCTGAGAAACAAAATGCTCTGAGTTCAAAAAAAAATTGAATTGAATATTTCATAAATTTAAAACCTCTCATAAGCTACTACTCAAAGCGTCAGACCTCTGGGTGATCCAGATCCTACGTATACCGTTAGCAACGTTATCGCTTGCGGTCCTTTGCAGATTTCACTTTCATTTAAATATAGCTTGCGAATACAGCCGCCTCTCATCGCTCCCGGCCGCAAAGGGCGTTCGCGCGAGAGAGCGTCTGCGATTTACATTGAGAAATTTCATACTGATGACGTAATTCTGCCCGAATCAAGACAGGAGCGCTGATTGGTCAACTTGATAATCTTACATAATTATTCTTTAAATTATACAGTGTTGTGACTCAAAATCACAACTTAACAAATATGGTCGCCAGTTGCGAGGATTTTGGCTGTCGTTAGAAAACGTTCGACTCTGTGTTCAATCTATCTGTTTTGACGTTACAAGCAAGTCAGTTTCAGGCTCCAGTTATAGTTTAGTCTGCGGTGAAGAGGTGTTTTAGTAGTTTTTTTTTTTTTTTGCAGTGATTAATTTATTTGTACGAAACTAATTAGCACCACTGCAAATAGTTTTAAGGAATATATAGGTAAGTTTTAATTGGGTAATATAATTTTATTCAGACAGTTTGTAAATAGATTTTTAATATCTTTCCTAGCTTTTTTTAAGCGTCCCCTATTAGTGGAGGGTCTATCCCCCAGCTATCTCTAAGTAGACACGTTAATGAAGTTATATTATATTTTTGTCAATTTACCGAGCGGATATGGCAAGTCACTGAAATTTAAACGGTGCCACTCGTGCACGTGTGGATGAATGAACATTAATCGGCGATTTATGGGAAGAAGAATCCCGTAATTATCATCACCAATCTGCCTTTAGCGGAAAGACTACTTTCAGACCCACGGCACCGCAATGGTCGGGGACAAAAATGGCAGTTTCATTTTCAAGGCAAAGACGGAAACAGAAATAATAAACCATTGCACTAAAAAAATAAAAGCACCCAAGGAAATGTTATCCTTTTTGTAACACAATACAATCCTGTGTACTTACATCCTCATGGACAAATAAATCACAACCTTTGCTCAGACGGATCTATAAAGAACCTACCCGGCTTATTTCATACAAAACTGATCTGGGCTAAACTGTAAAAAATCAAGTGAACAAAGGTCATAACAAACACACCAGGCGCTAAGGTAGGACTGTTTGTGATAGGCCTGTCAACACCTTTCATTTCATTTGGTTTCACTGCATGCACATTAATTATTATAATTATACGAGATTAGCGACGGATGATTTACGTCATCAGTATGGAATTTCTCAATGTAACTGATCGAAGACGCTCTCTCGTGCGAACGCCCCTAACCTGCCTAGCGGCCGGGAAAGATGAGAGTCGGCTGTATTAGCAGGTTATGGACAAGCACAGTCCTACAACTGTGTCTAAAGTGCAAGGAACCCGTCATCGTACGAGCCCTAAACCCGTGATAGACGATCGATAACAATAATATTTTCACTTTACATTCTCTATCGGCAGTTCTATCACTTTTACAGAAACATTTCAGGCATTCAGCTCGCAATTTATTTAATACCCTCTTTCGATCCTCCTAGGAGGGTCGAAAGAGGCTCTGCTCGCAGGGCCGGGTAGCTCGCATTTGACCTTGCCACCAATGTGTGTGGCTTCATAGCTCAGTTGGTTCGGGGTTAGAGCATCGCACCGATAAGGCGAAGGTCATCGGTTAAAATCCAGTTGAAGCCCTGAATTTTTTCAGGCTTTTTTGCAATTGCTTAAATTGCAAACACAATTGCGAGGATGGATGGAGGATAATTTCTTCACTTTACCCATGGACTTTACATTCTCTACCTGCCGTTCATATGCGATTCATTCAAATACCTCATTTTACTTATTTGTTAAAACATTTCTCATGGGAATTGAAAAGGCAAAAGCACAACGGCCATGTTGGTGGACGGAACAATATTGTCAATAATACAAGCTAAAAAGAACCTCATGAGAAAAAAACAAATCTTTTGTTATCGTCCACCAGTGTAAGCTAAACGGAAACAAACTGCTCAAAAGCTTCTATCTTTGAATAGTTCACTGAAACCTAACTTCGTGATGTAAAAACGTTTGAAACCAGCCTAAAGCCGGGGGTCAAACGCCGTACTTCACATGAGCCGAACCATGTGAAGTACGACGTTTGACTTTACTTTAACATAATGACTTAGTTAAGTTCGACTGATTGTGTTTGGTTCGGCTAGCCACCAGCCGTGAAGATGAGTTCGGTTGAATTAAGTTCGACGTTTGACTCACCAGGCGACCCTAATTAATTGACTAATGTGATGGACGGCGTTTGACCCGGGCGCCCGGGCTTAAGGCTGAACGTCTTGAGTCGGGAGCACAACGCGCTCCGCGCTCGCGCGTACTACAAAAGCGCTTGTTGCGAGAGGACTACTGACTAGACTAAAGCTGGGCTGAGAAAAAAATTCATGCTGTGCATTATGTCTGTGGTATAATTTCGCCTGTCTGTACATGTAAGCCTCGCTTGCATAAATACGGTACGGCAACCAAATGGCGTAATTATGAGGCCTATGTACTAGGCAAGTCATTACTCACCGTCACTCGCCTTTAATCCAGTTATCTTGCCGGTTTTTCTGTAATTTAGTTTCTGAAGCTGAACTTCGAAGCACCAAACTGTACCGCAAATACTGCAAATAACGGTGCAAATATCTGAAATACTTCCAATGACAGCGCTGTGGTGGGCGGTTTCACAAGGATCTGCAAATCGAACAAAATTTCAATCGAACACGTCGCGCAACGCTCCTACCTATGAGACTGGCTAGTTAACGCAGGCGTTTTTTTTTTGTGTGCAATTTTTGTCGCGCGCAAGTTGCATCTTCAAATTGCGTGTGTAAACGGGCGGCGATTTCAGTGCGATTTGTCGCAGAGGTTTCAAACATGTTCGAAATCTGATGCAACTTATCGGCGATGTTTGGGAAATCACAGCAAATCAAAGCAAATTTCCCACCCGAATCGCACAGGAAATCGCCGCTAGTTTACACTTGCGAAACAAGTTGCATTGGAGAGGGCGACAAAAATCGCATCAAAATCGCATGTGTAAACTGGCCTTTATATTTTAAGTGTCAGCCGCTTTCTCGCCCTCCTGATTAGTTTTTCTAGACACCTCGGCCCACGGGGGGGGGGGGGGGGGCGTAGCATCCCCGTGTAGCCCATTATGGGGAGTAACCCCCCCCCGGGACATCGGCTAAACTTCAGAATACCCGGCCACTTCTTATGCATTATCAAATGCTACTCCCGATGTCCTGCAATCGTCTTAATTTACGTAACCACTTCAACAGAGTCTTTGTGGGAGACTAAGCGTGAACTCGACTGGCGAAACGCAAGCGAAAAGCAAGCAATATTTGTTATATAACAGGCCCGGTTGTTCAAAAGGTGGATAGTGCTATCCACAGGATAAATCACTGTTGCCCGCTACATTACTTTTCCCTGCCTCGAATAGCGTTTTTGCTAATTTGCAGGGCAACTGTATTTAAGTTTATATGTCTAATAAATTTTTGTTTTGTTGTTGTTGTTGTTGTTGTTAAAATGTGGGGATGAGAGAAAAACGGTCAAGTAGAGTTGTCAGAGTTGGCAACTCCGCTTCTCCCCCAGATACCACGCAGCTCTATTGTTTTCAGGGCTAGTCCATTGTTGTGTTGTTTGTTCTATTGTTTTCTCAGCAAATCAGAGAAGACCTTGTAAGAGCTGCGAACTGCCCCTTCTCCCCGTCCTCCCCCGCCTCGGCTCCCCACCCCTCCCCTCCCCTCCTATTTTTTAGTCCTTGTGCCCAAGACCCCAGAGTACGTTACCTGCGGACTGATAGGTGAACATATCGTATACTTTCACAATCTCCATCCATTCATAATAGTGCTCTTTTTTTGCACTGACCAATTTTTTTTATAATGTTGATACTTTATCAAACTCACGATCCCTTACCGACTCGTGTCCCATACAAATCCTTATATTTTTGTCGTTGAGGAGTTCTGTTGTGTGCCTGGTGACCCTGTGGTTTCATGAGCTGTCTTTCCTCGTTTCCAGGGCGTCTCTACTTTTATAATTCATTTTACATGACGTGCAGCCTCGTTGAACGTTCCCCGCTGTGCGATCGTATAGTGGTTTCAAAAAGAAAATGGTGGACGACAGTGGTAAGTTTTGAAAAGATTCTATCAAATGACACCTCAAGTAAAGAATGCTTACAAGGAAGATCTCTCGCTTGTGAAAAGTTTTTAGTCTTATAAACAGTGTATGGTTTGGTCAAAAATAGCCTTGGCTTTTTCTTATTCAGATAAAACGATATTGAAAAGCAGCATTGAGCGCGGTAGTGCCTTACAATTAAGCTTAATTTTGAAGAATTTGTCATGCATGTCAGCTAGTCAGTGAAAAATACATCGTATTTCGTCACAAAAGTTCCATCTTATATATGCACATAAGAGAACGCCTTGTTTGCTTCATCAAGGGTGAAGAATTGATGTTTATACTCCTTCAACTATTTATAATAATACCATTGTTGTGGTACATCCATGTTTTTAGCTGACAACTGTATTTCCAGAGCTTATTGACTTAACATTCTCTTTAGAAACAGATGCTCATATATTCAGGTTTCAAGACTGTGAAACATTGCCAGATGCCTTCTATGACTATCCATCAAGTATTCGAGACAACACTGTTCCACTCATTATTGACAATGGTGGGTATCATTTTCAAGTTTTGATATCTATCTTATTGCTGGTTTGCACTTACGTCATACCAAAATTCAAGAGCATTAAAAAACAGATTTCAATTCAAACTGTTTATGGAATTGTAGAGAGTTTAAAACTACACATCTAGGTCAAATTTTTAAGCGCAAGAGCATTTTGTTCAAGAGTTATAGGCGAACGAGTATTGGTCATTTTTAGTAAAAATATGTGGAGCGGCCATCTTTGTGTCCCACTGAGGGACACAAACATGGCAGCCAAAACTTCAAACTCTTAATTACACCAAAAATACCATCACAAAAGATTGGATTCAATAAAAGTTCCATAAAATCAGCTCATAAACATCTATAATGCAAAAATAACTTTCAACTGGTTCAATTTTGTTTGTTTTCATGGCTTATGATTGCATGACACATTTAAAACCTTTACAAATAATTATAATTTGGAAGCAAAACATTGTTTAAACCTGAAATGTTTTGTGAAGGATTATAACACTGGTATCTACCATACTTGTAGGATGTATAGCTTATATTTTTTAATTTTTATGATGTCATATGAAAGCCAAGATTCATTAGAAGGTGTTTGCAAGGTACTAAAGACACCTCAATATGATTTAAGCAGGCCCTGAATATGCACTTTTTTTAATTCTATTATTTTCTGAACTTTTAGTAATTGCACCATACATGTACATGTACAGTGTATGCACTGTACTTCACATTTTCTGGCTTCGTGTACCAGTCACAGATGATATAAAACAAAAGGAACAAGAAACAATACATGTACTTCATAAAAATTATATGACCCCAAAACAATGGCTGAAAACAATGTTTTCTATTGTGTGTATGGTACACAAATTAAAAGCCCGTCATCTTGACCTACACTTGCACTTAGCACTTTTTATTTATTTGTTTTTACAGTTCTTTACGGAATGAAACTTGTACCGCTATGAAAATGGGTCTTGTAAATGTGGATAAAGCTACTTGAAATGCTTATGTTGTAGGTTGGAAATGAAATTCAGGTTAAAATGATTTCAACCTAGCTTGATTTTGAAT
This sequence comes from Cladopsammia gracilis, assembly GCA_022457155.1. Taxonomy (NCBI): domain Eukaryota; kingdom Metazoa; phylum Cnidaria; class Anthozoa; order Scleractinia; family Dendrophylliidae; genus Cladopsammia; species Cladopsammia gracilis. Next base: position 470,324 of record JAJGOT010000154.1, read on the forward strand.
TACCTTTGTTTCTGATTTATGATAATGAATCAAAGACAAAAGAAATTCAAAATCAAACTGGGTTGAAATCATTTTAACCTGAATTTAATTTCAACCTACAACACTTAGATGTATGAAGCCTCTCGCTATTTTTTTAATTTTGAGTTTGCCTTTCTGATTTGTCACAGGTGGCCATCATTGTCGAGCTGGGTGGGCCATTGACAACAAACCAAGATTGATCTTTAGAAACCTGGTTGCAAAGGGAAGAGGAAAAAAGGTAGAAAAACAAGGAGTCTTTTTCTTTGTGTAATTTTCTGTTTAATGTCACTAAAAATTAGTCAGTGGCTTACCGATATTTATTACTTTATTAAAGAAAATTGCTAATTATTTTTGACAGGATGGCGACTCTGCTGGTAATAGCTTCTCTGTGGGGAGTGATATTGGCAATCTTGAGATGGTCAGATGGGCCTTGCGTACTCAGTTTGACAGAGATGTCGTCACACACTATGAGTGCCAGGTACATGTTACATTAGTGGTGTAACGATTTATCGAATTCTCAATTAATCGCAATTACGACCATTCAGTTCGATTCACGATTCTTTGCTTCCATGTTTCGATTTTGGTTTGATTTTTGCATACCTTTTCCAGGGTGCCCTCAATGAGTTATTATATCGTGAAATCAGAATTCAGAACTCTTTAAAATCTGCGTTTTTGATTGACGAGCAAAGGCGTTTGCAGTTCATGCACCATTTTGTGTTGCCTGGCAAAAATACTGTCCTTCTACCACCCCTTGAGAATTTCCAAATAAGGCTTTAATGCTTTAATGACTTACTCCTAAAAACAGTAAAATCTATACTAGGAGGCCTAAAAGATAAGAAATACAAACCATACGCGACACGCTCATTGTCACGTTCTCAAACACAGCGACGAACGACCAAGCGATTGTGAATCTGTCTGCATCTTTTAGATCAGCTGTGTGGAAATACTATCATGGTTTTCCGGCTTAAGACAATACAACAGATAAGTCTAAAACTATCTGCAAAATTTGCTCCGCAACTTTCAAGTATTGTGCCAGTTCAACTTCAAGCATGATTGCACACTTAAAAATTAAAAATTCACCAGGTAGTAAAAACACTACTGTAACAGGGCAGTTAAGAAGAAGATAGCTGAAGATAGCTGTCTTGAATTTTGAATTTTGTATGGGGTCCCTTTTTCACTTGCCTCAATTTCAAATGTTGCTGTTTCAAAGTTCATCCATTCTACATCATTATGGGCCATGGTGGTTCTACAGCTTGTAAGTTGTTGCTGTCGGTACATTTCTTGAAAAAAGGATTACCTTGTACGGCTGTAGCACTTTCAATTTAAGTGCTTTTGCTACTTTTGTTTTGTCATGCTGCTTGTTGGAGTTTACCCTGACAAGGCCTTCTATGTGATCACCCAAAAGTTTAAGTTTGCCTAAAAATTTTTAATTGCATTTAGCTGTGGATATTAAATATTAAAAGAAATAATTACTATAAATGAATTTATTACAGGAACAAGTGTTTGATCATGTCTTCAGTCATCTTGGAATCAACACACCAGGAAGTGTTAATCATCCCATTGTTCTGACAGAACCTGTGTGCAACCCTAACTACTGCCGACAATGTATGTAAACTAAGAAAAAGTATTATTAATAAGTTGTAATGTACATGTAATGTTAATTGTATGCGATGGTATGCAAGCCACACCCTTAATTTCAACAACATTTTTTGGAAAAAGGTGAGAATTTATCTGCTAGTTTGTACAGTAGTCATGGTTTCATTCTTAATGTCAGCGAAAGGCCATGTTAAAATGACCATTTGCTGCAAGTCAGAATACTCCTTGTGGCCTTCCCAAAATCCTGGCCGGGAGAACCCTGACAGTGCATGTACAGTACATGTATATCATATTATCTCCTATACCTACACAGCTGTACATGGAGTCAATTTCTCCCTTGATTGTATTATGTATATATATAATTATATATACCTCACAATGGTAAAATAGAACTATAACAAAGTCATTGTTTATCTGATAAATTTTGCTGAAAACGTGTATTATAATTTCAGCCATGTCTGAGCTGCTGTTTGAATGTTACAATGTTCCAAGTGTAGCATACGGAATTGACAGCCTGTTCAGTTTGTACAACAACATCCCAAATTCAGGTGAGTACCATTAAAACTCTAGTAAAAGCTCCCCCCCCCTTTTGTAATAAGCCCAGGGCTATTAGAAAAGTTTGCAGCAGCCGTCTGACTTTGAAAAGTAACTGGATATATTATTTTTAATGCCATCTCCTCCATCTCCTCCATCTCCTCTATACATGTCACCTACATGTAGCCAGACCTTCCAACTCTCACGGTTTGACTGTGAGACTCACGGTTTGGGATGCCATCTCACGGTTTGGGATGCCATCTCACGGTCTCACGGTTTTGCCTCTAAATCTCGCGGTGAACCAGAAAACCTTGAAATTGCCAAAAAATTCCTGGGTACAATGTCAGCCTCATTCCAGTGAAACATCGGTGCGCAAAGGTCTCTGGGAAAGCTTAGCCTTCCAACACAAATTTCAAAAAAAGCAGCAAAAGAATACAACTGGGGGCACTAAAAAGGTAAAAAAAAAAAACACTCAAACAAATAATGTTTTTTTTTTTTAATTTGACGCATATTTTGGAAATCTCCAGGTTTTTCTGGACTTTTTTTCAAAACCTCCAGATTTGCATGTGATGGGGGTTGGAAGGTCTACATGTTGCTTAACTATCTAGAGCAATGGAACACCAGTTCAAGAAGATCTGTTAAAGGTGAAGATTAATAATAACATTGTTATTTGATGTAATTGTTTCAGATAAAACCACAGCACTGGTTGTGTCATCAAGCTGTCAAGTCAGTCATGTTCTGCCAGTTGTAAATGGGAGACTGGATGCCGGCAACTGTAAAAGGTATGAGAAACAGACTGAAGTTATAATGGGAAATGGAAAGACTACAGTCAATTTCTTTATAACAGACACTCCTTTAAGACCAATGCCCGGATCTTAGCTGTAGGTTGGCCCTTATTTCCCCTAAAAGAGTCTCTCTTCCCAGGCTAACTTTAGGTATGGTTTAAGGGGGTAGAAACTTACACTTGTAACTATAAGGTGGTTGCTATGGAAGAGTTCCAAACATCATATAATGAGTTTCTTTACTTCCTCGGCTATCGTTATCGTGTTAAACCTGGGTATTGTGAAATCGGAATTTCTTAAAGCATAATGACTAGTATTTATGGTGAACATATAAGCTATATAAGAAGGAGAAATGTTGTTTTTGACCTTGTACATAATTATTGCAATTTCCTGTAGACGACGGTTCCTTAAGGTTGGTAATTTGGCCATGTGTAAGAGTTCTTCATATGTGATGTTTTTATTGCAGTAAACTGCACACAATGCCCTTTCCTGTACGCGTTCAACTTTCCGTGAGTCGGATGAGTAACAAAAATGCCATAGCGTTTGACAATAAAAAAAAGGCAGCAATAGCAACTATATATAATTAGGAAAAAGAAAAGCAGAGCTTGGCCCTTGTGGGCTCCTTGGAATTATTTTGTTTTAGGAAAAAATTGGCCTTGTAGAGGTTCAATTCTAGAAGTGAAAAGGTTTCAATAAAGTTTACAGTTTTGGTAGTTGCTGTTAGCAAACTAAATTGATTCCCATGTCATGTTGTACAGGATCAACCTGGGTGGAGCTCATGCCACGTGGTTCATGCAGAGACTGTTACAATTAAAACATCCACACCATGCCACACAGATCACACTCACAAGAGCACAGGTGAGTAACTACAGTGGAATCCCACTTTACAGCAGGGGTGTAATGATACAAAGTCATCATCATTATTATTGCTATTTTTAATAAAGGTCACGGAGATGATACATCATACTATCAATTGATGTATTGTGATAATTGGTGCCGCAATAACAAGCTACAATGTGTATCGATAGTAAAATCAACTATCAATAACAATCGCAATAGTTTGGCCTGACTGTCGATAGTTTCAATAGTGGGCAAAAGAAACAAATGCATTTTGGCTGCATTATACTTATTGTTTACTTGGTTTAAGTATCTCATGAGTAGATCACATGGTGCGCCAAAACAATCATGGTGGATGAAAAAGTGGGCTTCGTAAGTCTAGTTTTTACAGAGGCGGATCCAGGGGGTTGAGGGGGTTGATTCCCTGATTATTCAAATGCAAGACCGATTTTCTGACGAGGATCGCCACGCCTCCCACATGCTTTATCTAGTACCATCAATCATAGTCAATACCACCCTGGAGCTATCTGATGAAACAGAAGGCATGTTGTACTGGGAGAAAGACCTTCCATTTCCCAAATCCCTTGGGAATGAACTGCAAAGATGGCAAGCTATGTGGCAGACAGCAGAGAAATAACTTCCAAGCAATCTTCTACTAGCACTTGGTGGGTGTGACGAGGATGCTTTTCCAAACATCCATCGTCATCTCCTCATTGCATGCACCCTACCAATCAGTAGTGCTGAAGCTGAGCGGTCCTTTTCGCTCATGAAACAGATCAAGACCTGCTCCAGATCAACGATGTTTGAAGAGCGCTTCTCAGATCTCGCTGTTATTACTATGCATTACTCTGAGAAATTTGAGTAGACGAGATATTTGAGGGCTTTGTAAAAGTTCATCTAAGAAGACCCTTTTCAGGATACATGGTTTGATTTACGATGTATGGAGAAAACGACAAATTACCATCGTTGTTTCTGCTGTCCCTTTTAATCATGCGTTGTTATTAGTTCTGGTTGAGAAATAAGGTAAACTCCAGATTTTATATTATGCCTTCACAAACGCTTTTCGAGTCTCAGGAATGCTGGAAATGGTATTCTGAGAGGGTAAAATCGGAAAAATTTTCGGGTTGGGGGGTCATGGTCCGGAACCCGCCTAGAAGCTCGCACCTGTGGTGCTCGCCATCCACGCTGATGGCCTCGAAAGTTATTAAGGTGTACAACCCCCCTTTCAGGAATTCCTAGATCCACCCCTGTTTTACATTTTACTATTGCGGCAATACTATCGCAAAACTGATCCAACCAATGCGATAATATCGCAATAGTGCCCCAACTATCGCAATACTATTGCAATTATAAAATTTTTCCTAATAGTCACCCCTACTTTACTGACACCCCAATGTTACAGACAGTTTTCTTGGTCCTGGCCAAGCACCCATACATTTTCTCTAAAATTTATGCACTTACACACTGTAACACAGACACCCGTTAATACGGACAATGGACTGATTAAAACAATCTCATAGAAAGTTAACCAACTTAATATGGACAATCGGGCTAATAAGCTTATATCTTAGTGATAAAAATCTCAAATGGGCGAAGTAAGTCAGCTAAACATAATCTAACAGTTTGATTGAAAGAAAATTATGAACATTTGTCTAATTATTGTAATTTTTTGTATCTTAGTGGGGTTAGATACAGTAATTTTTACTGTAATTTTCCTTAAAAGCAATAAAACACTTAAATTATGTGATCCATGTGAACCTTCTTAATACCGACACCCCGTTAATATGGACAGTTTTCATGGTCCCTTATTATTTTTCATGTCTGTATTAATTGGGTTTAAATGAACCAACAATGATCAATGTGACAAGATAAAGGTGATCATAATTGAAGGGGTGAGTGGAATAAAGCCCTAAGTGACTTTTGATCAACTGTTAGATTCTCCTTCCAGTTTGTCTCATATATGCTCATGTAACAAAGGGAGAATTTGGATTCAGATTAGGGCCTTATTTCAGTTTGGGATAAGGCCCTAAGTGACTCCTGATCTATAGCCAAATTCTCCCTTTGTTACATGAGCATATACAAGACAGACTGTAAATAGAATCTAGCAGTTGATCAGAATTCACTTGGGGCTTTATTCCACTCACCCCTTCAATTGTATTTTTATCACACTCATATATGATCCATTTCATTTTGTCATATTGTTTGTTACACAGATGTTTAGGTTGCGTATCCCATGTGCTTGAGTTGACCTTACTTGTACCTTCACTGTTCTTGCACAGGAATTAGTTCACAGTCACACAACCATAGCAACAGATTACTCCAAGGAGCTGGAGGAGTGGGCGTCGCCTGATTATTATGATGACAATGTATACAAAATTCAACTGCCATATGCTCAGGTGGGACGAACAAGTAAAACTTAAATGAACAGTTAGGTATCGTGTGACCTTGGTAAAAATGCTTTAATTTGCAGCACTCGAGATTCAGAAGACCATGTTTTGAGCAAGATATTTTGTTCTGAAATCCTAGTAGGCTGATGGAGACATGCAAATGAAACCATAATTTAATGCACCCCAAAATTGCCATTGACCAAATTAAAACTAATTCCCCCCTCCCCCCAAAAAATAAATAAAAAACAACAACAAAACAAAAACAAAACAAAACTAAGAAAATAAGCCTGATGTTTGGAAAACTTTCTCCATTTTAAAATATTAAAATATTGTCACTCAAGTCTTTCCTGCCCCCTTTTTGCCCCCGTTCAGAATATTGGGTATGAGAATGCCATGATCTAATGTGACATAGAGCAGAGGATGTTAGGACAGTAAAAGCTATAATACTAGAAGACAATTTAAGGCCTTGTTCTTGTTAGCCTGTTCCAGGCTCTCAGATAGTGGGGGCGAGCGAAAAATGTCGGAGCGAGCGAAAAATGTCGGAGCGAGTGAAAAAAAATGAGGGAGGGGGCGGGGGGAAGCCCCCCAACCCCCGCCCCTCCAACCTCAGTCCCCACTCGTTTTTTCTTCGCTACCAACGTTTTTCGCTTGCCCCCACTATCTGAGAGCCTGGAACAGGCTATGTTCTTGTGAGCAGGTCCAGACAGCTCAAAATAGTGGCCCCAAGAATGAAGAAAAAGAAAAGTTGAGGAGGCAGAAACAGGGAAGAAAGCTGCAAGAAATAAATGCCAGAAGAAGAGAAGAAAAGGTAGGAATTTTCCCTGCAGTGATCTTTCCATGCTAAAAAAAAACACCAGATAAGAAACTGCACAACCAAAAACTAAACTGATAGAATCAATTTAGCAGGTAAGTCTTGACAAGCCTAATGACTCACAACTTCTGGAGCTTAACCCAGTATCTGTAGCATGAAGCAGCTGAAAGTATCACTACTTCCCCTCTGGATGGGATGCTAGTCCATCGCAAGGTTATCCCCCAGTATTATGTCGCCAGTACCCATTTATACACCTGGGTGGAGAGAAACAACATGGACCAAAGTTTCTTGTCTAAGAAAACAACACAACAGCAGAGACCAGGCTTGAACCACAGACCTTCAGGTTGAAAGTCCGACGTGCTAATCACTAGACAACCGCACGTCCACAAAATTTTGCAGGGCTGTCAGTAATCATAACTAGCAGGGAAGTGAAGCAAGCTGCCAGAGAAAATTGGTTTCTGACCTTATTGTCAGCCCTGATTTAAGAATAGAAGATAGTCTGATTATAAAGTATAACATTACTTCCTTTTTATCAAGGTACAGTATGATAAAACAATGGTTAGATTGGATAGAGCGGTTTTCCTTTGACTGTCAAAAGTAATTTCGTGATTGCTTTGGTTTTTTATTGCTACGGCTTGTGATTGGCTAAGAAATCTCGTGCCACTTTTTTGACCAATTAGAAGTAAAACCGAAACCAATCGTGACTTACTCGCGTGCGATTTCCCGCACTTGACGCCGGCTACATGTATTTTCTTTGAGTTCTGACTGGTTCATTGGATTGTCTGCCTCTGTTTTGATTGGTCAGAGTAATTACTTCTTTGGTTTTGGTTTTATGAAACTCAAATGAAAACCGCTCTATCTGGAATAACCATATAATATTACCAAAATCTCACCCAATATTTGATTTTGTTGTACTGTACTTTGTAACATCATGCAGTTTGTTAATTACATGTATGATATCTTGTCATCTTGTTCTCAGCTTGCAGAAGAAGAAGAAAGACTACAAGAGCTGCTGAACATTCAAGGACTGGAACTTGAAGACAACAAGAGTTTTAAGGTACATTGTACAGTCCTGTTAAAATACTATTTTCCCATTGAATTATGATGCGTTTTTAAAATGACTAAGAACAAGATTTTCCCAGTTATAGCTTACCCCACTTAAAAGACAATTTAGCTTATTAATCCACATTAACAGAGCTTGCTTGACTGTACCATGTAATTTGGCATTCATCTTACCAATCCCTGAATAGGCCATTTCCGAGTTACGTTATGCCTCGTTGTCAAAGCGAGGCTAGGTGCACAACCTTTCATATGAAAATGAGTTTTATTTGCATTTGAATAAAAACTCATTTTCATAAGAAAGGTTGTGCACCTAGCCTCACTTTGACAACGAGGCATAACGTAACTCGGAAATGGCCTATTACTTAAGAATTCTAAAGGAGAATTATTTCTTTGCAGAGATCATTAATAGCTGCAGGCTTCCAGAGTCCTGAGGTAAATTTTATTATTACAGTCCACGGTCTACTATCGGTTACCTCCCCATCACAGCTTCCTCTTTGCAACGACCTTGTTTTCTGGTACCTTCTTCCTCACTTACATGTACTGTATGTCCAGAAATGCTGTCAAGTATTGTTTAACAAGTACTTCATATTTGACAGAGTTGTTTGTCGTTTTTTATCACTGCATATGACAAATTTAGGTAACTTCATGTCATCATTGTCAAAAGAATAAATTGAGGGTAACGGTTAAGCATATTAAAAGGAATAAGGGCGTGAGAAAATAAATTAAATTAGAATATGTGGCATGAAAACATTTAAATAACGAGTTTTTTACTTAAATGCTTCCATGTCACGCATTCTAATTTAATTTATTTTCTCACGCCCTTATTCCTATAAATATGCTTAACCGTTACCCTCAATTTATTCATTCGACAATGATGACATGAAGTCATCGAAACGTCGTGTAGTTTTCATATCGTTAATTTTCTTGTTAAGATGTTTATCAAAATCGATTTTTATTAAATTTAGGTTAGGTAAATTATTCCATCTGTCGACAATCCTGTGAAAAAAACAACTGTATTTGAGGACATTTGTTCGGGCGCATTTTGCTTTTTTTTTTAAAGAACTGTTGTCAAAAATAATGTCTAAAAGAGTAGTGATCTGAATCAAAGTAGAAATCTATATAAGGGTGAATATCAATGTTAATTAAACCATGTAGGGCCTTAAACAATAACCTTGTGAACTTAAGTTTTTTGATTTATAATTTTCGCTTGTCAACTGTCAATCAAGTGTGAAAATAATTTGTTACATTGTTTGTTTGTTACCCTCTTCCAGAAACCTATCCATATCAGCCACTTCTCTAAAATGGTCGAAAAATTCCTTTCGAGGATGGTCCTTGTAGATAGGTTGGATTGAACCCTCTGTCCTTCCTTTGTTCTAAATTCCCTGCTCTTTTTAATTGGTGAATATTTTAATATTTACACTTGAGATTGATTTTATTGTTTTCTTATGTCAGGCTCTGCAAGCCGCCATAAAGAATCTGACTGCTTCTGTCAGGAAACGAAAGGAGAAGATTGTGGCAATGCAAACAGCTTTGGAACTGGATTCTGAGGTGAGTCAAGAGACTACATGTATGTGAACAATTTAGGGTTGGAGATTTTCACTCCAATCTATTCATAACAGACACTGTCTTGAACTAGTTGACTGTGAAACATTACCGTCCAGTTCCCCCAGCCCCACCCCCTTCCCCCCACCAAAAAAGCGACGCACTGAAAGTAGAGACCACCCGACTTTATACAATTTTCAAATCCTAAAAGTAGTTATTCCCAGGACAGCCCACCAAAAAATATCGAGCCCTTAAAGTGACACTGTCTTGCTTTTTTCCACGTTATATCGCCAAATGCCACCAAATATACAGCTCAAATACACAAAAAGATTCTTTAGAGCAAAACAGAAGCGGTACAGTAAAAACCCACATATAAGAACCTAAAATTTAAGAACCTGTTTGGCTAAAATTTTCATTTCAAACCCCCTTTTCATGAGAACCTATTAAGCCTAAAATTTTTAATAGGTTCCTGTTTCACAAAAATGAAGGCACAGATGAAAATACAGAAAAAAATTTAGTCTAGGTTTAAGTCAGTAAGATTCAAAGAATGAACTAAAATGAAAACCATATCATATTTGCGCCAATACTGGATTACACAATGCAATTGTATTAAGAATACAGTTCCATGTGTCTCTCTCATTTTCGAAGTCACAGTTTTTGAAGCACATTGAAACTTCCTTGCATCTATGTCTTTCCATATCACATATGCCCTGTAGTAGGCCCCATCAAATTAAGAACCTATTTAAGAACTTAAGTAGCGCAAAATCCCACCAAATACCATTTCTATAAGAACCTATTTAAGCTAAGTTGGAAAAATCTAGGTTCTTATACGTGGGTATTAACTGTAGTTTGAAGATAAAGTGCAGGATTACAAGATAAGATAAGACAACTAAGATAACTTTATTATATCACATCCAGGATATCTCTAAAAATCTCAAATTTGATTTCGTGACTGGCGATTAAGAAATCAAAATTACCATTCTTGTAGAATTTGGACTTTTTCAGCCGTTATTTTGTCTGTTTAGTTTTCTTTTTTTTTTTTTTTTTTGCTTTTATCGCTTTTTGCGATTTTTCCTTCCTATTTCAAGATGATTGAGCAAGCTTAAAGTACACCTAACCCCCCAATTTTTTTTTTTTTTTTTGCTTAATCAACTCTATGTACGTTGAAAAGTTGAATAGTTAAATATTTCTTGGTTTGAATGTCATGTTAGTGAGTTAGGGATTTGAATTTACAAAATGCTAATTAGATGACGTCAATTCGGGAATCATTTATTATACAACTACTTGTTTTTACCTCCAAGTAATATTTTTTACGAATCAATTGACTATCCACAGTTTATATTTGGTATTTCTCAAATTGATTTTCCTTAAGTTGTATACTGCGTTAGTTAACGTAGAAATAATGGCAAATTCCCGAATTTACGTCATCTAATTAGCATTTTGTAAATTCAAATCTCTATAACTCACTAACACGACGTTAAAAACAAGAAATATTTAACTATTCAACTTTTCAACGTACATAGAGTTGATTAAGCAAAAACAAATTGTGGGTTAGGTGCACTTTAAAGAGATGGTTTCTCGGTTCGGCGCATGTGCACAGATTAAAATGCTTTATTCGCTTGCTTACCAATTTTATCGGTTAAAAAAACACTCACATTTACTTCAATAATCACATACTATAGCTAGTCCAAACAAAGCGAAGGATGACCAAAATTCACAGAAAATGTCAACAGATTACACCAACAAAGTCAACACTGAATAAAACCTTTGACCCGAAGGATTTATTCTACGCTCTGGTGGCTTTCATGGCACACATTGGTATGTATAATTATCCATTCAATCAGGGTGGTGACTAGAATGGATACTCCAAAATCAGGTTGGACCACCTCGGACGCCTTATTGAGACTTTTATAACGGAGTTACGTCATAGCTTGCACATGCGCCGTACCGTGAAACCCTCCCTTTAAACGAAGTTCCCGGGGGCCGTTTCTCGAAAGACCCGGTAATTACCGGGCCCGGAAAGCTGTTTTATTTTCATTGAAGATTGAGGTTTCAAAAGTTTTGCAGATAATACGATAAAACTATCAGTTAGCTAGGACCCGCGCTTTTATTCTTTAGATTTTGATTTCAATATTTGGCTTCGGGCCCGAAAAGTTACCGGGAGTTTCGAGAAACGGGCCCCTGGCCATAATCGTGAAAACACAATCTTTCCGTCAGGACACTGTTCCTTTAACAGTAATAATAGTAAAAGGCTCGTCAAAACGATGGTAACAACTCTTGCGGCACCACATTCTGTTGTTAGGTCAAAGAGAAAGATGAAATTATTGATGTCGTATCTGAGCAGCCAGTTGAAAGCAAAAAGAGACAGCGGACTCCCAAAGCAGCGGCGGAGGATAAGAGCGGAAAGAGGTTAAAGGAAGAGAAGAAACAAGAGCTACAACAGAAAAGCCAGGAGGACATACAGAGAGAGGAAACGTTTAAAACATGGTTGACCGGCCTACACAGGAGAAGAAAGGTGCGTGTTCTCGACATACAGTAATAGAGAGCTTAAGCAACGACGACGGTAACGCCATGGAAAACGTCACTTGAAAAAAGGATTCGCGCTTTTTTAAACTACTTCAGTTTGCAGTTGTTCCAATTTGTTTAGTTTGTCTCATGTGACTGGATTGTCCAGGAGCTGAATTTGAAGGAATGGCTTACCAGTTCAAAAAGAGAAAGGAAAATGAACCGTCGTGTGTTCACGTTCTCCGCAAAACCTATAATTTGATTATTTGACGTTGTTGTTTTGCAGGGAACGGCAAAGAAATGTACCAAAATGTAAAACGCACGTACAGAGGCATTGTTTTCGCTCATTAAGGTTACAGTGTACCTTCGGGGGTGTCTCCAGTATAACAGCTCTAGCGTCTTAAGATTACACTTAATATACCTAAACCCAGATATCAAATTAAAGATTATACAGCTGGCTATCTAAATATGGAAACCATTTGGTAATAAAGTGAATTGTCGAATTTTTTACGACGTCTTAATTCGAACGTCCGAATCAGCTTTAAAACGCTATAACTCAAAGCGATTATTGTATTTTTCTAATTTGATTTGTTCTCGGGTTTCCGGACACGAAGCGCTAAAAAAACGTGTCGGCGATTTCCCATATTCAATTGCAGTGAAAAGTTACAGAATATTTTCGAAACAGGGAGAAAAAAAATTGGAATGATCGCACGGAAATGGCTCTTGACGAAAAAGTTTTCGGAAATGAGCAATTCGCCGACATGTTTTTGTTGATTATATGTTAGCCTAGCTTCTGTCCAAATTTGAGGAAAATCGAACAAATTTCCTTTGAGTTGTAGCTCTTTAAAGTGTCCCCAACAAGCGAAAAATTAACTTTGAGAAAACAGCGCTTAAAAAAAAAACATATCGCTTAATAAACAAACTCCGCCCACAAAAGTTATACCGTCATTTCTCCGTCAATTTTCACTATTTTTCGATAATTTTTTTTTGGATGAAAGTTCATTCTGTAAACTTTATTTTGACGCCAAAAAAAAATTTCGATAAATTTTCGATCTGAAGGTACACTGTAACCTTAAACCTATTGTTTTGCCGTCGCCGTCGTGGTTGCTTAAGCTCCCTAATCATTTCTTAGAACGGTTTTCAATTGAGTGTCTTAAAAACCAAAACCTAAGTCATCACTCTGGCCAATCACAACAGCCGCAGACAATCCAATGAACCAATCAGAACTCGTAGCAAATACAGGTAACCGGCGCCAAGCGCGGGAAAACAAATGCGAGCAGGTGAAGATTGGGTTTGGTTCTGATTGGTTGAGAATATGGCGCGAGATTTTTTAGCCAATCACAAAGCGTAGCAACGCAAAACTAATGCAGTCGCAAAATTACTTTCGACACCCAATTAAAAACCGCTCTGAAAGCTTGGTGCGGGTTAGTCTCCTGTACGCCACCGTTATTTGGGATGTCAAGCAATTCTTTTGTTGCGTGACGACCCAAATAATAGCTGCGTGACATCTTTCTTGTTGTCGTGAATGTTATGCTAATCATTCAAACTCATTCTTTTTAAAATTTTTTTATACTTATATTTAGTGGACGCTGTGTCCTTTATTGCCTTCGCGCCGGATGTGCGGGCAGCCATTTCCGCTTGTTCAGGATTTGGACAAATTGAAATATAAAGTGGCATATTGATTGGTTTTAAAATTGCAAGTCGTTTGAGAAGAAGAGAGAAATGGAAACTTGTTTGTTTTGAAGAGAGTCTTTTTAGTCTTTGTAAGTGGCACATAAGGCCTCAGTGATTCTTCTCCACTCCTTCCGATTGACAGCCACTGCACGGGCCTCCTCCCAACTTTTTCGCCCCAGGTCTTTATTCCTTTCCTTTTCAGCCATTCCACGTCAGATTGTTCTACCGCTGGAAGCCACTTCAATGCCTTTGTAGGATCTTCATTGGGTTGCACCCTCAAAACACGCGCAATCTTTACTTGTAATACTCACTGTAGTTTCGGTAACTGTGTTGTTTTGTGTTGGCCTGATGCATAACCCCCTAATATACCAGGAGGGGGCCATGACACTGTAAATTCCCCTAAAACATGCCAATCAGTAAATTAGATTAGGTAAAATCAGATTCACAGTTTTGTTGAACGGGTAGAACTTACTGTTGTTTCATGGGCCGTACTGCTTTCAGTAATCTGTACAATATATATATTTTTTTTCAGGAAATACTTGAGGCTCGTCAGCAGCGTTCTCAGAGACGAGAAGAACTGGCGAGCAGACGAAGCCATGCGTCTCTCGAGAGAATGAGAATTTTATCACAGCTGGCCTATGATCCTAACGGTACGTGAGTTTTACTATTGGGACAATTGACTGTTTGTAGTTTGAGAATAATCAAAGGCTCCCATGAGGCAACTCGTAAATAATAAACATTCGGACCCTCCCCTCTCCTGGACGTTTTGTTTCACCGACCCCCACCCCCCGCGTCCAACATTCCCATCCCCCTCCCCTATGATCCTAACGGTACGTGAATTTTACTACTGGGACAATTGACTGTTTGTAGTTTGAGAATAATCAAAGGCTCCTATGAGGCAGTGGGCGGCACGGTGGTCTAGTGGTTAGCGCGTCGGACTTTCAACCCGAAGGTCGGTGGTTCGAGCCTGGTCTCTGCCGTCGTGTTGTCTCTCTCCACCCAGGTGTATAAATGGGTACCGGCGACAAAATGCTGGGGGTAACCCTGCGATGGACATCCCATCCAGGGGGGAGTAGCAATATTCCTAGTTGCTTCATGCTACGGAAACCGGGTTCAGCTCCGACCGTGTGGGCCATCTTGGCCCGTGTGCGACTTTACCTTTACCTATGAGGCAACTCGTAAATACGAAAAGTTCGGACCCTCCCCTCTCCTAGACGTTTTGTTTCATCGATCCCCACCCCCTGCGTCCAACTTCCCATCCCCCTTTCTTTCCCTCGAACACCGTACCCATGGATAAGTCAGGTGACCATTACGTATCGAGGCTCAATGTTAACAGCCGATCGAGGGAAATTTTGCTGCAATGCTAGGATGCTCGAATGCTCGAATGCTGCAATGCTCGAACACCGTACCCATGGATAAGTCAGGTGACCATTACGTATCGAGGGCTCAATGTTAACAGCCGATCGAGGGAAATGTTGCTGCAATGCTAGGATTCGGGTAGAGTCTACCTTCCATAACTCAGAAGTAGGTCGGACACTTATTGAGAATTATATAACGTAATGTCGACACTTAGAATTTTATTTTCAATAAATGTTTAAGTGTAAAAAAGAAAATCTAACATCCCCATTCAAGATTGAACCTGTGACCTCAGCTAGGCTTAGGCTTACATAACCTACCGTACCACTGTACCACCTAGCTTCTCGGGTTGCTTAGTCCTAAATTTAACTATATAAACTGCTACCCCTAACCTCAACTGAAAGCTAACCAGTTACTGCGTTATATAAGTCTCAGTAAGGTGTCCGACCTCCTTCTAAGCTATGGAATCTAGACTCTTCCTAGGATTCGTTTTTGAAACGCTTCGCGTATTCACGAGTTAGAAAAGGAGGAAACAATCTTTCTCGTCTTCGTAATTTTCTCCCGTGAAAAGAGGTCTCCGGCAACAACAACAACAACAAGCCGGGTAGCCGATATAACGCACTAATGAAGTAGAAAATAGTTACATGTAAAGGTCTGGCTAAGAACCTTGTTAACCTCAAAGGCTTTAACAAAGGCGCTGCAATTTTGGTGGAAGCAAAGTCTTTCGTATGAATAACTTTTTGCTCCAACATAAAAACCCATTTTGCTTTGTGCGAAGACAATACCAAGCCTCGTGGTTTCTTTCAGGTCTCCTCGCCATTCACTTTTTTCTCTAATCTTTTATTATTTCCATCATGCGCTGTAAAATGTTGTATATATGGCAAATAAAGAATGAATGAATGAATGAATGAATGAATGAATGAATGAATCGCTAACATAAACAGTAGTTCGTCGACCGAGATTTATAATCACTAGCTTTTATTTCACATTATTTTGATGTGAATATTTGTGGTTGATACCAATGGAAATGTTTGTCGTTGTAGTTCGTGACGACGGTACGACAAGAAGCTCACATAAGAAACCAAAAGAAGATACATTTGGACAAAACGACGAGGACTGGATGGTCTATAGATCCATTGTGAGTATAAGATTAAGCGTTTTTAATAGTGGTAATTAGACTATAGTAATTTGTCAGCAAAACGATACAAAAGATGGTAACGATAATAATGATGATGATGACACTGAATGGTGACGGCGATAACCAGGGTTTGAGCCAGGATTTGATGAGTGGAGGCCAATTTGTCCCTTCAGCTAAGGTTTTAGGGGACATTTTTCATTTCAGAGGAACAATAAGTAAACCCAATGACAACCACCATTTTGAATTTTCCCTGAGACACAAGCCATTAGCATACATGACGAATATATGTTTCAGTTTGCAATGCATTATAGGGCGATTTTGAATCGCATGGCTTTTTCTAAATTTTCTCAATTTGAGAGAGAGCCTTTTACAGCGAAATCAACCGTGCAAACAGCAAAACTTGTTTTCTTAATGTTTTTGGAATCAAAGACTTTCTCGTATCTTTTTTTTATAGGCCATTTTCTGAACAGATGTTCAAGGGGACTGATTGTCCCCTTGTTCGTTTTTCTTAGGGACAATGTAAATTGCAGCGCGGGATTGGCGCAATTGCGTGGCCTGGCTCAAACCCTGGTTCATAACGATACCCACGCCGGTGACAATTACGATGGCGAGGACGGTGACGACTGTCAAGGTGAAAGCAGTAGGGAGCTTTAGCAACCACGATGGCGATGCCAAAGAAAACGTCACTGAAAAAAGAATTTGCGCTCATTTGAACTACTTTGAAATTGTTCCAAATTGTTTAATTTGCCTATTGTTACTGGAATTATTCAATAGCTGAATTGGTAGGGACGGCTTTCAAGTTCAAATAGAGCAAGGAAAATTAACCGTCGTGTGTTCACGTCCTCTAAAAAAACTATAATTTGGTCATTTGACGTTGATGTTTTGCTGGGAACGACAAAGATATGTATTCAGTGTTGTGCGACCCTTGCGATCATATGGAAACCAAAACGTTGCGATCCTTGCGATCGTTACGATCCTTGCGATTGCGATCGCAGAGGTAGAACAATTTCTATCTCTGCGATCCTTGCGATCACTGCGATCGAGAGGTTTTTATATGGAAACCACTCTTGCGATCCTCGCGATCCAAAATGTCCCAAAAAGCATTGCACCCCAAAGCCTTGTATCCCATAATGCACTTAAAGTTTATCGGATCCAGGCCTACTCGACGTTTCCTTGCGATCGCTGCGATCATATGGAAACCTGAGGTCTCAGCGTTTGCAAGGATCGCAAGAATCGCAGCGATCGTCGATCGTAACGATCGCTGCAAAACAACAACGTCAAATGATCAAATTATAGGTTTTGTGGAGAACGTGAACACACGACGGTTAATGTTGCTTTCTCCATTTGAACTGGAAAGCCATTCCTACAAATCAGTTCTGCTCCTGGACAATCCAGTCACATTAGACAAACTAAACAAACTGGAATTACTGCAAAGCAGTTTAAAATAGCGCGAATCCTTTTTTCAAGTGACGTTTTCCTTGGCGTTGCCGTCGTTGCTTAAGGACGGCAAGGACGATGACGGCGATAGTGGCGACGGCAATGACGACGACGGTGATGATAACGTAGGCGTCGACGACGGTGTATTAATTGTATTAAACCTGCTTCTCTTTTTCATGCAGAACAAAGATGCTGGCGACTCCGATAGTGAAAAAGAACAAGAGGAACTGAACGAACTCGAAAATTTACTGAAGAAACACGATCCCGACTTTTCAAAGTGAGTTCCGTGTTACATTTCCGTCATTTCCCTCAGGATTGTAATTTATTACACGGAATGATAATCTGTCTGGAATCTCATAAGCTAGAACAAACGTAGTGCAAGGTACAGGATGCATTTATTCGTTTACAGTAAACTCTCTTTTAAGATAGACACCAATATAATTCGGACACCTCTCTAAGTTGGACATCGATTATTGGATGGTTATGGCCGAATCTCACTTCTTCGTCTGTAACTTAACTCTCTCTAAGACGGACATCAATTATTGGCTGCTTCTGGCCTTACTAAACTTGTTTGTATATGACTAAACTCTCTATAAATATTGAGCCACCTAGCGCTGGTGATACAAACAATGAATCAGAGAATTTGTATCATTTGTACCCTTCACATTCTCATTGCCACGAATTACCACCTTATTACCCACGATCTGTTACTGTTACTGTTACCGTTCCTCTTGCAGACGGTTTGGTGGCAAACCAGAAACTGCTGTGGACTGGGCAGAGTATTATCAGCTTCATCTTGGTGTGGAGAGAATAAGGTGAGAGACAGACACACAGTAATTTTAAGAAGAGCGCGAGGCGAGAGACAGACACAGTAAATCTTTAGAAGACACAGTAATCTTTAGAAGGGGTGGGTACTCCCTTATCTGGCCTTAACGGGCACGTACGGTCCGACAGGGACATGTATATGTTGTGGTTCAATTTTATCCTTGGTTCAAATTTTATTTTCCTTTGTTTTTGGCTGTGGTAATGTATAATAATGAGTTTTAAACAAAGGAAAATAAAATTTGAACCAAGGATAAAATTGAACCACAACATATATATTAATTTATAGAGCCTTCACCACAAGCCGAGTTTTAACAAGCTTTTTGCTGGTGCTAACTTCCGTTGACTTCGGCATTGATGCCACGTTAATTTCGTTAAAATATATTATGTCTTTAAACGGGTAGGAAAATCAGGGAGTCGTGTCTTAAACGGAATCAGGATTTCAGCAGTCCAGCTGCACCTCCCTACCCGGGCGTCTGCCGGGTACCCCAAGGGGGGGGGGGGGGGGGGCATTTCAGCTATGGATAGATGCGCCTTCTCTCGTGTGAATTCATCGTTTGGTTCTTTTTCCCCAGAGTTCCTGAGATTGTGTATCAACCTTCTATGCTGGGTATTGAACAAGCTGGTATAGCAGAGACAATAGATTTTATACTAAACCACTACTCCGCAGATGTGCAAACAGCATTGGTACAGGTACGAATGAAATACTTTTCAAACTTAGCGAATTAACGCAATAATTGTTTAACGATGCTGAATAACTTGGTGTTTTCTTCAACGTTTTCAATTCAACAACGTTCAAAATATTGCCAACATGGTGAATTCCCTTTTCTATCGGCAGGGGCAACGATACAGCGGTATTAGCAAGAAAAGTTTTACAGCCGATCGAGCGAGAGAGTGATCGAGTGAAAATTTGCACTTTTCTACCTCATTGCTGTAACTCCTTCATCACGCTTCGCTTGTTCACGAGTTAAATTATTTTAGTTGAGCAAAAAATAAAATGTTGGAGGATTTGGGGTGCAACTGTTTGCATCAATATATTTTGTTTCTGTTCTATGTATTTGTCGTACTTGTTCTTATTGCGTTTTCAACACATTAATGCTTTGGTTTCCTCTTTTAGAATGTGTTTGTAACAGGAGGAAATACTAAATTTCCAAATTTTCAAGAACGTTTGGAAAGGGAGCTCCTAGCTATCCGACCATTCCAATCTACATTTAAAGTTTCCACCGCAGGTTTGTATTGACTCTTGTACAATTTTTCCGGAGCATGAAATTTTTTTTTCCGTCTTGAGGCTGTGCAATAACTTTTTTTCGAGATTGTTCCATACTTTGCTTTACTTTGGCTCGCTGTGCACAATTTTTTTTCTTTACTTTTCCTGTGCGGGAATTTTTTTGGTAATTGCTCAACCCCCCTCAGAAACAAAATTTCCATACCTAATTGCAGTTTTGTTCTGTCAGTCACGGAACCCGAGTCCGAATGGGTAGGAACAGGAAGAGGGGAACAAGTATCACATGCACAGCTTTGTTGCCCACAACCAAAGTTAAACAAAGCCGTGTCATGTGGTTGTGTTCTGACATCACGTTTGGCGATTTTTTTGCTGTTTGAAGATAATAAAGCAAGCTCCTGGTATGATCGTGAAAACACGATATTTCAGCCCGGACACTGTCCTTTTAACGCGCAAAAAAATCCTACCAGATATGCAGGCTATTACACATTTGTCAGTGAAAATACCACTTATTCATAAAATATTTGTTTTTAATCTCCTGGTTTTGTTTCTGTACTTATTTAACTACATTTTTGTATAGGTAATCTGGTGCTTGATGCATGGTTCGGAGCTCGTAAATGGGCGAGGTCACTGAACAGCAGCCTACGGGCATTCAGTGTCACTAGGGAGGAGTACGACGAGAAAGGAGGAGAATATCTCAAGGAACACTTCGCTTCAAACCTTTACGTACCCACCCCTCCCTAGTCATAACATAACAAGATCTACACAGGGGATCTGTGTAAAGCGTGTTCAAAGTGTGACATGCACAAACCTTAAAAGATTTTTATATCTCGATGTTTGCAATGTGATGCAGCACCAGTGAATTAAGTTATAAATAAAAACTCTCCTGTAAATATATTATTGTAAATAAATAGAAATGTCCCTTTGGTTTCCCATTAATTCCTTTCACGCTGTCTTTTCCTTTTCTAACCTTCTATTTCCTTTTCCCTTTCTTTGCCCACTTTCTTTACGGGCTTAAGTCAGGGTTATCTTTGGTTAGCCGGCTGTGTTACGTAAATTTTGTGGTATGATTCTTTCTCCTGTTCGGTCATTGTTGTAATAGACTTTATGGAGGTTGAACCTTCCTGTTTGCGGTTCAACTGAACGTAATTGTTCCTCTGTCATTCTGTGGTGACATCTTCAGAGCTGACTGGTTGTGTTGTAGTTATTTCGTTCTTCCCACAGTAACTCAGGCCACAAACTCAAGTTCCTTGCGTCGCGCGTCCAATAGTCTTGTGATGTTAACTGACCAGTGCTACGGCTGTTTTAACACTAGTCCTTTTCGAGGCGGGATACAAGCCTCCAAAGCACATCGCCAATCTTGCGTTTCATGGAATTTCAGCAGAATGTCAAAAACTGAAAACAATAGCAGGAAACCAGTTATTATGGAAAACTGTATTTTAAAAGTCATTTGATTTAACAATCCGAAAGCCTAGTACCCAGGCGTCCCCTTCCCGAAAACCTAGATTATTGGTGCAAATTCATGATGACTTTTGTCATCCATGGCCAATGGCAATGAAGTACGTTGTCTCGTCGACACACAGCTTGTTCTCAGGGCTGCACTGGAAGAGAAGGCCTTGACTAGCCTGACCACTATGTTCAGAACATACAAAGAAAGGCTGCAGATAGGGCAAGTACTAGTGTGGTGCCAATGAAGGAAAAAATAAGTGGCTTAAGTAAATTGGCGACGATTAGTCAGCTCTGTGTCCAATTTACTCAGATGTTCGCAAAGTTTTGTGCTTGGCCACTGATGTAACACCACAGTTAAATTAGAAACTAATTCCTTTATCCTTTTACTATATAACAGAGTGAAAACACAAGAGGCCGGAATCGTTTTCAGGGTTACATGCCCAGGAAGATCTTGGAAAGTCCTGAAATTGTACCTTGGCCTTCTCCAAGTCTGAAAAATCTGGACAACTATGTATTTATTTCCAACTATTTATCTTTGTAGCCCTAAAACTATAAAAGAGATTTGGAAAGGTCCTACACATTCAGTTTGTTTTCTTATGCAGGGTTCGTACGGTCATTTTAATTTTCTAGGCCTGGAAAGTCATGGAATTCATGTGTGGGTCATGGAAAATTATGTTCATGGTACAAAATCAATAAGGCAGTATACGCTGTGAGAAAAATAAAGCAAGATGATCGTTTTGACAAAATTTTGAAAACAAATGCTTAACTCTAGGTCATAGAAAGTCATGGAATTTTAAAATCTGAAAAGAGCACGAACCCTATAATAAATAGTCAAAGGAGAGGAATGTTCTTCAGTCAGTATTAAAAATCGCAGGTGCATGTATTAAGGAAGGATAATGGTTTTGTCGGTGACATGTAATGCTTTGCAGGATCCAGTGGCTGCACGTTTGAACGCATACCTTGGTTAACTGTAAGCACCTTTGAAAAGGAGTGGTTTCCAGGCTCGCTCTTTCTTTCCATGTACTCGTCGATAGGTAGCCGGGCTGTACTCAAATTTTTAGCCTCGGCGCGAGACCTCGTCCTCTCCTAAAAACACAACAGCATTTATTAGTCATTTTGAAAGAACAAAGCAATAAAGACATCACGATCAACTACCTTAAGTGGAACAATTACATTTAAGTCGAGTTTAACCCGAGAGTTTTTTTTTTACATGTAATACCGATAGTTACCTTCAGTACGTGATGATCAACAAGTCCGCCAATGATGTAAATTCTGTCTTTGTTAAGCGCCTCGAGCACTGAAACAAAACAAAAATGGTGCAGTTACTCGTTATATGATAAGTACGTGGGTAGTTTATGGGGAGGAAATGGCCATGTCAAACTGTTCGTCAGTCAAGGCTGTATTTACTTGTGGAACCTCTGAAACGGCGGTTTTTAATTGAGTATCGAAAGTTATTTTGTGACTGCTTTGGTTTTGCATTGCTACGCTTTGTGATTGGCCAAAAAATCTCGTGCCTCTTTCTCAACCAATCAGAAATAAAACCAAAACCAATCGTGACTTGCTCGCACGCGTTTTCCCGCGCTTGGCGCCGGCTGCATATATTTGCTTCGAGTTGTGATTGGTTCATTGGATTGTCTGCGTGTGTTGTGATTGGTCAGAGTGATTGCTTTGGTTTGGGGTTTACGACACTCGATTGAAAACCGCTCTATAACGTGTTGGTTGTGTGAGTACAAGGTAAATACTATTTCTTACCGTGAGGAGAGTCCGGTGTAAGATATACAATGTCTTCGGGATCGAACATTCTCAAATAACTCGCCTCTGATTTGTGAACCTAAGACAAAAAAAAAAAAGAAACAGAAAGACAAAGACTTCGGTTTTAAAAGAGCAGAAACGGAAACTTTTAAAACTGATTTTCAAGCAGCTTAACAAACTAATAATAGAACTTAAAACATGAAGTACGATTTTCTATGTAAAATTGAAAGCAGGCGAAAGTAAAGTTCGAAATTTGCAATGTAAGTTGTTCTTAGTGCTCGCGAGCTAAATGTTCGAATTAACCCTTTCACTCTCAGAATCATATTATGGAGATATAAGTGCTGTTTTGTTCCAACATTTGAGTCTGTCGAAGAAATCCTATAGTGTGACCATTCAAATGAAACCTCTTCGGCAGTACTTTTGCATAAGAAATTCTATAGTGGGACCATTTAAATGAAACCTCTTCGGCAGTACTTTTGCATGGTACCAATTGTTTTTCAATATTTTACACAATGACATTTGGGACTTTTCTCGAATTTTGATTTTTGACACTACTGGGAGTAAAAGAGGAATTAAGCCTGGCTCTCATATGCAGCAAGTGTACATACAGTCGACGAAAAAAACTGGCACTCGTTCGTTCACTCACCATCAGCTTGTCAAAGTCTAAAGATTGCCTCATGCACTCTCGGTACACTCTGCCATTCGTATCCAGTCCCGTCAGATGGAGGTGAACAGGGCAGACTGACTTCATGTTAGAACCATACAGCTGTCGCAACTGAGCGGCAAGTTTGGTTATCTCCTGCAAATAGCCCGATTCAGTTATTCACTGGGATGACTTTCAAGGCTAACCCAAATCTACTCGTGCTTTTACAACTGTTACTACTCCTCTTCTTTTACCTAGAGTTTTGGTCGAACTAATCCCCATAATACAGGATAATTAACAATTAGATTATGAGCTCGAGATTTCTATCACGGATAGAAATCAAGGGCCAATAATCTAATAGCGCTTTTCGCGGTTAATTTCTGGCAATTACGTAGTTTCTGCCCGAAATTGCCTCGCAACCACGTTGACTTTTATTGTAATGTAAGGCCTGGTTCACACGTGCGACGCAAATGCAAATGCAAATGCAAGCGCAAACGCAAGCGAACAAGTGCTTTTCACCTTGCGTTTGCGCTTGCATTTGCGTTGAGCCCGGTTCACACGTGTGAAACGCAAACGCAAGTGCAAATGCAAATGCAAGGAAATGAAAATTTTTCCATTCCTTGCGTTTGCATTTGCACTTGCGTTTGCATTTGCGTCGCACGTGTGAACCAGGCTTAAATGAGAAGGGTTAACCGCGAAAGGGGCTATTGTTTTAGTATACTTAACAACAAATACTCTTCAGACACTTCGAAAACACGAAGAAGCGGCCGCCATTAGGCTACTCACTCTACTCACTTTCTACAACAGAATAGATAGTGAGTAGCGTAGCCAATAAGAAAACAGCATTCGTGATAGAACATTGGTAGATTTATACTAAAAAGGGATAGAGTTGAACCTCCCGTAAGCGACCACCCAAAATGCAAAGGCAAGGCGATCCTGTAAGCCCGTAGTTACTTCAATATACAAAGCACCTGTCGGCGAAAAACGTTGTATTATGTAGAATTTTGATGCAGGCGACAAAATTCGTTTTATTTGAGTTGAAATGTAACACAACGTTCAGTTTGCGTCTATAGTGACATCGAAATATGGGTGAGTGGTCGCTTACCGAAGGTTAAAAACAATAGAGAAATGCAACTCACCATTGTTGATAGTGGTCGCGGTCGCGGTCGCGGTCGCGGTCGCGGTCGCGGTCGCTTACGAGACGATTTCACTGGAAAACGTTTGGTACTTTGGAAAAGTGGTCGTTTAGGATCGAGAGGTGGTCGCATATGGAGGTTTAACTGAAGTTAGTAAGTAAAACTTTGTTTCCTTCTCCCTACCTGGCTCCCTA
Organism: Cladopsammia gracilis; assembly: GCA_022457155.1. NCBI lineage: Eukaryota > Metazoa > Cnidaria > Anthozoa > Scleractinia > Dendrophylliidae > Cladopsammia > Cladopsammia gracilis. The sequence continues at coordinate 495,221 of JAJGOT010000154.1, forward strand.
ACGAAAATGAACATGCTAAATACAGTCGACCTTCCGCTAACGGACACTAAGTCATGTCCCAGCCACATATAAACACTACATTCGTAACCTCCCATTCCAAAAGCAATATGAAAATTAGTGAGGAGTTAGTTTATAAAGAAACTGGTGCTGCGTCGGTGGGGGAGAGAAACATGAAAAAATGGTTTTATCAGCTGAGTTGATAAGGTAAACTGGGCACCGTAAAAAGATTTTAAAAAGCTGACGTTTCGAGCGCTAGTCCATTGTCGGAGCGAATGACAAAGGTGAATGGGTTCCCTAGACGGTGAATGGGTTCCCTAGGGGTGGGGGTGTAGAGTTAAAGACGGTGAATGGGTTCCCTAGGGGTGGGGGTGTAGAGTTAAAGACGGTAACTGGCGAGGGAAGGGAGGGAGGCTCCGCTTCCCGATTTAGGGCCTGTTTACATGAAAGAAGGGTGCCCCTACTAGGTAGGGGCACTCTACCTGGTAGGGTTGAAGATATCTCCGTTCCACATGCATTGTTTTCAACAGTGTAGGGGCACCCTACCTAGTAGGGTCAGAAGTCAGCGCCAGTTCACATGCGGAATGTTATCCCTAGCTGGGAGGGCTAAGATACTATTCTAGTATCAATGGACGTCTCTACCTTGTACACAAATATACCTCAAGAAGAAGGAATGAATATAGTATCCAAAGCATACGAAAAGTTCCACAAACATAACACACCGATCCCTACACAATACCAAAGGGAAATGCTTGGCTTAATCCTTAACGAAAATTCGTTTCAATTCAATGGGGAGAACTTTCTCCAAACACATGGAACCGCTATGGGAACGAAAATGGCAGTGTCCTATGCCAATATTTTCATGGCGGAAATTGAAACGAAATTAATCCAACAAAGCGCGATACCAAGCCAATAGAATCGAAAGAGAATGGAAACGCTACATTGATGACGTTTTCTCCCTTTGGGATTACGATAGAAAAAATGTAGAACGTTTTATTGACCAAGCTAACAAATTCCACCCTACTATCAAATTTACGGCCGAAATATGAGAGAAATCACTTTTCTCGACACCACAGTGTTTAAGGGGAAAGATTCACAAAAGATTCCATCTTGGATATCAAAACTCACTACAAGCCGACCGAGACCTTTCAGTACACACACTTCGCTTCGTGCCACCTACCAGGCGTAAAATATAGATTCATTAAAGGCGTTTTGCCTCTAGGCAGTCAGCACTTACACAAAAGAAAAAAAGGTCACGAGAGGATACTGCCTATTGTCACAACGTACCATCCGGCGGTTAAAAATTTAAAACAAATATTGATGGAACATTGGAGCTTTATACAAAATCAGCCTTTGCTGAAAACAATTTTTGAAAAACCTCCAATAATCTCCTACAAAAAGGGAAAATTCCTCAAAGACACGCTTGTCAAAGCAATCTTATAATTTGAAGGCGACTATGCGACGCGAACTAAAAAGCCACATGGGGAGTCCGTGCAGGTCTGTCATTACCTTTTTATCACGTCACGCGCTTGTGACAGTAACACGAGAACACACAAACTCAACCCTAATCCCTAGGGACAACCCTATCTTGACCTTTCACATGGGCTTTTGTGAACAAAACTTGGCCCTACCTAGGTAGGGTTTCCCTACCCAAGAGGTAGGGAAAGCTACCCAAGAGGTAGGGAAACCCTACCCCTAGGGGCGCCCTACCTCGCATGTAAAACAAACCGTGTAATACAAAGGAGAAGGGAAACTCTACTAGGTAGGGAAACCCTACCAGGTAGGGGCACCCTCCCTCATGTAAACAGGCCCTTGCTTTTCTTCGGCTCTCACAGCTCTCGCTAATTTCTTTTAACCATCTCTACAACCATTAAAGAATCTGACCCACCCAGTTTGCATTGCGCGCCTACGTTGGTTCATCCTCCCCGAAAGTCCATTCTCTATTTTCGAATTGCCCATAATACACTTTGTTTGCCCCCCAAATTTTGCATAAACTATTGTTTTGAAATGCTCTTGGGAATATGCAGTCCTCCCAAGAGCATTTCAAAACAATAGTTTATGCAAAATTTGGGGGGCAAACAAAGTGTATTATGGGCAATTCGAAAATAGAGAATACTGTATTGTAGATGAGAAATTCACTCGTGCAAGAGGTGATATGTTTGCCCAAATATGGAATAGAGCAGTATCATAGCAATAAGAGAAGCGCGCAATGGGTCAGACTCTTTAAGAAGTCTGTTCACGGCCTCAGAAACTTGATCAAGAAAGCTTTCGGATGAATGGAGCAGATGAAGTGATTACCAAAGCAGTAAAGAAAGTAACTTGGAAAATGAAAACTTCAAACCGACTAAACAAAGCTACACTGACCTTGTTACTCATGTCTTCTGATAATGTAAAATCAATCGCCACCCTCTGTCCTCCATTCCTCATTGCGTTTTCTACTCTTTCTTTTTGAAGTTTCTTCTGTAAAATTTTCGGAACGTGGTTTTCGTCTTCTGGCAGCATAACAAGTGACAGAATTAAAAATATGAAAAGACAGGAAACTAAAAAGTGGAGTTTATTAACGACCCACACCTAAATAGTCTTAAATAGTCGTGCTGGTATTGAATACAGGAGTTGCTAACACATCGGCATGTTTAGTTATTCGTTTCAGAATGTTTTGTTTGCAGATGAAGGATTGAAAACCTTTCATGACAAGACGAACCTCATTTAAAAAAAATTAATGACGATTGAAAAATATTAATAACAAACAAAAACAAGCAAAAACTAACGATAAAAGAGTCTTGGCGCCATTGTCAAGGGAAACTAAATTAAATATGAGATCACTCTTAGTTACTCTTGTGATCGCATATTTAATTTAGTTTCCCTTGACAATGGCGCCAAGATGTCGCCGAAACATCGAACTCTTTCATCGTTAGTTTTTGCTTGTATATGTTTATCCAAATCACTGTTGATTTAAACAAAAACAAACAAACAAAATTAAGTAAATACTGTATATAAGCAATGTACCTTTTAGAGTCACAGGTACGTCTGTAAATTTCTTGTCTTCCATTTTTTCTACCCGCTTTCGTTTAAAGATTTCCTGAAATAAATATTAGTAAAATAAAATAGTCTGATTAAAACGTTGTAACTGATTAAGTGTAACAACACAAACAAAGATGTAACAATATTTTGATGGAGTATTTTGTGTTCAATGTGCTGATAGCATCATTCGGTGACAAAAAAATTACCTTTTTTCTTTTCAATCTTACCAAGGACTTCATCTCACTTTTCTGTGGACATAAGAAAAGTTGTATAATATAATTAATATTAGCTGCATCTTTGTTCTTACGTTATTGACCATATTTTGTACTGTTTTCAAGATGGCTTAGTGTTCAGTTTTGTTCAAACACAGACAACCAAAGCGCACTAAGGAGAGTTTATAAGTTATGTCTAAGAGACTTATTAGTAGGTAACATGGGTATGGCCGACCATTGAGGAAAAAAGATATTCCAAAATAACTTATAGAAGCTGTACTGAGCGATAAAAAGACAGGAAAGTACAGTAGCTAAGGGTGAACTTTTTTAAAAGATACTCAAAACTGTGGGAAGGACTTACAGACAGGAGAGACATTTCTTTCTTTAATTCACCAATCATCATCCGAATTTCTTCTATGTTTTGTACATTATCCATTTGCATGCTTACACCATGAAACCTGGACAGACTGAAAACAATGACAAATAGATTTTGAAACATTAAACAAACTACATGACAATCAAAGGCTCCTATGAGCCAACCCGTCAATACAAGACGTTCGGACCATCCCCTCTCCTAGACGTTTTGCTCCCCCCCCCCACCACCCCACCCCACCCTCCCCTCACTCCAATGCTGTCCCCATAGCCCGTTTCACAGATACGGCAGCCATATTGATTTTGCCCCAAGGGCATCCCATAATGAACATTGAAAGCAAAGGAATATATTAATTTGAATGCTCATTATGGGATGCTCTGGGGGCAAAATCCGGTATCTGCGAAACGGCCTATGAATTTGGCGGTGACCATTACATATCGCGGGCTCAATGTCAACAGCTGATCGAGCAATTGAGTGATTGAGTTAAATTTTGTCCCACTGCAGCTATAACTGGGTGTTCAACACTTAACATATTCACGCGTTAAAAAGGATGACAGTTAAATTTAAAACAGAGTTTAGTGCCACGAATGTCAAATTATCATATCCTGGGATTCTCAGGTGAAATCTAAAGAGATATATATTGAGATAATCAGGATGACAAACAGATCAAATATATGCACAAATCACTTGACAACACCATAAGCAAAGAGATTGAACTGAAGTAGTGCATTTTGATCTCCTAACCTTGTACTCCTTTTGGTTTAATACAGAAGCAGCAATGAGTGAGCTAGGGATGGAGGCACGAAGGGACGACAGTTGAGAAGATGAGCCTTTTCACAAGCTAGGTACAGTTGAACCATGCCTTATGACTACCTATTAACACGACCACCTAGTGTAGTTATTATGACTACTTTTTGGGAGCACAAAAAAGAGCTCATTCAGTTATTTTCCCATAAATAAACCTCTATAATCCAACCAACTTATTAATATGATATGTAAGACCCAACAGTGGTTGCCTTAATGGAGTTTCACTGTAACTGTTCCATTACCGGTTTATGTGTTTACTTCAAACATTTGAAAGGCATCAAAACAATCAATATTATTATTTCCTCACTAGTATCCACAAAATCTGATGAGATGCTGTTTTACGTTAGGAAGAGGTGTCTGATGGACTTCACACAGCTCCAGGTATTGATCCACTACATCCAAAACTGCTGGCTGCTTCTTACAAAACAGTGCTGGGTTGGCTTCTAAAGAGTCTTTAAAAAGTGAAACAAAACAAAAATGATGCAACACAATGCTGATGGGCAACACATGAACTGCCACATGGTTAGCTTAACTGATAGAGCACCAGTCTGCAGAGCGGGAGGTTGTGGGTTGAAATGCCAGCCGGACCAACACTCAGGGTCTTAAAATAACTGAGGACAAAGGTGCTGCCTTTAATATGACATCTGTAAATGTTTGGACCTTCACATGGCTTGGATGACCATGTAGAAATGGCAGTCCCATCTCTAATGGGCATAAAAAGAACCACTGAGGATGTAACAAAACCCTGCCTGTGACCACCATCAGTGCCATACATTGTTCATGGGTGGGGTTGGGGAGGTGAGATCAACCATGGACCAATGGCAGCTGCTTGAAGTGCCTTCAAACCCAATCTCATTTCCATAGGCATAAGTGTATGTAAAGTGCCATGAGAATGTGATATTTGCTCTATATAAGTCTCTTCTTCCTTCTTCCTTTAAAATAAGTTTCTGTCTGATCATGAATGGCCAGGCTACCAACCAAAAAATTAATGCACATTTATGACAGTCAGAAAATGTGTTATTTGAAAGTTACAAACAACTAGTTCAGTATCTTCCTCTACTTGTAAGAATTTGATAAACAGTTGGTGGGCTGCCTACTGACCTGAATGGATGGACATTGCATACATTCCTCTAATACTTACAGATAATCTAGAGAACACCTAAGCAGCTGCACAAGGACTGTAGCCCTTCATAGGCGGTTTGTGGCGGTTTAGGTGTCAACGGGTTAAACAAATTTTTGTGGATTGGTGTTAACGACCAAAATAAACAAATTATCCATCACAGTGAACAGGTCCCTTACCAGAAACAGCTACACCTTGGACTCCAGTGTATTCAATGCATTTATCAATTTCCCACAAAGACGATGAACCCACATCAAGAATTAATGGCAGGGACACAGACTCACTATATATTAGAAACAAAAATGCAAAATGACATCTTATCTTATCACAGTGAAACATGTTTCCCTTTGAGGTGTTCACATCAGGCAGGGTATTGTGTGAATCATGATTGAAACATGTTTATTCTGAGCATGATTGAAACTATCTCACGAGGTAGTTTCGATCTACAGTGTAAGCCAGATGAAACACATTAGTTCAAATGCCATCTCCTTGTTAATAAGTGAAATTAAACCTCAAAATCATGCAACAGAAAGTTCGAGCTCTATTTTTTTTTCTGTTCATGTGTACTTAGAAATATTTTTTTTCCAGGTTATTCATGTTTTGTGAAACAGCATAAATTATAGAACCAGGCGTGAATTAAAAAAAAAAGTGTTTTGAGATAAACAAAAATTAATATAATATGAACAATGAAATATTGCAAACATGTTTACAGGAAACAAGATTCGTTGAAACAAGTCATGTTTACTGTAAACATGTTTTGGTCCTGGTGTGAACACAGCATCAGCCACAGACCACTTTATTTCTTTGTATTTTTTTAAAAACGTGTTGGACAAGCATGTTTGGGTTTCTGACAATCGAGTTCTTCCTGATGCTTTAACACTTTCACTCCCAGAGTCAAATCAGTTGCTAATCAAATGTTCCTCTTGTTACCGGATGGTCTTTACTGAATCCCAGTCTTTCTTAGTGATGAGGAAGTTAACCTTTTCTGGCCTGTGTTTGTGGAGCAGCAGAAGCTAAAAAAGTAATAACAACAGACAAGCCTTTGAAGCAAAGCAGTTCAAGATTTAAATTAATACCAGTCACTAGTTATCTTAATAAGTATGTTTCTGTGTTTTATTAATAATGCGGAGGTAATGCACATTGTACATGTATGTTGCTGTTTTCTGGTTCCACTTTTCTTGATTTATTTTTACTCTTTTTATCTTCGTGTTGCAATTAGTTTCAGCTAATTGTTAAACTTTCGGTTCACTGAAAAGAACATGATTGTACTATAACTGGCTGGTGTAATCCGAGATGAGATGGGAACAAAATGGACGGAGAAGAAGGAGGAGGGTAAAGAACCCCCGAGTCCTATATGCTACAATGTTGCTCAGCTATGATAAATATCTTCAATTAGGTGAACCTTGTTAATACAACCACCCTGTTTAAACAGCCAGTGGCCCTGTGGTGACTGGATTAATGGGCTTCCACTGTACCTTGCACCCTGCTTCTTGAAGTAACTTTCCTTTCCTTATTGTGTCATCAACTTTTTGCTGACTGAAAGGAAGCTTGCAAAGAATGGGTGCTTTACACTCTTGGTGAACACGTTTGATGTAACTAAGCCAAGAATTCCATTTGTCATCTTCATCAGTAGGACATGTACCAAAACTGGAGATGTTACAGTTAGTGATATCAACAGCATCACAGATGTTGTTTAATCCATTCACAGTCTCCACAAGACTATCAGCATCATCTGAAAACAGCTAACAAAACAATGATTTTGTAAAGTGTTAAATGGTTGTCTATTCATCATGCTTTACAAGCTATACATGTACAATGAACAGTAGAAACCACAACTACAAACCAATGAGAGGTGCCGGATCTGTGACAAAGATCTGGATCAGTAGAAAAACTTGAAAAACGTGTTATTTTACATTTATGCACGTACATGTTAACAGAAAGTCAAATAAGCTCATGAATTAACGACTTTGTTCACAACATTCTATTACTCTAGTCACATGCAAAGGAGTGAGCACCTTCACTGAAAACTGCAGTTTACATTTTCCCATGATTTTCTTGGTAACCAACTACCACAAATCCTCTATTAAGCCCCCCCAACAACCCCCCCCCCCCCCCCCCGGCCAATAAGACCCCCTGTTTGGAGCAAGAAATAAAAAAAATATAACGAAATATAACGACTGACTGTATAACCAGTACATTTGTACCATTCCAATCCTGGCACAAATTCATGTACACAGTACTCGTGAGCTTTGGGGAAAATATAACCGGTAGTTGTACTAAAAATAATAATTATTATGGTAATCAATGAGTGGTGAACTGCTTGTGTTTCGCTAAACTGTATTAAGCCCCAGCCCTCCACCTTCCCTCAAAAACACTTGCAATCAATAAGCGCCCCCCCCCCCCCCCCCCAACGGGGGGGGGGGGGGGGGGGGGGGCTTAAAAGAGGATTTACGGTATACAGTACTGTACTTCTTTCTGTCCCCCCCCCCCCGCTCTAATAAAATGTCTAACCTGGACAATCAACGGCCGATCGCCCTGTCTCGTCGATGAAATTCCAAACACACTGTCCACATTTTCAAAACAATCGAGCGCTTTCACCACGTTTGTAAAACACAGATGAACACCCAAATTTCTCAAAAGTATCCTCCAGGAAAGATCTTCTAAATTAGAAAACGGTGATGCGATATAACGGCAGTTAGAAAGAAACTTCAATGATGACATGTTCAAAGCGAAAACACAAAAAAATTGTCGATCACATCTTGCGCGCTGTTCGCCGCCATTTTGGATTTGATGTTTTCGTTCCCAGTTTTCCCCCAATCTATCAAGGAGTCCTGGGAAGTAACAGATCACCGGAAACTCTCACTCGGCGACCGGCCATATTTAGTTTAGTTTTTGTCCACAGCGATGGCGTTACGGCCGGCTTTTATGATCTCTTTGTATATTAGATAACTTCCTTTCAAAGATATGAAGTTTACAGAGCATCTTGGTGCTCATTTAACTCCCGAATGGCGGAGCCAGTACATACGATATGAGGTAAAATACGATAAAAAATATTGCGATCGATATTATGTATGATAAGGAATCTGTTGCGAGCTCGAGCTTACATTAGTAGCTGCCGATTCTTGTCAGAAGACAATGCTTTACATGTAAATTTAAGTCAGATTATTAATTTGGCTTTTCTTTTTTGTTATCTTTACTGATTTTGGTTGTTTTTGGATTTATTTATTTCTTTATTTGGGGGTAAAAGATAGTGTTTCAGAAAACGTGCCGTAATGTCGAGTGATCTTGTGACCGAATTAGAACGCAACAAAACAGTACATTTATGCAGTAGGAAATGGTCTGTTTGTTGTTTATTTTAATTGGCTGCTCAAGATTGACCAGACGTGGAAGTAATCACATAGTTTATAACAAATAATACTAACAATGACGCGTTTTTCGGGTGAAAAATAAACATGGGAAAATCATTTACAACTGAATTCTGAAATATGAAAGCGATGATATTGTTATACATGTACATGTACTGGTTTGTTTAACAGTATTAAGCTTACTCATATAACTAAATGGTAACTAATCTATGATCATTGACATCAATAAGTAACTGATGGGTCATAAGCAAAGAGTAATCAACTGATAAGTCATTGATTATTTCCCATAATCAAATGCAAGTAATTCATGACTATTCTTTGGTCTGTTGATTACTCATCAATGATGTCATTGATTACTCATCAATGCAATTGAGTAGTCATTCAGGGATGTAGATAATAGCCAGGAGCCGGGGAAATTACCCGGCTGTGAACTTCATTTTTCCGGCTGTTAAAGCCTAGTGCAGCTTTACAAGGACTACATTTTTCTATTTTTTACCAGTCTGTCAGTTCTATTCCTGCCAGTTAAAAACTGAATCTTCATCCCTGGTCATTGATGTTAATGATTACTCATTGATTATCAGCAATAATCAATGACCAATCAACTGATTACTCATTGATTACTCATTAATGTCATTAATTTGGTTGATTAGTTTTTAATAACTGGTATATGAAGTCACTAAGAAAATTCCTGTTCCTCAAAACATTTTTGGTGGAGTGTGTGGCTGACCTTATCGCACCCATTTTCAGACCACAATTTGTTGATTTCTCCACAGGCAGCTGCAGCCCAAGCTCATGTCACAACAAAGCAAAGGATTAATTATTAGCAGTGTGTGAGTTGGGATGTGACCCTTCAGTGAAAGCAGTATTGGGTTAAATGGCAGCCACTGAAAATTTGAGTGCTTTATTATAAGACATTGTATGGGGAAAAATAATGTAGATTTTGAATGCTAAATAAAGCAAAATTTAGACCTTGTTTCGATAAATCCACTTTATTAAAGTGCACCTAACCCCCCAATTTTTTTTTCTTAATCAACTCTATGTACGTTGAAAAGATGAATATCTCTTGTTTTTAACTTTGCGTTAGTGAGTTATAGAGATTTGAATTTACAAAATGCTAATTAGATGATGTCAATAAATGATTCCCGAATTGACATCATCTAATTAGCATTTTGTAAATTCAAATCTCTATAACTCACTAACGTGACGTTAAAAACAAGAAATATTTAACTATTCAACCTTTCAATGTACATAGAGTTGACTAAGCAAAAAAAAAAAATGGGGGTTAGGTGTACTTTAAACTCACCTCTGGCATATTCTTTTGTCCTTTGGGGTTTTTCTAGCCATTTCAAGTTTCTTTGTCACCACTGTCATTCCCTTGATAAGACGGATTTGAAGGGAATATACACTTTCATTGAAGCATCACATCCCAACTCACACACTGCTAATAATAATTATGAATCCTTTGCTTTCTCATGACATGAGCGTGGGCTGCCTGTGATATTTCCCACCTATTCAATTGTCAGATCAAACCCACCAAAGGTTTCCCCCTTTTCAAGTCAAGATGGCAAAAATCTATGCTTAATTTCAGATTGGAAGGCAAATCATACCATTTTCAATTTGAAAAGTTTTTCTATACCCAATTTCTGATTAAAATGGCCATGTGGTCATTATATTAATCACCCAAGATGAATTCCGTTTATTCCCTTACAGACTATATTGTTAATAATATTATTTCTTTCTGCTATGGAGACATAAGAAGGGATAACATGTATTTTGATATAGGGGATTTAAAAATGCTTAAGTCTCCAGGTGTTGTAAGTAAGGATTTAATAACTTAAATATTAAGAAGGGGTGCGTGGAATAAGGCCCTAAGTGACTTTCGATGTAATGTCAAATTCTCCCTGTGTTTCACAAGGGAATACAAGGCAATTTTAGGGCTTTTTTCCAGGCACCCCTTCATTTGTAAAATTAATATTGTAATATGCTGTCGAATAAATGCAACAAAGAATTCTAAGATCAAACCCCATACCCTTTGGCTATAATGCGGTATTGACCATGGCCAGTATTAGTATTAACCAAATCAAATAGGTTGATTGAATTTTTGTTTACAAACTGCAGCAACTTAAAGAAGTTCTCTACGATGGACTGGAAAAGATGCCGTCAAAGGATGGTAAGAAATGCCTTGGGTTTACTTGTTGGTGGGGGGGGGGGGGGGGGGTAACTTTTCTCAAAGTTGTTTGCTTCTTCTTCTTTTGTCACTTGCATTGTACCAAATTTACACGAGAAATTTTCCTCATTACCGATCCTGTGATGTTATCAATATTTTTAGGCACTGAAGCAGGAAAAATAGTTTTGGTAGGGGTATTTTCCTCATCCATTCAAATGTCAAATTTAAATTACAAAAGGCGCAAAAAGTAATTTTAATAGTTTGACAGAGCTCTGCACCCTGCAAAGTTTGCACCAAAATGATATCACTTGATTTGATTTCCAGAAAGGGAAACAAGTCGCCACTCATCTTTTGTGCTCACTGAGCTTGTGACTTGTTGGCAAATCCAAGGAGTTGCTCTTTTGATATTATTGGATAGTATTCTTGGCTGCTTTGTGTGGCACTGTAAGTCTACATGCATACTCAAAAGCTGATGTTAATGTTAGCCCATCAGCCTTTATTTGGGGCAGAGCGGTGGGGGGGGGGGGGGGAGGGGGGAACGGGAACGGGAAAGATAGGGTCAGAAACATGGAAAATGTGACATTTGTGAGATACAGGTAGGGAAGAGCAGGCAAAATGGGAAATGTTGTTATAACTTTGCAATTTTCTGCAGCATTTTGCAAGGATGGACGACATAAAGAGAAGTTGGAAGTTGGAAAGTGGAGACCCCCTTTTACCCTGCCCTAATATGTGCTTGTACACTGTAGTAGTGGGATTACACTATATTATGGAATATGGTGGAGGCGCAGTGGTGCAGTAGTTAGCATCTGACAGTTGGTGGTTCAAGTTCTGGTTTCAGCTGTCATGTTGTTTCCTTAGACAAGAAACTTTACTCCACATTGTCTCTCTCTTCCCACGTGCATAAATGGCTAGTTGCTTCATGCTACAGCAACCAGCTGTGTGGGCCACCTGTGGCTTGTGTGGGTCACCTGTGGCTCATGAGTGGCTTTATCTTATCCATTTTATTTTAATGTTAACGCAGTCCTAACAGTGACTTGTTAATTATTTCACAGAAAATCCTGACTCGGTTATTCAGAGTTATTTCTCCAAGTTTGAGGAGCAGTGGTTTAGCTACTGTAATGAGGAACTAGAAAAAATAAATACATTCTTTTTAGGTAAATATCTACCATTAATATTATAGCACATTATCTGTAGTAAAGTGGAACTTCTACTTCGGGACACCTCCTTAAGGGGACACAAACTTTAGTCCCCAAGCCCTAGACACGAGTTACAAAAATGCAATCCTGAGACAATAAACCATGGCTTCCTAAAATACAATATTAAACTTGCATTAACAACACTTACAAGTAATTATAGTTCACATTACAGTGACTCAATTGTTTTATTCACAGTGGTTCATTTGATTTTGGCTATGAGCTTCACGCTCAACTCTAACAGATCTTGTGAGACTCCAAGGTTCACATTTTCATAATTTGAGACTCCTATACCTAGACGCTCAGTTACATTGTAATTGCCTATTAAGTACAGTAATCTGCAAGTGACAAGTCAACTGGTACATGCACCTTAATGTACTGTAACATGAGGCAATATTTTCCTGCTACTTGTATCGCAACGCTAACGAGAGCTGTTGCGAGACAAGTTGGGGACAAAATTGCACATGTAACACCCTGTCTTTGCAACTTGTCTCGCAACAAAAATTACGTTGCAAGTTGCAGAAAAAGTTGAACACTCCGCTACTTTTCGCAACATTGCGAGGTAAGTTGCAAGCGTATAACGTGAAATTAGCAACTTGTGTCGCAATGCTCTCATCAACCTTGCATTTCAAGTTTTTTTTGCAAGCTGCAAGTTGTGTAACAGCAACTTTAGACAGACTAAGAATGCTGTGCTTATGTTTCTGCTTATGGTTATGCTATGTTGCTAGTGAAAACCAGGCGTAACTCTTTAATAAGTCAATTAATAGTTATTACAATTACTTTGTCGTGATTTTCAACAGAAAAGATAGCTGAAGCTGGACGTAAGTTCACAGCTCTCAAAAATGAACTTTATGTTGCTGGATCCCTTAAGGTTGGACCCAGCCTAAACACATTAGTCACATCAAAGAAGATGACGCTGGCCCCACAACCAAGCAACAGTGTCAAGGTCAAAACCAAGAAGAAAGTCTCTCAGCTAAAATTTGCATTTGGAGAGTTTTATCTTAGCTTGATTCTTCTGCAAAATTATCAGGTACATTCTCTATTCCTTTATCTCCAGTGGCATACCATAAAATCCTGCTTCTAAGCCCACTTGGTTATAGGTCCACTAGTTTGGTAACAGAGCGTTATTCCAGTTATACCCCATCCTTTTAATATATAAATTATTAAGCACGCTACAGCTCTTTAACGGCAATTAAGTCTTAACAAAAATTTCCACCAAATTACAGTAATAGTACTTTCAATATCACAATATGTTTTTACTTGTCAACCCAAATAAAACTTACAAAGTTGTATATAAGTTCAGGGCTTATAAGCGTCATTGTATCATTGGTATCTGTGGGAGAGGCCTTAAGGCCCTGCCCCCTCCCCCCTCCCCTCTCCGTCACCTTTTTGTCCAAAGAAAATGAGACCTGAAGGGAAAAATTAAATTATATTCTCAAAATGTTGTTATTCCGCCTATCTCTCCCCATTTTAATCTCTGGAACCCCTCCTCCTTACAAGCCTCCATAGGCTCACATACCTTCTATCACACTAGCTTACTACCAGTTTGTATGATCATTAAGTTGATTATTATCTACTTTATTCTCTAATTTACAGTGTACTTTAATATGTACTTCAGCTCAGAATTGATTTTCATTGTGACTGTATTGTTTTATGTTTTAGCAACTTAATTTTACTGGATTTAGGAAAATTCTCAAGAAACACGACAAGGTACTTTGTAAACTGTCCAGCATTTGTTTTTTTAATAGATGTATGGAGGCTTAAGTCTTCTCGTCTCACATCTATTCATGGAAAACCACAGCTTACATGCACATTTCCAGATCACAAGTTATGATAGGTAACAGTCATTTCACACTTCACAGCAAAAATAGGACAATTCAGGTTTCATGGAAATGACCTGTTCCAACCATTCATGTATTTCAGATCTGTAGCCATGCCTGTTGTCTGTACCTTGCAGGTGTAGTTGTTTTGTTGCACTATAAATTCTAGCTGTGGTATGATAAAATTAGAAATTTTGTTTTTTACTTTAGGTAAAAAAATGATCAATGTTATCACACAAGAGTTTTTCATCACTGTAGTTGCTCTGCACTAAGTCCTTCAATTGAATATTAATTTTCAATTAATATTTGATGCTGAACAGGTTCTTGAGACTACTAATGGAGCTCAATATAGACAGGAGAGAATAGAAATAGCAGATTTCTTTACTAACAAGCATGTGGATGAGCTTATTTTGGAAACTGAGGTGTGTACATGTCTCATCCTGCCTCTTTCTGGCCTTGATGTACAGTAAACGTACAACTATCTTCAGCATAAATAGTAACTATGTTATAAAACGGGTAAACAGTAGTAAATAACTTTCTCAAACTCATTGCGTTCGAAGAACGCAATTCTAATTTGGTTCGTGTTGGTTGTCCTGTGGTTTACATGCAGTAAAATTTGAGATTTTTTGGTAGACGGTCTTCCAAATAGCCGCCCCTATTGGTTTTTTCAGGGGCTCATTTCCGCCGGAAGTGCCTTCGAACTCGTCTCCATAATCTTTGATTACTGCTAGTTAATAATTCATGATGAGGACATAAAGGGAAATTACTACCGTGAAGGAGGTTTTGATATCCTGTCTTAATTTGCATGAATTTAGGTCTTTTTATTCCTTCTTTTTTTCCACATTTAACGATTAGTTTGAGAAGTTATCATCAAACACTCGAAAGAGTGTTTCATCAGCTATCCACCTTGAAGTAGGTTAAAAATAACTTGGCTGTGCCTCGTTTTTCAACCCACTTCGCAGTATTTGGATATCTGATGAAACGCTGTTCCTATTGTTTGATATATTACATACAACTTTGTGGAAGGGGAATGGGTTTCTATTCAAGAAAGCATGAGGTTCAGGATGGCCATAAGTGATTAGAGCGGATTTCAATAGGGCGGCAAGGCTATAGTCGTATTCTCGGTATTAATTAGGAATATTTGCATGTGAAAAGATTGCCCTGCATGAGCCTCAACTGCAAGCTATTTCCAGTTATGAATATGGTCTATTGAGTGTTGAAAGTAATTTCGTAATTGCTTTGGTTTTGCATTGCTATGCTGTGCGATTGGATAAAAAATATCGTGCCACTTTATCAGCGAATCGTAAGTGAAACCAAAACGACTTGCTTGCACGCGTTTCAAGCGAGTCTCCTTGGACCAGGCTGTGTTTGTTGTTTTGAGTAATGTTACAAGTGTTATGTTCTTTTCTTGTAACTTTTCAGGATTTGTATATCACTGAACTTGAAGATGGGAACCGTTCCAGAGCCATGAATAGATTACGAGTACCTCCACTGCAAGAAGAAATGGTCATTATTTCCATAATGTTAATAGTTCTATAATCGGTGTAGCTCATTGTCATGGAGGGTGCAAGAAACGTGAACACTTTTGTGGAGTGAAACAAATTGAACATATGACCCATCCCCCTCTCTCCACAGGCCTTTTTTTTTGTTCCCCAACCCCAACCCCCTTGTGCTTGCATGTACAAAGTCCCTCGTGGTTTTCAACTCGTGAATACGTAAACCATACGGAGGAACATGTGAAAATTTTAACTCTGTCGATCAGCTGTAAATATTGAGCCCGCGATATGTAATGGGGACAGCGTTGGAGGGAGGGGAGGGTGGGGAAGTGGATGCAGAGGTGAGAGGTCGGTGGAGCAAAATGCCTAGGGGAATGGAGGGTGGAGAAGTGGATGCAAAGATGGGAGGTCAGTGGAGCAAAATGCCTAGGGGAGGGGAGGGGAGGGTCCGAAGGTTGTTTCGTAGTCACGAGTTGGCTCATAGGAGCCTTTGATTATTATATTACAAAACACCCATCTTATGCTTTGTTCACATCTAGGACGAAACATGTTTAGTCTGATCACGATTGAAACAGGTTTAACCGTGAAAAGCTGTTCACATCAGGCGCACATTGCGCAAATCAGGATCGAAACATGTTTATTCCGAACATATTGAAACTACCAGTGCAAGGTAGTTTTGATCTAAGCCAGACCAAACACTTAAACGAATGTTTAAAAATCGCAATTAAGATATTCTTTATTGACAGATTTCAAATAATATTGATTTGTCTTTTTTGTCATCATTCATAGCGAGGTAACTGGGTATCCTGCAGAGTTGGATTTTTAGCTGGTATTTTTCTCATGCTTGTTTCAATAGCCACAGTTGCAGGTAAGCCCTTTACTGAGAATAGTAATACATGTAATGGCCAGTAACCAATCAGATAGCAGCTTTTGAACACGTGACATCAATGGACCAATCAGAAGCAAACTTGGTCCGTTGATATCACGTGTTCAAAATACTGCTCTCTTGCTGGCCGCCAGAGCTAGATAGGTACCAGAGCCATGACCCAAGCGTGATGTTTTAAAGTACTGCCTCGGCACTATTAGTTTACACCCTTGGTTTTCACAAACACAACGTTATAAAGTGAAACAATATCATTTTGAATTTTAATTGTGGAATTGTGATAATAATAACTCTGTGTGTTGTCATTCAGCTTTTTTCACAGATCACAGTGGCGAGTTCGACATCGCTATTCGTATTTACCGAGGAATCTTCCTTTTTGTGCTGGTCACATTTCTGCTGGCCATAAACACCTGGGGCTGGCGTAAAGCAGGCGTTAATCACGTGCTCATATTTGAACTTGACCCACGTGATCACCTCAGCTACCAACAGTTACTCGAGGTAAATTATGCTTAAGAACCTGGATATATAAAACTGATACAACAGACTTGTACACAAACGATATATATCTTGTGGAACCAGGCTAACTTTGAACCTTGGAACATCTTGCCCTACCAACTGGGCTGAACAAACCAGAGCTATCCAGTTAATGGTGAAATACAGGAATAAACCCGAGAATTGCAAAACTTAAGTGTTCTGCTCGCCCTTGTATTGTGTCAGATAATCTCCTAGCAAGAAACAACATTGTAATAGCACGATTGGTTCCGTGGACCCAAGTGAGTTTAATTTGTTGCCTAAGGTTGCACTCTAACAGCTTGAATCACTTCAGTCTGGTTTATTGCACAGTTTACTCACCATTTCTTCCCACTTCTACTCCAGGTTGCCTTATTGCTGGGTGTCCTGTGGGCCATCAGTTTAGTGGTCTACATGTTTAGTCACGTGCTTGGAATAGGATCTTTCTCTCCAAACTTGGTGTTAGTCTCCTTCATGTTCCTGTTCACCTTCAATCCCTTTAGAATATGTTACTACAGAGCGCGCTTCTGGCTTCTAAAGGTTCTGGTGAGTATAGCACTGTTCGAGGTTGTCCGCTCTCCAGGCAGACGTTCCAGGGCTCGTCGCACAATCCATTCCTCCCCACGAACGTCTGCTTAAACCAATCACAGGTCGTTTACAGAGTTTTGTAAAACAAAATTTGACTGTGTTTTCTCAAACTCATTAATAATTCATGACGAGAACACAAAGGAAATCACAACCGTGAAGGAGGTTTTGAAATCGCTTCTTAATTTGCATAGATTTTGGCGATTTTATTCCTTCGTTTTCTCCGCATTTAACGATCAGTTTGAGAAGCTATATCAAACACTCGAAACAGTGTTTCATCAGATTTCCAAACACCTTGAAGTGGGTTTAAAAAAACTCGGCTTTGCCTCGTTTTTCCAACCCACTTCTCGGTGTTTGGAAATCTGATGAAACACTGTTCCTCGTGTTTGATATATTACGTCACCAAAATTGAATTCTAGCATGTTGCTTTACTTACTGTTAGTTGTCTTCCCTATTGCCGGTTCAACACAGTGGATAACTTTATCCAGTGAATAAATCGCAATGCAGCGTATTCGTTCGTTTTATACTCAGGAAAGGGATTTATTTATCGCTGTTTGAACTACTGGGCCGAGGCCTCTGCAATACTAATGTGTCTCACCGCCGTTATTGGCGATGACGTAGATAATGTTTTTTTTTTGTGTGTGTTAACTTTTGAGGAGAAAGTTAGCCATGTCGTGGTGGTTTCTTCGATAATTAACACTTATAGCCAGTGTGTGTGCTCCTTTCCTATTTTTCAGTTTCGCATCTTCACCGCACCTTTTCAACATGTAGGATTTGCTGATTTCTGGCTGGCTGATCAACTCAACAGTTTAGCGGTAGCGCTTCTTGACTTACAGTTTATTATTTGTTTCTACGCCCATGATTGGCACGTTTCTAATGGTAGGTGACTCCTCGTCATTGATTGGCTAGCGTGGCCTACCTTGCGTGTGAAAATGGCAAAACATGTTTGGGAAACAAACCCCATCTTTCTTTGTCAAGGATGGCACTACTCCTGGCAAAATATCTTTTCTTAGCTTGTTACCCTGCCAAATTAATAGCTATGATAGCTGCACTTCCAATCGATAAACCAGTATGGATTTATCCATGGTTATCAGCAACGGGCGATAAAGCTTCCTTACACTAATCCTAACCCCCACCCCCCTGCGATTCTCAAGACAAAGGGAGTCGTTTGTGGAAAAGAAACCGGCAGCTACCGGGAAAACATGTTTTATTGATCATCCCTAGGACGCCCAGGTTCCTGCACAGACTCGAAGCTTATCAAACACGTCCTCACTGTATTGCGGGTACTTTTTTCCAGCTAATGAGATGATCTGCGATGGCACGTTATATGGCGTCCGCCCTTTTGTGGCCTGTCTTCCTGCCTGGTTTCGATTTGCTCAGTGTTTGAGGCGTTACAAGGACACAAGACAAGTCTTTCCGCATCTTGTTAACGCTGGCAAATATTCCACATCTTTCTTTGTGGTAGCATTTTCTACTCTAGGTAAGAATGTTGTTTGTCAAGTTAATCATATGCAGTCGAGCCCCCTTGTAAGTGGCCATCTGTTGTTGATACTGTACTCCCTTGTTCGACCAAATCATTACATTTGAGATCTCTCGCAAGCTTACCCTCTCTAAGGCGACCATCTTTCCTGGCCTTCTCTAGTCTGCGTAGCTGGCGGTTTTTTGTTGGCGCGCGCGATACTGAATTCACCGCTCGCGTTCTCCTCGCGGCTTTGCCGCTCGCGAATTCAGCATCGCGCGCGCCAACAAAAAACCGCCAGTACGCAGGCTACGCCTTCGCTGGTGGTCGCCTACGAGAGGCCCAATATCCGTTCCCATGTATCGTGTAGCTGCCACGTAAATCAATGGCTGCGCATGATTTTAAGTCCCGGACACACGATGCAACACCGCACGCAACTTCAAAATTGCTTTGTGTATTCACCTCTGAATTTGTTGTGTGCAACATCGCGTGCAACAAACTCCGAAGTACAATCGGGTTCTCCTGTAATGTAATGTAATGTAAATCTTTATTTAAACACGGAGAATCATCAGTTAAGTTAATAATTAAAAATTAAAACTTGTACAACTGCTTTACATGATTGCCGTGTGGGAATCCGATATCTCAGATACTTTCTTAATACCCTGTTTAAACTGCCCAATAGAACAAACGCAATATCGCGTGCGACAATGTCATCGTGTGTCCGCCATCTGCTACATTGTTCAAAATCTCTTATATTCGTAAACAGTCGCACGCAAAGTTTCAAGAAATGTACCCTGCGAGCAATGTATTATCCTACGCCGAACGAGAGAGAAACCACGGCGAGCAACCGTTTACTTTTCCATCGAGCATGTGCAGCCACGTGACGCTCCACGTGATGCATTTGACATTGTTTCGCGGGTAAATTGTAGCACGTGCCGTTGTTTCGTGGCAAAAATGTCTTCGTCACCTTGGACGCCATTTTGATTGTTACATAGCGGGCTCGCTTAAACGCAGCAGTTACATTGATGAGTTCATGCGCGAGAGGCTATACAAGTTCGTAAACTTGTTTTACTGGTTCAAAGTTATATTTTTCGTCCATGGCACTGGACGGCGGCTCAATCAAAGGAACTAACGGATGCTCGCGATCGGAGTGGCTTCTCTCTCGTTCGGCGTAGCTCGGCGTAGGAGAATCCACTGCTCGCAGGGCACAAGAAATGCTGCACGAAATGTTACATTGTGTGGCTATCTCGATGGCAAAATTTGCGTGCAATGCTGCACCGTGTGTCTGGCCTTTCAGAGAACTCGGGTGCACGAATGTCATTGTAACAAATCATTTGTTCGTTTTGCAGCTAAATCAGACTCTTTGCAGCGCGATCGGTTCTTCATGGCTTGGATTATCGCCGCTATCATCAGCACATGTTATACACTTACCTGGGATATCAAGATGGACTGGGGCCTACTGGACAAAAAAGCTGGCGAAAATAAATTCCTCAGGGAGGAGACGGTGTATAGATCCAAGGTGAGGCCAAGATGTAGATCACAAATTCGAAATAACAACAGGCATCGGGAAACCACATGTCCTAATCACTGATGTTATAGGTTATACAGTGGTTAACTTTGTGTTTGGTTTGACTTTTTATCTTCCTGTCTTTTATTTGATCCAGATTTATTATCCCGCGATTTTTTTGCCAACATTACTAGCCGCTATAAAATGTCGCACATAAACTTCAGAACCCTCAAAATTAACAGTGTTGCTTATTTCATCATGTTCTTTCCATTTCTAGTATTCGTTAACTTGTAGCCCATACCGATAATTTTATTACGGTGTAGATCACATCATCCCTAGCTGTTAGTGTGTGATGAATTGCTTCACCGATGAATTGCTTCACCGTCAGCTTCATAAAGAACTTGGATGAACATATTCCTTTTCGTATATTTTTTTATCACTTCCTATAGGATAACCGCTGACCCCTGCGCCTTGCATCCCACAGGAGATTCACAACGATGTAACGTTACGCGCGTTTGCAATTCCCACCAAAATTTTGCAAACAAATACTTGAGAAATGTTGAATCTTCCACTTTAAACACAAAACTCAAGGCCGTTTCTAAAAACGTAAAACTTAAAGTTGATTATCTGTGTAAAAGAAACTGTTTGCCACAAGTTTCGTCGCTTGGTAATTTCGTTTGTCGCTGCATTTCTTCTAATGTTGTCTTAAAAGACTTTAAAAACTTCAGGTGCATGGCTTCATAAACACTGTCAGCATTCGAGGCAGTGTAAACCGGAAGTGGCGTCGGCTTTAGGAAGATCGCGCATTATTGATTTGCATGAACGCGCGCATATCATACAGGTATAATTTCCTTTTAGCTCGTGGTATTATTGAGCTATGTTTCTTACCGTTCTCTTCGTTTTCCTTGCAGGCATTTTACTACTTTGCTATGGTGGAAGATTTAATTTTCCGATTGTTATGGACATTGACAGTTTCTGTAGGACAGCTGGAAATATTTCACTCCGAAATTTTAAAGCTTATTTTGTCAGTTTGCGAGGTATTTAGGTAAGCAAAATCACACTTGAAATAAGGACAAGTACCAGTTTTGCCAAATAGAGATAGACGTGGACGCTATGGGTCAAAGCAGGACCTTATCAGAGTCCAGAAGCTTATGGACAAAGTTATTAAGGATTTGTTGCTTGAATTGAAAGTTATAAAATGTTACCGAGAATTCAGGCTTTAAGACTACCCTGTGACTTCGACCACTTTTTGGGGCACGAAAAAGGCTCATTCAATAGCCCATTTCTGAAGTGCTCTTAGCCTCCATTTCAAACCGAGGCCAAGTGCAAAATCATTCATATGGATATGTTTTATTTGCATGTGAAACAAAACTCATATCCATATGAATGGTTTTGCACCAGGCCTCGGTTTGAAAAGGAGGCGAAGAGCAACTCGGAAATGAGCTATTATTTTCCTATCTGAAAAACCTCGCTAACTAAATCCAGCCGTTCCGTTAATACGACCACATTTTTATGGCCCATCAGTGTTCGTCTGATTAACTGTATTCCACTCTATATCCTACATGTCATTCTCAAAACTATTGTCTACTTAACAGCTTTGGATAGAATGGTAAAGACACATCAGGTATTCATCCAAATTAGAAAGTTATAACTACCATTACTTGCCCAAGCTTGGTCCAACATGAGAGTGAAAGAATGCACATGCTGTGTACCAAAATGTACTTTACATTGACGAAACGACTTTAAATACTCGTATCGTTGTTACGTTCTCGTCGTCCTAGCTTGCTACAGGTGCTGCAGATAATGTTCTTGTACCTATCATTGTACCTTAGTGCTGAAATCGTGGAATACAGCTTCTTGAATTCATTAGAGCAGTTTTCAATTGAGTGTTGAAAGTAATTACACAATTGCTTTGGTTTTGCATTGCTACGCTTTGTGATTGGCTAAAAAATCTCGCGCCACTTTCTCGACCAATCAGAAGTAAAACCAAAACCAATCGTGACTTGCTCGCACGCGTTTTCCCGCGCTTGGCGCCGCCGACATGTAATTGCTTCGAGCTCTGATTGGTTCATGGTATTTTTTACGACTGCTCTGATTGGTCAGAGTAATTACTTTGGTTTTGGTTGTAAACTAACAATACATCAAGTTTGAACAAAGAAACTCATAAGCGTGACAGTAGTTTTTGGAAACCCGATCATACTGTATTAGCATAGATTATGGCGATTTTATTCCTTCGTTTTCTCCGTATTCAATGATCAGTTTGAGAAGCTATATCAAACACTCCAAAGAGTGTTTGATCAGGTTTCCAAACACCCCGAATTGGGATAAAAAGAAAACTCGGCTTCGCCTCGTTCTTTCAACCCACTTCTCGGTGTTTGGAAATCCTTACCAAACACTCTTCCTCGTGTTTGATATATTAAGTGAACTTAATTGTGCCTCGCGTTAATATATCTGTTCTTCTTCTTGTGGTGTTAGGCGTTTTATTTGGAACTTCTTTCGTCTGGAGAACGAACACCTCAACAACTGCGGTCAGTTCCGTGCAGTGCGAGACATTTCTGTGGTTCCCATGGAAACGCATGACCAGGCCTACCTCGAACATTTGATGGACGACATGGAGGGCCTGCAGTTACCAAAAGGGAGGGGTAACCGCAAGAGAAAAACCTCGGTTGTCGTGAAATCTTTGCGCAAACTTTCCTCCAGGACTGATAACGTTAGAAGTGACCCTAGAGTAGTTGTTGAAAATGAAGCGGAAACACGCTTATGACGGCGGTAGATTCACTGTAAGGAAAAATATAGATATCAAAACGAGTCGGGTTAGCCACAACTTAACCTTTTCCCTGTTAGGTTACCTGTACCTATGTTTACTACTCTGGGAGTTTTAAGGTTTATATAATGTATAACCTTCGACTACTCAAGAATGAAAAAAGTTTTCGTTTTGTAAGATATTGAAGATTAAACAGCGTCACACGAAAGTACTGCGGCTCGAGAGCTTAGTTTCATTTGAATGGTCACATTATAGGATTTCATACACAGACTTGAAAGTTAGAACCACCTTGTACAGCATAATACAGTAACACAAGAAAGTACGGCTCAATAGCTTTCATTTGAATGGTCACACTTTAGGATTTCATCCACAGACTCAAAAGTTATAATCACCTTGGACAGCATAATAAACAGCACCACAGGAAAGTACTGCTCAGTAGCTATCATTGAATGGTCACACTTTAGGATCTCATCCACAGACTCAAAAGTTAGAACCACCTTGGACAGCATAAAAAAAAAAAACAGCACCACGGGAAAGTACTGCTCAATAGCTGTCATTTGAATGGTCACACTTTAGGATTTCATCCACGGACTTGAAAGTTTGAACCACCTTGTACAGCATAATAAACAGTACCACAGGAAAGTACTGATCAGTAGCTTTCATTTAATGGTCACACTTTAGGATTTCATCCACAGACTTGAAAGTTAGAACCACCTTGTACAGCATAATAAACAGTACCACAGGAAAGTACGGCTCAATAGCTTTCATTTGAATGGTCACACTTTAGGATTTCATCCACAGACCTGAAAGTTTGAACCACCTTGTGCAGACTGTACAGCATAATAAACAGTACCACAAGAAAGTACCACTCAAAATCGTCCATTTAAGTGGTCACATTATAGGATTTCATCCAACGATCCAAAAGTTAGAACCACCTTGTACTGTGTAATAAACAGCACCACAGGAAAGTACCACTCGAAAGCTTTCATTTGAATGGTCACACTGACACTGTAGGATTTCATTTTCAAACTCGAAAGCTAGAAACAGATCACCTGACTCAGGCTTGATTCTAGGGGAGAATGGGTTAACTTGTGAAATACGATATTGGGGGGATGTCGTGCAAATTAAAAATACGGTTGGAATTGTACAATAACTGGGTTCATACAAGGGATATCGCTTCAAAGAGAGGAGTTGAAAAATCATATTAGAATAATATATTTAGGGATCTGACTCTGAAAACAAATAATTCTGAAAAAGTGAGGTAAGCAAAAGGAACTCAATCAAAAACACCTCGTTGAATAGACCTTGGTTTATTAATAATTAATTTAAAAGGATTCAGTATTTTCTGTACATGTTGTGTTGTAAAAATTCGTCATTTTTTATAAAAATATTTTGTAATATAATATTGGGGTAAAATGAAATGAAATTCTTATTTACATTTTAAAAAGAGAAAATAAAGAACAAAGATTTTAATTTGAAACCTCTGATATCACCAATAGTCATGTCTGGGGATATTCTAGTCACATAACTTTAAAAAGATTTACATGGAGCCGTTGGGAGCATGTCGAGTTTGAGGAATTCTTCCAGTTATCAAAGAGATTATTTGCGCTTGTTAAGGGTAGGGAGATGATGAGTTTATGCTGAGTGCAATGTTAGAATTGGTCATTTTTCATCGGCTTCCGTTCGATCCTCCAAGTTGAACACTTCACCCCATTCTTCTATGAACGTCTGCAAAGCAAGAACAATTTAAAAAAACGTTTTATTTGCGTTTATTATGATTGGAAACGGCTAATTTATTTGGCTTTGGTCTTACTGGGGTTTTCAAAAAGAATGGATGGCGAATGAAATTTGTTACGTCAAGCTAAATCGCCGGAGAAATATATAGCCGGGGGTAGGTAAGGCGAGTAGATGGCAGGCACTTAAAACGAGAACGGTCAAGCCTTTACAGACCTGATGGAGTTTGGGTAGAATAGGTGGATCCTGTTTGAGCAGTGCATTCCGAAGGAACACCATATAGTAGACTGTCATTTGAAAAGCTGTGGCCTTGTCCATATTTGGATCCATGCGTGGTATCACTGCCTTGAAGAATTCTGCCGCTTTGGTGATGCGTATCCTATGAACAGGTACATATGCGTTAACAAAATTCTTCATGTTTGATGGGCTTACAACTTGTTCAAACCATGCTGTTGCATATACAACGCGGAAAATAAGTAAACGTTATTCAGTTTTCCATGTACAAGCATAGAGTACTACTGTTATGGCCCCGGTTGTTCAAAGCGTGGATAGCGCTATCAGCGGATAAATATCTATCCAGTGGATGACGCAATTGGTTTTGTACACGTTCATCGGCTGGATAGCGATTCATCCACTGAATAGCGCTATCCACCTTTTGAACAACTGGGCCGAGAACTACAAAGAACAATATCTTATCTAGTCGCTGAGGCGGTTGAGGTGAGACAAACCCAAAACCTTCCGCTGACATCGGTCAGATGACCTAACAACAAATTGACACTACACTACACTACACAGGGACATTTACCATAATTTTTTTTTTTTTTTTATCATCACACTCTACTCTTTCGACATACAAATGGCCTAGCTCGCCACGAGTCTCACTTAACTTGACAATAGAACATTTGTCATTCCAACGGGTGTGCGGTAGCCTGCGAATACAGCCGCCTCTCATCGCTCCCGGCTGCTAGGGGCGTTCTCGCGAAAAGCCCCAAGCGGCCGGGAGCGACGCGAGGCGGCTATATTCGCAGGCTTGGTGTGCGGAAGTTTTTTTCTTTGCAGTCCCCCCAGTTATGGGTATGTGCCGCTGTGAAGGATATGGTTTTCAAACAGTTTAGTCTGGGATAGGGTATAGAAATGAGAGAATGTTTGGTCTAGAATTGGGTATCATTTACCGGTGGTATTAAGATAGAGTTTCTGGAAAATAGCGACTCTGGGATAGGATAGGGAGTTTTGCTGTCTAGGCTAGAATGGGGTTGCAAAATGAAGCTGAACGTGGTCTAGTATAGAGTAAGTGTTTCAGAGGCCGAGTGGCACACCCCCACCCCAAACGTGTGCAAGAATACTCCTTTCCTCTTCCCGAGGCAGGTCCATGTTCGTGAAAACTGATAAACTACCGAAATATAACGAAATGTTTACCACTATCAACGCGAAAAGAGTTTCAGTAACGAAAAGTTTAAAATCAGTTGACAGTAGAACCCTGGGTATATTAACAATCAAATCGAAGCTGACCTTCTGTGTCTTTCCTTGGAGTTATGTCTGTCCACTGCACTGGCGTTAGGGTCGTCCGCTAAAGCTTCTCTGTAGCTATCAAGTTCCAGGAAATATGGCTTCTTTCCTGCCAAGCTCACAGATATCGGACTCTTGGTATCATTCATTGACTCCAAATCTGTCTCTGATGTCGCCGCCTTAGCACTGCTCTTTGAACGCCCTGCTCTTGACGATCGCCGAGCTCTTTTCGATCGCTTGCCACTGGAACCTCTGAAGAGATGAGTTACTGGTAAGCAACAGTGAAAAATGACCACCGGCTAAGATGGTTTTTTTTGGTCATTTTATACTGTACATCCTTACTGCACATTGATCGTTGGAACTTGCAAAGCCGGAGCAAAGGTGCGATTCCATGCCACTCCGTATCTTAAATATGCGAAATTAAACCTCTAAACAATCACCGAAACGATAAAACAGCCAAATTAAAGAGGTATGAGATTGCGAATAAAATGGAGAGATCAAACCTCTCCTGAGCCTGAAGGGTCGCAGTGGCGGATCCAAGGGGAGGATCGGGGGGTCCGCCCCCGCCTCCCCTTATCAGACCTGTGTCTCCCGTGTGGTTCATAAAAATAATATAATAAAATTGTGTTATACGTAGTTGTTTCACTTCCACCAATTGACTGATTGTCAAGTTTTTGACTTAACAAACGCTTTTCGACTCTCAGGAATGCCGTAAATGCCCCCCCCCCCCCCCGCCCTTTCAGAAATTCCTGGATCCGCCCCTGGGCCGTTCAATTAGAGGATCGCGTTTAAACGGTGCGTTTCGATGTGATTAATAAAACTGAAGTTAAAGCTAACGGTTTATCCACACAAAAAAGTACTGTTTTGTACTCAAACTCCTTTTCCTCTTCCTCTTATGAATCAAGGTTGATTCAAGCTAAGGGGTAAAATAGGTAAAGGCCGGCGCACACGCGGTGTAAATTTTCTTACAAAACAAGATTTTTTGGGGGTGTCACACGATGCAATTTGTTGCGCGCAACGTCTCAAAAGTAGAACTCGATTCTATATTTCTGCAACTGTTGCGCGCAACGTTGCAATATTAATTGTAATTTACAAGTGTAGCCATTGTTTCAGAGGTTGAAAACAATAGCTACACTTGCAAATTACAATTGTAAAAGTTTTATTGAATTGACCCCTGGTTAGAACAACAACACTACTGGTTCTGCTGGGCCAAAAAAAAACACCTTTAGTTTGTCTTCTTTTAGTGGTCAGTTTTTTAGGAATAATTTCTCCTAAGCATGGTTTAATATAAGACAAAAGTGCTTCAGAAAGAAACACTCCCTCTATTTGTTTCATAGAAACGCACAGTCGTGCGAACAGTTTCAGTTTGTGCCATTATGGTCAAAATAGAGTGTAAAATCAAGTTAACAGTTTTGGACTGAAATAATATGGTTCACAGTGACTGATCGGATATGGGTATAGATTAAATATAAAATAATAAAAAAATCAATTGATATTGCGCGTGATTTGCGTCCGGTTGAGATCTGACGTAGAAGCTACACAGTAGACTAAATCTCACCTGGGGTTATCGGAGTCGGGAGAATTTAGCGCCATAAACTTGGTGAACGTGGAAGTTGCTTTACTATTTGTGGAAGCTTCACCTTCCTGGCCTTCCACGACTTGAATAGCATTCAAAAGAGTCTCTATACCAGGCAGTACGGATTCGGAGTTTTCTTGAGCATTCGTGCACAAAGGAGGAGATACCTTCACAGGGGTTGATAACCCCTGGGAAATAACCTCTGTTACGGGTTCACCAACAAACAGGTTTGCATTTTGCTCCACAGCTCCTTCTTGAAGCTGGTGTGATCCGCTGCTGTTAGGAATCTGCCCGTGAATCTGTGAACCTTCTGCGCTGCTCACCACATTTACACCCTGCATTTGACAGGGACTTGGCTTTCTTGGAATCTCGATTGGTACAGAATTTGTAGCACACTGGGAATGTGCCATTGCTGGTCCGGCTATGTGAAATGGTGGTGATGGCATAGGAGCTGATGCGTAATGTGGAAAGGTGCTCCAAGTGGTCTGAACAGGCAAGGGCAACATTGACAAACGCGGGTCGACACCTTGTGAGAGGTACATTAAAACAACACTGCTTCAATTACTTGTCAAGAACATGGTGCTTTAAATATACATTAAGATGTTTGGTCATGGTGTTAACTGCTGTTTGTTTGCAAAATGTCATCATTTCTTTAGACATAGGGGATGGGGAAAGGGGGTTCTAAAGAAAATAGGGCCATTGTTATCACTACCCTCCCTTTAAATCAAGCTAAATCAACAATCACAAACTTCAAAAAAGTACTCTCACTTCACCATCAAACAACCCCAACTGCCTGGGTAAAGGCAACCACTAACTACTACCGACTTCAAAATTGATCATGTGGTACAATGAATTGAGAAATACTTGAGCATGAAGCCCTATGTTGTATGACTATTGTACATCTGGCCTCCCACATGGTTGCCAAAGAAAGGACAGCAGTAAGCACAAAATAATAACCTCAGGCATTTCAGTGATGACAGTTAATGAGCATTTTTGCTTCCAGGGAATTACTCATGTATGTAAATGAATTAGATTGCTCTTTGTAAAAAGGGCCTGGGGTGAGGGTGGGGGTGGGGTGGGGTTGGGTGTGTGTGGGGGGGGGGGGACTTCCACATTAAAATGACAGAGGTACTTGTTGTAACTTTTAGGGGTCAAGATTTGTAGATTGGTACCACTTAGGGTGCTAATAGCTAAAATGACCACCCTTATTAACCTTAAAAAATATGACAGGAACTATAGGGTAAAAAACCAATTAAGCCATGCCAATCAAACAAGATTCTGGTACCTTTTAGAGTGTTTTCGAAAATTTCCGATGAGCACCCCATCATTTTTATATGGGAGCCCCCCCCCCCCCCCCCCCCCCCGGAGAAAAAGGGTGGGCAGAAAAATAGGACATATGTGGCAGGCTAGGTAGTAGAATAATTCAATTTGATTACTAAATTTCTGCTAATATTCAGACTAAAAGATGTTCAGCCTTTGAACAACAATTACACTCGTTCTTCTTTTAAAGTGCCCATAACCCTTAAATACATCTTTTCAGAATCAACTCTTTGTACATTAAACAGTTGAATAGTGAAATATTTCTTGTTTTTAATGTTGCGTTAGTGAGTTTGAATTTTCAAAAAGCTAATAAATAAAGATGATGTCAGTTCAGGACTTTGCCATTATTTCTACTTTAATTTACAGTAAGCAGTTTACAGTTTAAGGATAATCAATTTCAGAAATACTAGATATAAACTGTGAATAGTCAACATTATTGATTCATAAAAATTATTACTTGGAGGTGAAAACAAGAAGTTAATAAATGAGTCCTGAATTGACGTCATTTTATTAGCATTTTGTAAATTCAAATCCCTATATGACCTATAACTCACTAACATAACATTAAAAACAAGAAATATTTTGCTATTCAACTATTCAACATACAAAGAGTTGATTTTGAAAATATGTACTGGTATTTAAGGGTTATGGGCACTTTAACTGTAAAGTAAAGTATTTTTTTTTTTATCTTAAATTCTTACCACTGTAACAGGACTGTCCAATAGCACGGTTAAGAGCAGATATCAAATCAGTCTCAAGCCTTTCAGAATTTGTGGTCCTGTGAATGGCTTCCTGGATTACATTTGTACCCAACATATGAAGGGTGCTTTCTGTTTCAGAAAGTAAAAAATTCATGAAACCAAACTTTTTGTTGTGGCTTACAATGTTATAAAGAGCCAATAAAAAATATCTGATTATGACATTAAAGCACAAAACAAAGGAAAATGATAGAATGGATGGATGCATTAAACCAACTTAAGTCAGTTTTGAAAATCTTTCTTTCAGTTCTTTTTAATGTTCTTGATCAAATGTGACCCGACTAACAGGGTTTTTGGGACTGGAGCAATCTTTTTCAAAAGAGCTCTAGACCTAATGCAAACAGTAAAAGCAGTGTAATCTGAGAAAAAACATTCTTCATTCCTTACAATATCAATAAAATGGCTACATTAGAACAAGGTTTTTGTGAAGAAATAACAAGACCAGAGTGTATTAAATCGAAGTATACCTGGTAAAATATCAGCAGTTGAAATGACAATCACAGGTGTTCCATAATTCATTCCATCAACTGACCTGTAAAAACAATATTATTGTAAATTACACAAGCTAAAAATCAGCCATAGAAATTCTCCATCTCTTGTGTGCATTGTGCAGAATGCTTGGACATTATTAAAAATAATATTCATAACCAACGAAGCAGCAAATTTGAATGTAAGTGCACTTTGAAAATAAAAGAAGAAAGATCCCAAATTGGCCAAAATTCCTGCAATTGTATCTGCAATTTAAGCCTAAAATGAAGGAGATTTTGATATAGCAAACAAAATGCACATAATTGAAAGCTATAACCATGATTAGTTGCTATGTGTCAGTGAAATAAACATAGGATCAAGCAAAATTTGCCAGCAAAATAAAAACACAAACCTGATATTTCTGATCAACACAGGATCATTGTCTGGTAAGACTATTACAGCAAAGCGGGAATGTCTGCTGTGTATAATTGCTTCAGTCGGGCTTCTGACAACTACAGGAATGATGCCTCGGCAGAAGAGATATTGAGATACTCTTGAAAGTAACTGTTGTTCATCAGGAGGCAGAGCTAGCATGCAAAGCTCGGAATCGTAAACCTGAAAACCAATTTGAAAGAAGTGATCTTTCTTGTTGATGTCCTTTAACTTACAGTGCACTTAGTACTGTCAATTATATAAAGCTGTGAAATCTACTATCATCAGCACAGGCTTAACTGTCAGCCTGGTCAGGAAGATTGAGATTTCCAACCAAAAATCCAGAAAAAATTCATGGAGATGGATTAATTATATTACAACCTGGGCAAGAAAAGGAACTGGGCACTGAATGAAACCAGTGTGATTTCAATGAAAAAGTTTATACGTGTACTCATCATGTACTTCTTTCACGTAATTTTAATTGCGCCGATTGAAATTTATGATCTAATAATTCCAGCTACAACCCAAACCTCCAAATGACCGAATGCTTAATTCATACATGTAGTTCTTGGGCTAAGCTTTTGCAAAGAATAGCGCTAGAGTCGCGCGCTGAGCGTTGACGAGAGTTCAAAACAATCGCAATGTTTTGACTTGCAACTCTCTCACGCGCTCTCATCTACGATCGATTCTCGCGCACATTCAAAGAGTTAGAATCTGCTCAATTTTGATTTGTAATAATGAAAGTTCAAACTCTTCTCTTCTTTGATTACCAAATCTTAACTCATACGCTCTCTCTCTCTCGTCACTTTTTTCTCGTTTGTCCCGGGCTTTGAGTCAAGCATACATCAAAGCTTAGTTTTCGCGATATGTGATTGATAATTTCTTATCACATACCTTTGCAACTTTTCCCTGTACATTCTCCCCTCCACGGAAAACTGGAGTCAACTCAACAAGATCTTTTGGTGAGTGATGCGTTGGCGATGACATCTTAAGTCAAAATGTCTTGTAGTTTTTCCACGGATGAAAAAAAATCGCCGATCAAAAGTAAGTGCGAGCTGACGAATCAATAACATTCGACATAAAATGTCGACAACAACTCTCGCAAGAAAGAAGAATGTTGTTTCAAAATACGCCATACTCGCCATATGTAGTCTTCGGATAGTCGCCATTTTCTTTTTCTTGTTTACCGGGTAGAGCCTGGGTACGATAACTAAGGTGCCTAGGATAGATGTCCGAGTCGATCATCAGTTTCATGTTCCTGTAAATTCGTAAGTTTGCCAGCCACAAGAATGAGGGAATTACCAGAGAGTGCCAAGTTTAGTGAAAAGATCAAGCAAACATTTTGTGAAGAGCACCACGAGTTATATGGCTAAGCTGGTTAACGCCCATTCTCAGAGACCTGCAGGTCCCAGCGAGACGAAGTAGAACAGTTTCGTCGCGCCGATTGTTGGCGGGTTTTTAGAACAAAGCTATGTCAGCTATGCTTCCGTCCCTCCATCTTGAAAACAACATACGCGCGTGATACACGCGTGCTGCACGGGAAATTTGTTTCAACCAATCAGAAGCACTTTGGTGCTACGTCATCAGTACGGGATTTTGGCGCCCATTTTCGCGGTTGAACCAGTGGTAGCGGTCGTCTGTTTTCTCAGTCTAGTATTCTAGAAGAAATTAAAAAGACGGAGAAAGTGTTTAAACAAGAGAAGAATTTTAACAAGTAGAGAGCGTATGTGAAAGCTGGCGAAAAAGGTTAGTCATTAAGTAATTTTTAGACCGATTCTTTTAGCTTATATATTATATTTTCATTGAGCGAACCCCGGGAAGCGAACCTGGAATAGGCCGGCAAATTCTATAACGATGCACATTTGCAACTTGCTGAATGAGTAGAAAACACATTTAACATTTTAAAACGATTGACTGATGTCGTTCAGCAAGTAGTTGTCTCTATTTTCGTTCACTACACAACGTTCAACATGTTGAATGTCTATTAAATTTTAACATTCTGATTCAACATGCCATCGCCATGATTCATGCATTAAATTGTTGATGAAAACAAATGTTGAACAATGTATCATAGGCTTATAAAGTTACGTACCTGACTCTAGCAACTTTGTAAGTTTGTTTTAATTTGTGCCGTATCATATCACGATCATATCATAGCAATAACATGACCTTTCACGCAAATTTGTAGTTTGGTATCATAGAGGGTGTTTGAATCGAAAATGACCACAGTCGGAGTTATTCTCGTACTAAAGGGACACTATCCCGGCTAAAATATCGTGTTTCGTGATTATGGCTAGACTTGTCACAAGTCGACCTTCGTTTTTTTGGTCGAGTTTTATTCGACAAATTTGCGCGCGGAACGGAGAACCTAACTTAGCGAAAACGAGTATTGGAAGGGACTTGTGGCAAGTCTAGATTATGGCCAGCACTGCTTGCTTTAAGCATGCTTTATTATCTTAAGACAGGAAGAAAAAATCGCCAAAAGTGATGAATGCAAAGAGGTATGAACTAAAAAGACAAAATAATGACCATTAAAAGCTAAAAATTCCACCAGAATGGAAAATTTGATTTCTGACCATTTCTCGACTGCCAGTCATGAAATTAAAATTGATGAACTGAAATCCACATTCATCCTTGTAATCCTGCACTTTTTCTCCAAACTTCTGCTTCTTTTTTGCTCTATAGAATCTTTTTATTCAATTTAGTTATATATTTGGTGGCATCTGGCAATATACTGTAACATGAAAATTAAGGAAACACAATTTTCATTACTTCAGAAGGACAGTGTCTCTTTAAGCCAGAAAAATAATTTTATTTGCTGACAGGAACAGCCTTTCAGAACAAATTGGCAAATCACAGCACTTGTGTCCAGAAATGCACATAACTCGGACATTGGGCACTTCATATTACACACAATTATTTGTAATTTCCATATGACTTCATGTTTGACAGAATTGCTTGTGTTTAGGTGAGAATTAGGTCTAGGGGACACTTCATGATGTCTATCATAAAGAGTATGAATCTCATTAGCGTGCATTTCTGGACATACTTCTTCAAAATTTTCATTGATCACGCCAGTTAATTGTATATACATGTAAAAGGTGCAACGAGCACCCCCATCATTTTTATATGGGAGTCACCCCAGGGCTTAAAAGTTAGAGCCGACTAGCTTAAAAACTATCAAATTGTTTTATTGCACACCTCTGACTATACAGATCTTCTTCATCAGACTTCCTTAAAAACTGATTTGTGTAACAGCAACTAAACCAAAATAATCAATATAAATTTACTTTTTTACAGCGAAACACTCAGCAGTTGAATTACAACTAAGCAGAGGGTCCTGGGGGAGGGATAATCAGGTTCTCAAAGAAAAGAGAGTTAATTTCAGATATATTAAGGACTGGGCCTGCTATTATTATTAATTACATGTACTTATTATAATCTTCAAAAGAAAATCGTCAGAGTATGAGACTTAGCAATAGCACTCAACTTGTTGAGACACTCTCTTTTGACATTGATGTTTCCATGGTAACCTATCACATGAAATTTAGCTTTTACTTCCAGTTCATTTCATCACATGACCTGGACACTCCTTTTAGTTAAGTTCATGTAGAACTTTGCACACTAAAAATATTCAAATGTAAGTGAAAGTGGTTCAGGTTTTGTGTGCTTAGTCTAAAGAAAAACATGTTAAATTTGATACCTTAATCCATTACATGACACTTTTTATAACAACTCTTGGCCAAGTTTCATATCAATATGTTGCATACTTTATGAGTGAACACTTTGGAAATATCTGCAAGGGCCAATGGACAATACAAAAGCATTGGATCCTGGTGGATCTAGTCAGCAAATTATATACAAATATGAAGTACATGTAACTAATAAAGTTAGACTGACTGTACAACTGGGATGATAGGTATATTCTATCCAATATTTCGTCAGGTATGGGCTTACTTCTTCAGGGAATGAAGAAGTCAGGGAATGAATGAAGATAGAATCCCCCACATCCCCCCCCCCCCCCCCCCCTAGTTTTTGGATGTACATGTACCTTAACTGACCCAGGCCTTTTAAGGCACTTAGGAGGAAAAGAAACAGGAAGTGTCCTTAAAATCTCTATACTCTCTCTCCCAGGCCTCACCCAATATTTATATCATTTACACAGTGCTCCCTCCTATCCTATCGAAGTGACCACAGTATTGTTAGACACTTAAGGGCCTTAAGGGATACCTTTTTCTTTAAACAAGTGGGTTTGAAGTCTGGTGAGGACTTAACAAGCGGACAGGTGGCAAGAATAGACAAAATCATGAGCTTGGGTACTGATTGTACTGTCTGATTGTTCATCATGAAATGTATGCCAATAAATAGAGAAACTAAGGGGAATAAGGTTGGGTCACTTAGTGATAAGTTGCTTTCTACATGTACTATAGCATGAAATCAAATTTGATGAACTGTAATCCACTTCCATCCTTGTAATCCTGTACTTTATCCCTAAATTGATTGTGCTGTTTTGCTCTATAGAATCTTTTTATTCAATTTAGTTGTATATTTGGTGGCATTTGGCAATACAACAAGGAAATTAGATGAGAGGAATTTTAATATTTCAGCGTGACAGTGCCCTTTATCTGAACCTTTAGAATTGGCCGTTGTAAAGATGTATGACTGTACTTTATTTCCCTCAGTCATCATCTTTACTTTATGTTTTTGTTTTTAATTTTGTTTCACTTGTGTTAAATATAAGACGATGATGATTGATTAGTACTGAAAATTCGTTTGTATCAAGGCTTGAAATACACATGCGCCGTTGACTCCTGGCTCACTGTCTCACTTTTAGTGATGTAATACCCAAGTTCCATGGTCATAGCGAGGTAAACTGATGGGACAATCTCACTAAATAAATTACAAATTGAACTAGAAACCAATAAATAGATTGTAAATTTCTTGTAAATGATAGAAAGATGTACTAATTAGTCACATTTAATCAATTGACAAAGTTGACATCTTTGATTTACTATAAACTGAGAAAAACAGTGGAAACACTTCTAGTTCGCTTATTAGCGCTTTATTGTTACGAGCTCAAAATTAAATAACTTACATTGTTCAGAAACAATATATTTATTGAAGAATTTTATTTTGTGAGGAAAACTGAAAGCTTGACCGCCGAAACAGTGTAAAGTGTCCATTATTCAACACAGAACCCTAAACTCAAGGGAAAAAAACTAATATATACGAGTTAGCAAGTCATGCAGTTATGATGCGAAATACAGTATGCGAGCTACAGAAAATTTTCTGCCTTTGTAGCTCAAAATAGGTGTGATGATGGATAATTTTTCGGCAACGGAGGATTTGTGTCAATGGACTTGGTGTCGGGACAAGAAAAAATAGCCACTTCCATTGTGACAATAAGTGGAGTCGGTCGATAATTTTTACGTGGCTACTTCTCAGAATAGCCTGTCGAAGTAATTTAGTGTCGGATTCCTTGCGTTACTTAACTCCTCCCCTGTAATTAACCTCAATTAAGACGCTGCTTGGGTCCTTTCTGCTTGGGGTAATGTTGAAACCAAGGAACAATTGAAGGAACTAGTGCATTAAAATGGATTTCTACTAACATGTTTGTAGTGAAAAATTGTTTTCTTCCTTTCATTCGTGTTATTTGGTGCTCCGTGTTTTTTCTCGGAAGTTGATAAGATGGTCTATTCAAATTATGTTTATCTATAGCTAGCTATGAACACTAGAATGAGACATGCCATCGTAGAGTTAGATTTGCTGCTGGTTTATTTCTGATAAAGCTTTGATAAGCAGTGCAGTTATCGACCTATTCTTACAATGAAACCACAGACTACGCCCAGAAAATAAAATTACAACCCATCAGAGCATTGTAGGTCGCGTGCGGTGTATGCAAACAAACAATGACAATATTTCATCATAACTAGAAAATCTCTCGAGTTTATGAGTGTATTTTACGTCAGAAAAACTTATAGCATCCAGATACAGGAGTGACAATTTTTTCATTCAATTTTACAGTCTAAACAGAAAATTGTGAACAGCTTTTTAAAACCCACTTCGATAAGATATGGTACAACGCATTTTTGAGGTAATATAACTTAAAACAGTATCGGTGCCTAAAAATAAATTTTGTTGTCCGAAACCATAGTGTGGCCGGCAGGGGGATCATTTGTGCGCCATCTGTTGCAAAGAGACCCAAAACAACAGGCAGAAATTTCAGTAAAGTGTGTGTCAACTAAGAGATGGAAACGAGAACGTCCAGCCTCGTATAAGGGCTATTCCATCAGTTTTTAACCATTTTTTTCGGTCGTGCGTTGACCATTCAGAAAACAAACCGGTAGTTTCGGGGTGCTTTGAGACCCGCAATTGACGCAATGCTGTCGAAAGCCCCGCCTCTGTAATTAAGGCAGACAACCAAATATCACCGCAATTTCCTCTTGTTCACCACAGAAACGGACTACGTCGTGCAATTTCCAACAATTTGCTCGTGTTATTGCAGAGTTGGGCGTAGTTATCTTCATAATTTGCGAGGTAAACGACGTACCAATTGCAATATCTCAGAGTAGTGAGCCCTTGCAGACAACAATGCGATAATGCGGTTAGTTTGATGTTTTCCGGTGTAATGTTTGCACGTTGATTCAAGGGATTTTATGGTCTGAATAAATGAGTTTTCCTTGTATAGCATATAAAAATTCAAGTTTTAGTTTGCTTATTATACAATTTGTAAAACGTGAAATGTTAGCCGACACATGTATTACCATGCAGGGAGGAGTATTGTAACTTGTATGTATGCCACAGTGAATAACTCTGAGTCAGTAGAATTTCTTTTCTATGAAGTCATTTGTTTGTCTATATGTGATCGATATAGAGAGTAACCTGGTACCAGAGATTTCTTTTCTTCTTTCTCATCAAATGAAATTGAGCTGCGAAGCGGAGAAAGACTTTGAAAACTGGGTCCAGCATATGAAAGTGCAGCATAACAAACCGATGATCCATGCAAGAAGTTCACTGGACCGGAAGTACAGTGCTCAAATATGATTTCACCCACTGACTCAAATGTTAGAACACGCTTTACAGTAGAATATGAAGCACCACTGAAAAGTACTGCTACGCTTAAGGATTTCATCCACAGCGGACTCGAAACTTAAAAAACACCTTATGCACGATTTCATCCAATGACTCAAAATTAAAGTTAGAACCACCTTATCACCACAGATGAATGATCACACTCTAGGACCTCATCCTCAGACTTAAGAGTCGGAACCACCTCGCACAGCATGATTAACAGTACCACAGGAAAGTACTGCTCAATACATAGCTTTACCTTGTACAGCCTTACAGTGTAGCTTTTATTACGGTAAATCACTTAAGGATTTCATCCACAAACTCAAAAGTTGGAACCATATAATTCGGCAGTACCACAGGAAAGTACTGCTTAACAGCTTTCATTGCAATGTTCGTTTAGGAATTAACCTACAGTACCACAGGAAAGTACTGCTTAACAGCTTTCATTGCAATGTTCGTTTAGGAATTAACCTACAGACCCAATACATGGAACCATGTTATATGGATCAACTAGATTTAAGTACATGGTATATAATGTAACATAAGCGCAAATGCTATGCTAGACCCTTTATTGGAGCCAAGTGTGTGCTAATATAACATACTAACTTAACATACTAACTTTATTCAAGATGTAAACAACCTAATTTACAAGAAAAACATATAATAAAAAAAACATAATATGGCGGGCACTTTGGTAAAGTGCTACGTAAACAAAGTTACATTGCCTGACTTCTCATCGATGTTTGAGTGCAGTTGTGGTATTTGTATTTATTTCCCCAGAGTCTTTTTCACACCGTTTCAAATGATTAAACTCTTGAATTAAGCCCCACATTTCGCGCCTCATGCATCACTAACTAATCCGCGCAAATCCATTTCCTTTCCGGCAAAAGAGAACCCTGGATTGGAGTGTAAAATGGTTTTTCTTGCGGCGGCAGTTTTAAGCAGTTGAATATGTGGTTGAATTCCTCAAGTGTGACCATTCGAAATTATGAAAGTTCATATGATATTGAGCAATATTTTCCTGCGGTGTTGTACAAGGTAATTCTTAAGTTTTGATTCTGCGGATGAAGTCCTAATGTGTGACCATTAAAATGAAAGCTACTGAGCATGACCCTGACATAAATTTAAGTATAAGGCAAAGCCGGGTTCTTTCTCACTTTTGATTCCGTTAATAAAATCCAAATTGTACCATGAATCAAAGCTTTTGAGCAGTACTTTCCCGTGGTACCGTGTATTTCTCTTTGCAAAGTGCAGTTCTAGCTTATGATCAATTCTTCACTGTGTTAAGTTGTTGTTGTTGTTGTTTTCAAGTGGAAATTTCAGAAACTTTCAATTTTACTTTGGCAGTCTTAAGCCGGGCTTGGGTGCAGGGTAAACTGACAACCAAGAGCGGTTTGTATTTATTAGGTATATATGAATCCAAATTAAAACTCACTGGTAATTCTTTTCTGTCATTGCATCACGTGACAACATGAGATACACACTTTCCTTTCTGAGCTACAACTAGTCACTCGGTCAGCGAACTTCGCCGCTTTCCTTTGACCGCTAAAAGTCCTATATGATCGAACTATTAATTTTTGTGACTATTAATGTTAGTTAAGAGAATGTCTTGTTACATAGCCTGTAACCCTTTTCGGCACTTTTCAGAGTAACCCGTAAGTCTGCACAGCTGAAGTGGTTGTAGCTTTTGAGCAGTGTATTAAATCATCAGGATAGTGTGAACATTCAAATGATAGTTACTGTGATGTGGCGTATATTACAAATTGGTCGTAATTCTTTGGGAGAATTAAAAATAAAATGACAGCGTTTAAACAGATCTTGAAACAAATGAGGTTTCGGTCTCCTTGTAATTTGTCTCAATTATCACTGTATTAGTAGAAATTAGCCGGGATAAAAAATTGTTGACCTTTTACAGGATACGCAATCAGCTTTTAACAAGTTTGCTCGCGGGCTAAATTGGAACTCTTTCAGAAAGTTGCTTTACCTATTTACACTATTTAAGAAGTTAAATTGGGCTTCACTACCTATCAAAACTTGATTTTATTCATTCTAAATGCCCTTTTACCGTTAAAGACTGACACAGTTTGTGAATAGTTTTAGACAGTTTTAGCTTTCTGGCAAGGGTTCCTCGTAAATAAACTGGATTAAACCATAAGTTAATTGCCACTACTTTCAAAGTTTTTCTTTCTCCCACCATCTTTATTTCTCTTCAGACATCAACAGGTTCTGCGCCACAATTAAGCTCATTTTACTGCCAATTTTATAAGTTCATTTAATCCTTTTTTGTACCTTTTGCCACAAATCCGCCTGCTCTTATCAGTGTTGTTGCAAACTATTAAACTGTTGAAGTATTCTTTCCTGTCAAAACTATGTTATCCGGTGATTTTTAAATGAGGTTTAAAATATTTCACAGATTTCACATTAGTCGGGGTCAGAATAAATCTTTTTAAACTCAAAGCACAAAAAACTGATTTTCTATTAAAAAATAGCCTCAAAGAAAAATTGTGCTCTCCAATTAAATGTCGCTGATTTTTTGTGGCATTTGAGCATGCTTGCATTGTTGTTTAACTTTTGCGAAATGAGTTTTTCGTGATTTTAAAAAGAAAAACGAAAAAATTAAGTGACACGAAAAAAAAAAACGTCGCTGTTTTGATAAAAGAACTTTTCAACAATTTCTCCGAAATTCGCGAAACATAAGTCCAGAAAATTACCTATTGCTACGTAAATAATCTCGTTAGTTCTGCGGATAAGCCTTCCAATATGTTTTGACCCTCGAGTCAGGTATTTCATTTTTCCCACAATCCTTCAGTTCCGGAACACTTGATTGCGTTCTATTTTTGACAAGCGGACTTCCGGCCTTGTCATTACGTCGTAAATCAACACAGCGCTTCCTGGCTGCGAGCTTCCAACAGACCGTATGTTATTAAAAGCAAAGGCCGCTCGAATATTTAATCCATTTATAGCCCAACGAATTTTAATGCAGCGCGAAAATCAACTATTCGAATAATGGTTCTGTTAAAAAGTTAAATACGACTGTCGCGATGCGCGGGTTTAACAGATGAGTTTCGTATGCGGAGTGTCAAATGTTTTGCCCAACCCATAAGTGCTATACGATCTTTCAAGGCGGTATTTGTGATACTAATAAGAATCATTTAGAGGTGATATGATAAACTAACTTGACAGGCGGCGAATCGCCCATTGTATCAAAATTGCTACATCAATTGTCCAGCGCTTACCGTACTTTAAGAAATAATGTTTCGAGGAAAAACCACTTTAAACTCTTTGAAGGAAAACCCGTTACCGAGCGGGTGTCTAAATAAAACAGATTTGCCGATTAATACAAGTGATATTTGAATAGGTTTTGAGGGGTCATTGGTTTATAGCTCTTTTCTGCGGTTACGCCTAATGTCCAACTACGAGTTCTGATTGGCTAGTGGTTGTGAGATTTCTTAAAAGTCATCCTTTATTAAAACACTTCACAGAGGTGTTTGGGGCCGGAAAAATCAGGTCCCGGGTTCTTCGTCGTTTTAAATTTTGCTGCAAAGCGAGCTCAGGTCAAAAGGAAAAGAAGATTCGAATAGGCAGTTTGTAGTTAGCGCATTTCTAAGCTTAAAAGGTCGCAAGGTCTCCTGCTAACTAGCCCAAGCTGTCATATACTCGTATATCAAATTCTCCCCAGGCTTGACACATGTCAGGAAAGCGATGACACATGTGGCAGAAACCAACGCCAAAAAGTTCCATGACATGCCGGTCATTGCTGTGTTATCTGTTGCATGCCGCAGCAAACTGAGTGGTCATAAGAGACTATATAAGCATCTCCAATTGTTTGTATTCTAATTTCAGTTTAAACACCGCGCAAACGACTCTCTGAACATGGGACCGTCGTGTACTTGGATAGTGTTCGTTTCTGTGTTGATCTTGCTGATTTCCAGAGGTAAGTAGGCTTTATTTTTATTCTCCTAAACGTAAATATGTAATCCGAGCAAGCCAATATAATATCAGCTTGTATTTGACCGCCCCTTGTTCGGGGTCGTAAATCTTCGGTTGATTTATGCGAAAACTTCAGCGCTATTTAACCCAAAGCTATAAATCATTCCAAAATGTTTCTTCCTGTGCTAGCGTGCCAAATAGCTTTGAAAACGCTTCGCTTAGGGCGAATTAAATCCGCCATATCTGGCGAGCGTTTGGCGAACAATAAGCGCGTGTTCATGCTGTCTGTCTTTGTAGCGGCCGGCAACTCAAGCGCAAGTTTCACTTGTACATATCAACTTGTACAGTGAACTCAGTTGTGTTTGTAGAGTTAGGAAGTATTAGGAGAGAAAACAGTGAGTTGTGAAGAGTCAAAGGTGTAAAAATGACATATGTGCGAGAATGAGTTATGGTGTCCGGAATGTGGTCTGAAAGCCGGGAAACATGTTCTGCAAAGATACAGACAAATGCGAGCTTTCTTGCGCGTTTAAAATCTATGGTTAGATTCTCAGTCTTTTCTTTCGCTGGTTGCAATAATTTTAGCTATCCTTTGTGTAAAGCGCTTCAGTTAGGGTGAATTTTCTAAAGGATAGAGGTCTTCGCTTTGCTAGAGCCCATGGGGTGTTTCAAATTGTTCTTACTTAATTTTTCACTATTTTGACACAAACGACCCAAATCTTCGGCGTCATAGGTTGATTATGAATAATATTTGAATTACCCTGTAAAAGCCATCCAATAAAGCACGCTTGTCCGGAAGAATTACTGAAGGAAACGTTTTTATCGCGAAAAGAAGAACATTGCGGCTGCTTCGATTACAAAGGCTGCGAAAAGGTGACAAAAAATTAACCA
Source organism: Cladopsammia gracilis (assembly GCA_022457155.1). Lineage (NCBI taxonomy): Eukaryota > Metazoa > Cnidaria > Anthozoa > Scleractinia > Dendrophylliidae > Cladopsammia > Cladopsammia gracilis. Next base: position 538,183 of record JAJGOT010000154.1, read on the forward strand.
AGAAGCGCAGCGCAAAGGCGCCTTGTCCGGATGTGGCAAAGGTTCTCTCGAATGTTTTGCCTCCAAGAAAGGAGACATTTCTTACTGTTGTACCAAGGCAGTAAGCCTCTCGATATTGAAACGAAGTTTTGTTTTGTCAGCACTTTAAAATGATCTTTCCGTATAATTAGCAAGTGAGTTGTAATCAAGCCGCTCTGTACAGTACTACTGTGTGCCTCCGCGACGGACATTCGTGGTTTTGCGAACAATTTATTCACGTTCTAAAGCTCATTTCCTTTAAAAGTGATTCATTTTTATCAGGCGTAAGACTACGTTCCGAGTCTTTTTGTTAGCTCAGTAACTATGAAGCAATAACGTTTATGATTTGGCTCATCAAAGATGCGAAGAGGATTGTCTATTGGTCCTTGAGAACTTAGCGGGTTTGAGATAGATTTCCAAGTGAGGTGTTAAGCTCATCATAAGAAATTCTACTCGTAATTATGTTTATAAAACTTTAAAGTCACTAAAGAGGGACGTTTTGTATAACGCGTCCGCGGCCGTGGAACGCCATCCGCAAACCACATGTTCAAAGCAAACAGATTTATCTGCAGTTTGTTTTTCAACTCGGGATTTCAAATAACTGCGGATGTAGGGTCACAACAACAATTCGGAGATCGCTTTTCCAGCGGTAGCTCCACAACAAATACACCCCCAAGGCAAAGACTCTAATTTATTTGCTTTCAGTTGATTTAACCTTGTTGGAGCAAGTTTATACTTGTTAATTTTCAGTTATCGTTTCATCGATCGTTTCGGTTTGGATATTCGAAAATCGCTCCGTATATATCCGATATATCGCGGACAGTTAACTTTGTCCCACATACTAGAGTCAAGACTTCATATGAATTCCAAATCTGTACCAAAAAGTGACACCTCATGGTGCAGACACCCAGTGCTTTTCCTTCGGTAAGTGATGTACGTTCGGCTGTATTAGTTTTTCGCAAAAACAAATTAGTAATGATTAAAAAAAACGTGATTCACCATATGTTGGCTTTAAATAATTGAGTTAGTGCACTTCTCTAATCAGATTTCCTTCTTCAATGAAGTAAGCATTATAACTAAAAACATACAATGGAAGCGTATTTAATAGATCAGAAATGTGTCTGTAAATTTATAGCATCTATTTTGCGTGTTACTGTTTTTGTTAGAAATAAAGTTTTTACTATAGAATCGAGATGATAAATGTTCTCAACCGTATAATGTGAATCGTGTCTTTGTTGAGGAGTAAAATAGCCGAGCGTGCAAGAAAAATAGACCTCGAATTGATAGTCTCCGGTCATTTAATCTCTTTTTTTGCAGCGAACACAATTTATCTTATTAATTTTAAAATAAAAATTCACAGAGAAAAAAAAAGCACTTGACAGTCCAAAGCAATAAATCATAAATCCACGGGATGTTTTCGCTACCTTGTTAGAACGAGCAAAGGTTAAGCCTAGGATTATCGTTATGTGAGAAGATTCAATTTAGCTGCTTGCGCGCCGGCGTTAACCCATTCGTGTAGGTAGTGTGTACTTTGTTCCAAAAAAAAAACGTTAATTGCTTTTACAACAGTACTATCAACTCTTGTCAGCTCTCCTAGTTAGCATTTTTTCCTCCTCCCTGCTAGTGTTTCGTTGATAAGTTTGTCAGTAAATGCGCACTAGTGGCAGCCAGACTACAATAGATCGTAAATTTGATAGCGCGCACTTGTTGCATGAAACAGATATGTCCGGAGATATACACTTCAACTCTGCAATTGTTGCATGCAATGCTGGCTATCGTGATCTTGAAAATCGTTCGTGGGGCATTCATCTATGATGAAATACTCGGAGTATTAAAGGGCAAAATTCCCCCGCGGCGGGTTGAGTTTTTCCTTCGTCAACGCGGTTAGCGAAACATCAGATTCGATCAGGCGCAGTAAAGTAGATTTTGTCTTTTGATATCTCGGTCTGTTGAGTGCTATTTTTAGGTTTTCGAACTCTCCAATCCTTTGTTCGCGCAAATCGTAGAAGATCTAATTAATCAAAAATCCATTACTGGTTTTGAAAACAACAAAAAATTCCATTAGTGAGTGAAAGTGTTAACTCGTTCACAACTTTGTGTTAAAAGTTTCTTGCTTTCTTTCATTCGCGCAAAATGTTGCCTTCGTCTCAAGGGCCATTGAATTAACCTCTGAAAATGGTTCCGTTTGTTGTTTCATTAATGTGTTTCTCGGATTTTTAAAGATTAACTAATTTTTAAAAGATAAAATCCCCTGGCGGAAGTGAATGTGACAGTCAAAGGTGTTCGCGCGAATTTTGATGCGATGACGCGAGCGTTACGTAGGAAAAGTATTTAATTCATTTCCTCTTCATCGATGCTATTACTCGAGTAAATTTCGTTTGCCGCCGTATGTAGCACTGCAAGACCTCGGCGACCCGACCTCGTAGTTTATGCTATTTGTCACAACAGTGAAGTTGTTTTGAGACAGAATGAGAAATCTTCAAGTCTTCTACAAGATGGACTCGAGAAAAGAGCGATGGTATATATTTATTGGCGTTGCTTTTCTGTTTCTTCTGCTGCTGAGCATTATTTTAGTGCTAGTTTGTGTGCACATATTTCGTCCATCCGGCGAGCTATTAGGTAAGTTTGTTGTTAATTTGACGGGCTCTTGCGTTCTGTTGTGGTTTCTTTATTTTTGTTTCTTTTAATGAATTAAAGTAGGCGATTGATTTCGTTAGAGTTTCTCTTTGTGCAGCGCGTCTTCCCTATGAAGACATAGCGCCGTATACCATCCAACCTATGGTACTTTCCTTTCCTCCAAATTAGTTACAACTACTAGTAAAAGATGTTTGGGTCAACCGTTTCCTCTGAAAACAGCGTGAACCTTTATTTTCCAGAGAAACCCCCGCTCGTTTACCATAATTTAACTTTTAAGTCTGTGGATAGAACCTTAAAAGTGTGATCATATATATATAGCTAGTACAATTAAAAGCTCTTAGCAGTACTTTCATGTAGTATTTAGTGTTTGTCCCGATATTTAAGCCTCGATATTTCGCCAAGTAAAATTGGGCATTTTCTTTTGTTGTGTTTCGATTCTGGCTTTTTTCTGAAGTGATAAGAAGTTTGAACGGCAGAACGCGATACAGTCTGAATGGATTTGAATAAGACATGTACTTCTCGGACGCGCATACTCTATCTCCGATCTTGCTCTGATTACAATTTCTTGTACTTCCTTTTATATATTATGTTTTGCAAAGGGTTATATTTCAGCCTGTCCTCACTGAAAATCAGGTTTGTTTTGTGTGTTCAGCGTGAAACCCTTATACTTTCGTGTTGTGAGGTTGTTGTAATGTTTAGATGACATTACGGAGTAGTGTTATCGTTTAGCAGCGGAAGAACATTTTGATTTATGGACATTTGTCGTGCGACAAATAAAACTATCTTTTTTCGTAAAAACGTTCTCGCAAAACGTTTTCAGAGGGGAACCTACTTTACTAAAAGCAATACAAGCCGTTCCCAAATTCTTTCTTTTGTTTGAAAGGTATGCTTTCTAATAACACTCGAAGGTGTGAAACTATGCTGTGGGTGAATAAAGCTGGCGCATAAAAGGATTATTCCATTACGACTAGACATAAACTTTTTCCTTTTACACCGTGCAGCTCTACAGAAATCTCGTATTGGATGCTAGGAAATTTTGTTTCGACGCTTGTAAACGCTTATTTCAAAGCCTTGTAGCTTTAGAACACGTTTCATTTTATTATTTGTGTTTGATTTGGAGTGACGGGAGGCGCCAATGTAAACACATAGTGTGAGTTGTAATCCTTCCTAAACAATAAAACACTTTTATGGGTCCATTATGTCACTGACATATACGATGCGCCTGTTGATATTTTAAAAAATCGATCCCATCTTAATCCTAGAAATGTTCGCTCCTTAGGGCAAAAGCATTGTAGTCTCAATTTTATGTGCCTGTACTTATTATTACAGTATTTTAATCTCTTGGTGTGGTTTATAATCCTTCCCTTTTATGATGAAACACTTTTACGAATCCATTATGTCACTGATACATTTGGCGCGTTTGTTGACATTCGAAAGCTTATTATGCTGAAGCATTAGGCTTCTAGACTGAGAAGAAAGTGATCTTAGAATTTTTTGGTTTTACTACAAAAAGGTGAAATCATTATTTTTCTTGAAATCCCAACCGTGGACATTACAGACCATTACAAAGGAAATGCGTTTTGCGGTTTCTTTCAAGCCGATCCGAAGAAGTGTATATTTGTCACGTCTGTCGTAAATACTTGAAGCACCGTAACAAAATGTACATGTGCCCTTTACTCCTTTCGTAAAAATATCAAATCTTACGGGCTAAGACCTTTTCATTCCGGCTTTTGCCCTTATCACTTTAAAAAATAAGACCTTTTGGGTCAACTCGCCGCTCGTATTTTGGACGGAAATTCCGGCAACATTACGCTGTGTTTTTCATATCAGAACAATGTGTTCTTTGATACATGTGGTTTACATTCCTTGCTATTTACAGGAAGCGAAAATCAATTTACCATCCATCACCCTTAATTTTTTTGACAGGCGAAAATTACATTATATTGGCCGGTAGCCTCGTTTCTCAAAGTTGTATTGCTTGGGAATAATTTTTTGTCTCATATTTTGTGCAATTTGCTAGAACTTGAACCTGTTCAAGTAGTTTTCGATGTCTGGACAGTGGTTCTGCTGTAATTGGAACCTTACCTCCCTTCGACATTTTGTACACGTAATGGTGGTGATCATTGGGATCATTGGGCCTGTCGCATTTTTACTTTTTCTAACATAGGAAATGTACATAATCCTAGTTTAATAATCTCAATGTTATCATTAATCATGTTAGACGCCGGGGCAGTTTTACAAGTTACATTCCTACGCGTACGAGCTTTATGGAAGACAAACAAAATAATACAGTTTACGAAATTCTATACACTGTGAAAAAAATATGAGAAGTCCATGTACTGATTTGTCTCATCCAGGCATGTTATTTACCCATTCTGTTATCTCGGAATGGTGAAGGTCATGAATGATTACTTATTTTGCGGGGAGTATGTAATAGAGGGTTGCAGCTGGTGAAAACCGCTTTGAGATTAACTACAAGCCAAATTTTCATATGATCATCCAATCAGTTTCTACACTGTCAATACGAGGTGACTAGAAACAAAGAACTCTTCAACTGCAGAATATTGTCTTTATCGGCTTCAGTTCAACCCAGTTATTAAAAAAAAATATGTAGTCGGGTAATTTTCACCTTAGGACTTCACGCTTACTCCCTCAAGAGAAACGCAAATCAAAATTAATTTTTAGTTGATTTTGTTCAATTAATGGTCACACTTGTGGGCTTTATCCACGGACAGACTCTGGGAGTGAAATTGCTACAAATAACGGCTTGAAAATTGAAACACCTTTCCTTAAAAGGTTCTTGTGATGTCAGTTCTGAAGTGAAAAGATAAGAAAAAAGCTGTTCCTTTAAGTGATTTTTAAAGGATGAATTTCCCCAGTCTTTGATTGTGATGTGAAATCCTGGTGTGTCTGTTTGTAAAGAATCAGGAGACGAGACAACATCACACGAAGCACGTCGTGTTTCATTCAGCAAGGGAAGAAATAAAACAGATACAAGTGCCCTTTCCAAACGAAAAAAGAAAAGGTCAGCTTGTTCTCTTCACAGAATTCACAGAAGTGAGTCCAAATTCAGATATAAACAACCATCTCAAAACATAAAACCAGATGAAAGCTGAAACAAACGAGGGTGCTCGTCGGAAATTTTTGAAATAAAAAACCTGAAAGGTACCAGAATCCTGTTTGATGGGCGTGGCTCAAATGAATTTTTACCCCTAAGAGGTACAAATTCTAAAACAACACATGCCATATTCTGTCATATTTTTCGGCCATATACCCTAAAAGGTACCGCGATAATTCAACTGTCCCCGTCATTTTTATATGGGAGAACCCCCCCCCCCTCCCCCCCTCGAATAAAGTACCAACCATAATCAGTTTTTAGAGCGATTTTTCCAAGACACACTAGGAAAAATTGGCCAATTTTTTCAAGTTGCAATCCATTTCCATCCTGGCCATCCGCAGCCAAAGATATAAATGAATACTAGTTTCTGTACACTCGTAGAGTAACTGAACAAAACTAGTCCATTATTTCAAGGTTTCTCAAATCATACAATAATGATTATTTTGGCTTTTCCAAGTGATTCTAAAAATGGTGACATTTCCCCTTAAAAGGGAGTCGTGTGGCAAAACGAACAGAGTTGAAAATGAAAGCGAGGCAATAATGAATTCGAAAAAAATTGGAAACAAAACTACGAATATAAATCATGAAACCGAAACAACGGAGAAGTAATAAGTATCCTTTTTTTGTCAGGTATCAGAAGTGGGAAGGTTATGGACTACAAACAAAACTAGAAATGTTCATCTCTCACTGCAAGAGAGAACAAACTGCCTTTCTTGAACTCGGGCAAGAAAGAATAAAAAGCCCGTTCTTGAACAGAACGTCTAACACTGTAATAAAAAGCTGTACATGTATGTATCTTTACAACATGGGTTAAGCCACCACTTGTCTTTATGAAGATGTGAAAATGGTAAAGGTGGTTATTTGTAACGGTTTGCTCTTGATTTGGAAAGAGATGTATATTGAAAACAGAAAACTTAGTTAAAAGAAACGGTAGGTAAGTCACAAACTAAAATGTCTTCAACTAATCTCATCCATTCTGCGTAGTTTTAATATTTTCAGGGTTTATCTTTGCCGCAAAGGTTGACATTAAAAAGTATAGTAACCTAGAAGGGGCAGATTTTCTGTGAGTCCAAAAACGAGAAAAACACCGTGAAATTTCCTCCCCAGTCTAACGGCAGCCGAACAGGAAGCAAGATTTAAGATTTGCTAGATAACATGACTGAAATTGTTCTAAAGTTTCCTTCCGTTAGTTTATTGCGGTGGAACAGTTTAATCTCAGGTTTGTAGGTGTATCACGAAAACAATTCACCATTCCCACAACAAAAGCGCCGGCCCTCTGCTGACCAAAACACACAGGCTCTTGGATAAAGGAGTTCCGCCTCGTTTTGGAGTGTATTTAGAGGGAAGGACTGGGACTGAGAAGTGAGTTTGTGGAATTGGAATGTTCGTGACTGTCGGCGTTTGCATTCGTTTCAATGTTGATGATTTTCAATTTAATTTATTGTTACAAGGTAACTTTTCCAATATTAATTAAAAGTGTCACTGATCGATATAAAGCTAAGATAGTAATAAGTAATAAAGTACAAACCAAAAATGGAGAAAGGTAATCAATTAATTTGCATCCGAGCTTTCCCACAGTTTTCAAGCATTTTTTTTTTTAATTTCAAAACATATCGAGAAATCACAAACGGGACGTTCTGTAGGGTGCAGTTGTAGACTTTTTTGGGGGGCAACTCTGAAAGTCTCATTTAATAGTATTGTTAAAATGTCGTACAGAAACCAAAAACTGACTGAAACGTTTTAGTCCGGTGGTCTATATTTACACACAACAACAGGAACAAGTTTATTAGCATTCCCATTTACAGATATTGTCTACGCAAAAATAATAAAGTAATACATTTGATAAATAATAGTAATACAACAAAAATAGTAAATATCAAGTCGGGTAAACCAATTATAATATTAACTGACCGCAGTCAACGGGTCCCTGCCTAGTAGTTTAAGTGTCTCTTCAGAATTAAAATGCTTGATATATAAAATAACCTAGTTTTGTGCAAATGTTATAATCGACATTATCAAATACATAAGAATGAGATTAATCTTTAGGCATTTTCTAAATATTCAAGAAATGGATATAAATAACTCATTCTCTCATTACGTTTACCAAAATTCATTCAAGTTATGTTTTATCTGAGTAAACGTTAAAGGTTAACATTTTTATGGCTCCGCCTAGTCCAATAAGTTCTGATTACCTTGCTATCTTATCAAAGGAAATCGAGTTTAAACTGTCTGTTGTAATAAACAAAGTCTTCAAATCCTTTTAACACATCAGACGAGTCTTCGCCTGCTTACGTGGTGTCTGTTGTTGTATTTATAAATAACCCTTTTATTCCCATGAGAGTGCCAAAGAAAAAATGCAAGAGTGCAAAAGTTAAAAATTTAAAAGAAAATCCCAACTTTCATTTTGTAAAATATTGAAAAACAAATGGTACCATGGAAAATCACTGCTGAAGAGGTTTCATTTGAATGGTCACACCATAGGATTTCGTCCACAGACTCAAAAGTTAGAATTACACTACATGTCTCATTTATTGACTCTGGGAGTGAAAGAATTGAACAATCCCTAGCCTTACTTCTATTATTTGCAAGACTCAAGTGAAATTAAACTTTTCAGGCCAGCTAAAGAGACGATTACTTAAGATGTTTAACAGAGCGACGATGAAGGAAAAATAACTTCAAACAACAGGTTTAACCAGATAACCGAAGATATTACGACAGGGAATGTTTGTGCAATTCTGCAATGTTGTCTTTGGCAAATGAACAAAATAATTAAGAATGCTTATTTTTTTTCTTGTACACGTTATCAAGAATTTTATGAACTCGATCAGCTCAAAATTGTAGTCTTTCCCACCTACTAAAAGAAAAGCAATTACTGTTATTCTTTCTTCTCTTTTCTTCCTTTTTGTGACTTAAGATTTGTCAAGCAGGTCATTAGTATGGATTAAGAAGGAACTGGACAACTCAGAAATAAACAAAAACATAGGAAATGTATGAGAAGCAGTATAGGGCATTGTGTAAAGAGAAGGTTGATGCTGTTTTTACTCCCCACATGTTAAGGATTTCATTTACAGACTGTAGAGGTAGAATTTAATACATCTTAGTCCTTGAACAACATTATAAACAACATCGCACACAGACTCAAAAATTAGAACCACGTTTCACAGCATAACAAACAGTATCACAGGAAAATATTGCTCGGTAGCTTTCATTTGAATGGTCACACTTTAATAAGGGTTTCATTCACAGACTGAAAAGTTAGAACCACCTTTTACAGCATAATAAACAGCACCACAGGAAAGTACTGCTCGGTAGTTCCACAGACTCAAAAGATAGAACCAACTTGTACAGCATAATAAACAGCACCACAGGAAAGTACTGCTCGGTAGCTTTTCATTTAAATGGTCACACTGTAGAGCAATCCAGCAATCCACACTGTAGAGCAATCGATTTTCAAAACACTTCATGAACAAAGCTTGTCTTTTTCAAATACGCGTGAAAGTTGTACTTTTAGTAAGATTTCAATTGATAATTGGCTTTTGCGATGAAAGAAAACCGTGAACCCTTTGAAAATCGATTAATTTTGTATTACGAAAGGATACTACGAAGAAATTTCATTGATTATCATTCATGAAAATTTGAATGCGATCGTTTCGCAATAAGTACGTTAATTCGTAGTTTATAAGGAAAAGGAAAACGAAAAATTAGTTCATCTTTGATACGTACCGGACAAGAAGAAGACCTTAAGTCACAAACTTGACTGTTTAAGAAACTACATTGTTAGTAGTGATTTCAAAATTATCGCATACCATTAAACTGTCTTATGAATTAGGTCAGTTGTACAAAGTTTGAAAGAGCTTTCAATATCTGTTTTAAAGATACCTTAACTGAACAGCTATCTTATCAATCTCTTTAAGAGTTTGTCTGGAAATCAAGAGGAGACATTGAGAGATTTTGGTCAAATACATGTTGGAGCTTCGGAACTGGCCGCTAGGTTCAATATTGTAGTGTCATTAGGCACGGGTAAAACCATTGAGAATTGGTTCAGAGGATGAAAAACTACCTGAGTATCGTAATAAAGCATCCGATATGAACCATTATCTAGCAATTCGTAAATGCCATTGCTGGAGCAAAGGGAGCTAACTTTGCCAGTTGATTGAGTATTTTAATAAAATTACCACAGTCTTTTATTTTATGGGGTAGTCACTAAAGTAATCTAAACATACCCAGGGCAACAAATAAAAAAATAAAAACGACGAAAAGGAAAGAAAAGTGCAGCAGATGGTTTCTGAATTGTGGAGGCTGTTCTTTATTACGGTCACGTCTTAGAAACAGGATTTCCGAACACATTCATCAACACCTCAAAAGTCTTAATTATCCCTTTAGTACGAGGTCTGAATTCCTAGGCAAACAAGTGCCGATACTCCGGTGTATTTTGGTAGCTTAATAAACCGCAGTTATTCAGATGCTTCTTGTTGCTATTAACCTATTAGAATCGTTAAAAGACAATCAAAAGATTTAAGCTCGTATCTTTTGAAGTCATGGCACGTACAACCAAATGCCTGCCCATTGAGAAATTTCAATTCTGCCTTGAGTAGCATTAAAGAATATATTCTGTTAGATCGTTCCAATGGATTTTTTGTCACCTTTTGTACATTGTGCCATATTAAAACCCTTAATATCTCACGAACTAGAAATATTGCAGTTAGGTTTCTTCGAAATGCACCTACCAAGATTTGTCACAGGTCTCAAAATGTTCGTTTGTAATGTAGTTAGTCATGTTCAGGCTAGCTACAATACTAGAAGTATATCTTAACCCTTTCACTCCCATTGTCAATTATGGAGACATGTGTAGTTTAGTTTAGTGTAGTTTAACTATAGTGTGACCATTCAAATGAAACCTCTTCGCCAGTACTTTTGCATGGTACAACCTGTTTTTCAGTATTTTACAAAACGAAATTTAGGATTTTATATGAATTTTTATCTTTGACGGTCTTGGGAGTTAAAATGAATGAGACATTGCATTTCATGTACTGTGTTTCATTTCCAGCTTCAATGAATGTTTAGTTGTTCATGTATAAGAAGGATGCTGTACCTTCGCATTCGGATCACTTTGAAATGAATTCTCCAACTATAGATTGTCGATGAGTTCTTGTCGCTGTTGTTCTGTTATTACGTTTTATAAAATTCGTAACATGTAGCTCAGCTTTGCTACAATGTCAAGAGGAACAAGATTGTAAGAAGGATACACATTGCATTATCGATGTTTGTGTACTAGTAGAATTTTGGCTAGGTTTAGTGGCAAAGACCATTCCTAGTTAAATCTCAAAACACTATATTCTAGCTGTTTCGGAAATTATACACGAAATGAACTTTTTTTTACCAAATAATAGACGTGTTCGATCGCTGGTGTATTTGGCGTATTTACTTCAGTGTCAAGGACGATTTCTACAAGGATCTTGGGAACCTCCGGAAGAACCATTTTGCAAAATTGAAACCTACATAAATGCTTTTTATTGCCGCCGATCGTTTTATGAAGGACGTCAAATGTAGCTTTGGCAGTCCATGGCAAGAATGATAGCCAAAAAAAAAACAATGCTCCTTGTTAGACATTACATCGGCTAGTCAAAATACCTTACAAACACACCGCATAAAAGGCTCTAACGATAATCTAACATTCGAATGTACTACACGATGTTCGATTAACGGGAATTGCGAAAACGTATGGCCTTTCTGCAAAATTGGGCAGTTCATGTACAACAGTATTTTTAAGTTCGTCTGGCAGGCAAGTCAAGGTGCTCAAAGAATATAAAGATTCATTAAGTTAAAGGGACCATCTGCTAAGTAAATGTACAGATGCTCTTCAAGAAGTTATGTACTCGTTTAAGATAAGTTAAATTTTAAAGAGAACAGATAAAACACCAGCCTAATTAAAGAACATTTTCTAGTCACCATATGACTAGCTAGAGAGACAAGATACTCAAAGAATGCTTCGTGTCATTCTGCTTGACGCACAAACAATTGATAATAACAATAACCACCAAGTACTGGATGTATTCTGTACGTTGCATCGTCGTTTGGAAACGTGTAGCTATAAGAGATTAAAGGAACGCCCTGGTACAAACGGAACGCTCACCCTAAGATCAGAAATCCTTTCGCTGGACGCCACGCAACAGTTCGAAGAAGAAAGAATCTCTGTTTTTTTGGGCGTTGTCATTCCTTTGTCTACACTTGTTCGTCCGTGTAGGCATCTGTTGCCAACATGCGAAGAAACATTTGTTCTTGCAGCGGTGAAAAAGTTCCGAGGACTGATGTAGGTCCACAGTGGGCTAAAAGTTTTTGACCAGAACCTTGTTAGCACGATTTCATCAGTTGTAATACCCGACAAACAATAATGATTAATGATCTGTTGCCATCTTGTTGGTAGGTGTCATTTTACAATCCGTGCTTACACTCGGACTGTGTTGTTTTTTTTACAAGCGATTATTTTCAATGTCAGACTTAAAACGAAAAGCAATATTTTAATCAGTGGGGCAGTTTTTTTTGGTTAAAAAAATACTTGTATTTTAACTTTTTCTACTTTTTTTTAAAGATTTTTTTTTTTTCCGTAGGTTAAAATATCCTCTCGTTTTATTTTCTCCGGTTATTAAAGGTGCATACCACAATCACATTATCTTATCTGTTGATCAATGAATTTCGGGAATGTATTGGAATACGTCCACTTAGCACACCGCACCGCCTTTTTAGTTGACTTACAAGTGCCAATCTATGTCACAATCGCTGCATACAATCTGTTGCATGTCCATCTAATTTATTTTAATCAGGAAACACTCCAGTCAGTAGGCGATTAGTGCAGATTGTTTGTCTTTTTAGCAGCACGCTATGATACTATATCGCATTTCGCTTGCATGCCAATGGATGGAGAGGGGATCGAATTTTTAACCCTCAGGTGCATCGATTGGAGACCATCCAAACACGACTTTAAATACTCCGCCGGATAAATACCTGTTTAAAAGCAAAGAAAATCCCCTTAAACGGACTCTTGAATTTCTCAAAGAGATACTTCATATTGTATACAATTTGGATGAACCTGGGATTATTCACTTTGTCTTTCATTTACAGTATACCTCCCAAACCATGAGTGTTTGTTGCCCTTTTTAAAAAAAAAAAAATCAGTAGATTTGTAAATTTTATTTGTCATGGGTTCTTACAATCACTTTTTTTGTTCTTAGTAACCAGCTTATGTACGCAATGTTTTTACAGTAATAAATGCTCCGCCTTTCTTTGTCATTATTTTGAGAGTTTTTGTAACTGTTCTGTCAAGACTGTCTGGTTTTGTTTGCATGCTCATTTTGAAAAAATATCAAGAAGTCGTTGAAAACACACCTTCGGAACGTCATTTTCCTTGCTTGCAACGATCGATCGTAGAGATAAACTTTGCTCTGTTTTGATAGAGTCGTTATAGGAAGTGCAAATCTCATTGGAGGATAAAAATTCCTGATGATGCAAAAAAATTAAACCAAAAAATCCAGGCTTTAGTAAAACTATGCGTTCCAGTGTATGCGGTGGATGGTGGAGGACGCCACTTCCGCGCGCGCAACCGTTTGACGCCATAAAATGGGCGGGTTAACCCAACCGGTGTAAAGGTCTTCTCGCTTTGAATGTGTGAAGAGTGAAGCGGTAACAAGCACTTCACTAAAGAAGCTAAATCTCACGAAAATGCGCCGTGCTGTGATTTCTTTATTTCTTTCTGCTATAATAACAGTTTTTACGGGTAAGTAAGTTAGAAACTGGAAGTTGACTCCACCACACTGTCAAATTTATCAACAATGGGCAATTAATCATTCGAGAGACAACGTAGAGACACGGGGAAGGAATTGGGTTTGTAGTAAGTGACTATAGAGCCCTTCAACTAGGTGCTAGGTGTTAAACATTATTAGTGCAAGATTAGGAAAGGATTGAATGCGTCAAGAGAGAGAGATGGTGATCTTGTGGACCGAGTTCATCGCTAAAACTTTGAAATCAGTGACATCTTCACAGGAGGCTTTGCTAAGCTCATTATAAGCTTCCCTCGAAATGGGTGGCTCTTGGACAATACCCAGCATTTCTCTGAACAAAGGTGTTCGCAATGGGTTAAAGACTGCGTCAACTTCGTTCTCGTAGTGCGGTCTTCATGATTCGTTAAGTTCCTTCTCGTGCATTACCAAGAAAGGAAAGGATGCCTTTGGGGTGACAAGGCAAAGTCGTCATCGATTGAATTTCCTCGCGTCACGGTTTCTCTTGGAGAACTCAGCGTTTGCTGCTGAATTATACCATGGGATCTCTCTTATTTTATTTTGACATGATAGCTACTAGATTTAACGAACAAGGAGCGAGAGGTCCCATGGAGGAATACCTCCCTTCAAAATTCCACTTAGTTACTGTAGGAAGTGTTTAAAACTGTGAATAGATTTTTAGGCGCCGAGATAACAGATGGGAAACATCTCAGGAAGTCAAACCTTAAAAATTTCTGTTCGATCTTAAATTGTTCTTGTTTTTGTTGCTTCAAGGAAATGATTCGTACACCGTGCATTTTACCAATCAGTCTTGTCTGATTTCTGGAGGCTTCTAGAATGATTTGTTTTGTTTTTTCAATGAAACGTGATATCAATGTTAGCCTAAGGCCGCTAGTCCTACCTTGTAACTTCTCATTCCAGCCCTGTTTTCTCTAGTCATCATGAACGCTCTGACGTTGAGTTTTATCACTGTTGTTCTTCTTCTAAGTCCATTTTCAAACGCTTCGCTTCTCCCCATCCTGAAAGAAGGCTTGGACGGCATTAGCCATTTGTTTAACACAAGACATTCTCTTCCCTCCATTTTATTTCCAGAACCTGCCGAAGCCAAGAACATAACAATCAAGTTGGGCTTCATAGGAGCCTTGGACAAATCGTTAGGAGCCACTGCATCTTTGGGACAAGAATTAGTAAGTTTGTTACCTTCCCCTTAAATTCTGGTTCACTTTTTGACTCCCAGTTATGCTTTGACTAACAAATTTCATGTTCGCTCTGTTCATCTTTCAGAGTTCAGCGTTTAAAATCGCTATTGAGCTTATCAATGCCGATGCAGCCAAGAATGGCAGTAAAATACAATTCTCCATGGATTTTAAAAGTGAGAGTTTATCTCCTTATGGATGGGAAATTGGCTTAGAGCCGGCATGTGTTCCGATTTATTTTTAGCAATTGGATTCGTTTCTTCGCGTGATGTTTTATAGTGAAAGAGTTAAAAGTATTCAACTTTCTCGCCTGTAGTAGTGGGGTTTTTCCTTCTCTGTAATCAATACATAATTGTAAATGCTTTGTTTTCAAGTCTAAACTGAGTTGTACAGTTTTCCCGTCCTATTGTACACTATTTTGGAAACAAACCTAACACACTACAAACATGTTTGTTCGTTATGCTCAAACATTTCATTATTGAAGGTCACCATTCGTGTTACAAATTCGCATGATTATCTATGGCGACTCTTCAGATAGAAATGATGTTTTAGGTTATCCAATGTGCGGTTTCTCCTAAGCAATAAATAGATAAACTGTCCAGTAATTAATCTAGCTATACTTTAAACGATGAAGCGGCATAATTGACAATAAATTACACATTGAATTGGCGGGCTGCCTTCTTAAATTTTTGCTTTACCACGTGAGAGTATCTACTTTGTAAATGTTACAGCTTTGGCACATTTCTAATATTTATCTCCAGTTCTAAGATTTGAAGAAAGAAAATACTAAAAGTTGATGCTTTACATCACATTCATAACATTTCATCTACAGACCCAAACGGTTAGAAGCACATTACACGGTGGCAAGTATAGATTTCAGAAGAAAACGTTTACGTTCTTCAAACAGCTTTGATCATCAAGATTAAATCATACCTCAAGAAAGTGAACTAACATTAAAACAAAATATAACTCGACAGTATGTTTATTTGGCGTTATCGCTCTTCAATAAAACGGCCCCATCTGAACTTTATTAGCTGCAATAACGACCCTTCTATCGTTCAAAACATGTACTGTTTTATCCATCATTGTTATCAGTCTATAAGCCTACCCTGCCAACCTTAGTCATTAAATTTCATGTTGATCTAAAATTTGAATCTGTAGATGAAATCCTGAAGTGTAGCCATTCAAATGAAAGCTTTTAAGATGAACTTTTCTGTAATGTTATTCATTTTCTTTTCAATTCATCCAAATTGAGAAAAAAATATGTTTCAAGTACTGTTCGGCAGGGAATTAAACTAGACAAGAAGGGTAACGCTTTGTCATAACTAAACACCTTGTCTCAGTGTTTCTATTGAACCAAACGCATGCATACTAGTTGGAAAGGGTATGATTATCATTATGTTATAATACTTTTGCACTGAACGTATTGGCTGAACGTTCCATTGTAGGTATGATCAAAGATGGAGGCACAAATCCTTCTACTACGTGCAAGATCGCAGCTCAACAGCTCGCGGCAGATTCAGATGTTGTGGGAGTCGTGGGAGCAATGCGTTCCTCGTGTTCTAAAGCATCTCATCAATACTTCAGAGACAACGGTAAGCGAAATAACGGACACAAAAGAATCAAACTTGATTTATACGGATCGCTTGTGTTGTTGTTTTGATCCTCACTGTGATCGTTTGTGAGTTGGTGCCGTCTTAATCGTAACCCTTTAACGAGCTCAAGAGTGCCAAACATCAAAATTCAAGTTTTTATAAAATATTGAAAATCAAAAAGGGTACCGTGTAAAAGTACTGCAGAAGAGGTTTCATATGAATGGTCAATCAACAGACTCACAAGTGCAACAACATCACATGTCTCCATAATTGACTCTGGGAGTGAAATTGTTAAATCTGTCCCAAAGATTTTCTTTCTTCGAAATTTCTCTCGAGAATGGACGATAGAAAAGAGCATGTCATTCTCTGGAACCGGAGTATTTTGTCCTGTATTTATATAACCATATATAATTTCATATCGTTATTATATTAATTGTGGATAAAAATTGTCTTTTGTAAACTCACACATACACACAGCTAAATATACATACTGTTTGTTTTGCCTTCAGGTTTTCTCTCAATTTTCTTCTCCTTTGTTCTTATTATGTTTAACCTCGAATCTCGTCAATCGAAATCTACTAAAAAGATTATTTCCCTGTAATAAAGCACAACTGGATGGGAATTGACTGAGCGGGGAGCTGCGTTTGTTGAGGGATTTCCTCGAGAAAGCGACGATCACAATCTTCTGACGTTTCGTAGAAAATTTAACATGACTAAGACGTAAATACGAAAGTAAGCGCTACCTTTCTTTGTGCAAAAATACAACAGAAAATGACTTGAAAGGACCTCGTGATAACAACATTCAGCATTCGGGTAGTTGGCGATAAACATAAAACGCTTGACTTCTTTAAATTAGTCATGTTGGGGTTCTGAACTTTATGTGAATGAAATCCCAAAATATATTTAAACGAAATATAGGATACAGTACTAAAACTGTCAAGATGTTTGAAAAATTACAGAGTGACATGTTTTTGCTGTTGCTGATACATTTAACGTTGACCTTTTTAAAACAGCAGTGACATTTAAGATTTATGAGGAATCATTCTGACAAATGGTCACAAATGTGTTGATGTCAATCTGGTTAGGGTTGATTTATTATAACTTGCTTCAAAGTGGACTTTTTAGATAAAGTTGACCCATTCTGGATTCGTGACATATCGCTTTCTTATAATGTTGTTCTTTCTTGTTTCATTTTTTCAAACGTGGTGTCGATAAAACATTTTGGTTTAGTACTTGGTGCCAATTACTGCCAAGCATTTAATACTTATTATTGTTTTGTCTTAGCACCAACCATGACCCAGATATCATATGCGTCGACCGCATCGGAGCTTTCCAACAAGAAGAAATATCCCCGATTCTTCAGGACTTGTGCTAGTGATGTAGATCAAGCCGATGCCTTGGCTCAGTTGGTCACCTACTTTAACTGGAAGAGAGTAAGCCACTTTCAAACAAATTCAAGGCTGTGCTCTAAGAGTTATCACAGGAACCCAAAGGGAGTCGAACTATAACATTTAGGGTGCCCAGCAGTAGCTAGCAGTTAAGCTATCGTATGCGCAAAAACGTACCCAGGCACTGCTAGAGCACAACCCTAATACAACGTTCCTTCTTCAACATCCAGTAACGCCAACGGATAGATTTTTTGTTCTCAGATTTTTTCCTTCAAACCTCTTGAGTTTTACTATAATAGGATATACAGCTAAATGTTTCTTTTACGGATATTTATTAACATGTATTCTTGACAATCACACAATGATGGGTCAAGTACAGGCTTGGTTGGGTTCCATTTTACCGTAATTATCTTTTTTTGGCCGTTCTTATACTGTAAATGAGATCAACTTCTTTTGCCCTAAAATCCATCTTTATGTCAGATTTATCCCTCTGTGTAGTTAACACTGATTGTTAAACCATCCCTCTTTCGGAATGTAGTGGATAGGGTTAACAAGAGAAATAACACTTCCTTTATTCAATTTAAATTAACGGCAACTGAATTGGGTAAGATTCTCTACTGCTGTACGAAATTCAACGAAGTAACACTTTTGAGGTTTGTTTCTTCACTTCGCCCGCTATTGTCTGTGTTTACAGACATTCTCTTATTTCCTTTCTTCCCTCCCTTGTCCGTTGTTGTAGGTCAGCACTATTGCTACATCAGATGATTTATATGCTAAAAACCTGGCCAGCAGTTTCGAAGCGGCAGCTCGTTTGGAAGGCATTCGAATCTACGCATCTTCGAGATTTTCCAGCAGAGCAAGCCCAGAAGTTTTGGACAGCAAAGTGCAGTTGGTAATATTTGTTCTGTCAGTTTGTTTACACGACTAATCGACTCAAAATATGTATTTTATTAGCATGTGAAGCATTCTTTTGTCGTGACATCAAAGGTATTGAAATGCTTTTTAGCAGAGGCGGTGTGGCTTGTAAAAATTGTCACTTCAAGTACTGTTATGTTTTCCCAAGTAATCGTTGTTTGCTCAACAGTTTGATTGCCTTTCAAAACGTCTCGTTACCACCCTGAAATGTTTTTAATCGCTTTGAAATTGCATCATCAACGCGCATAAAACGTTAAAATGTACAAAGCGCTAAAATTAGCAACAGTGGGAAGCGGATACGTCTTAATTTAGACATTACGGCGCCGAACATCGCCACTGACGAACTTTGTTTCCTCTCAAGAAACATGAAGTAAACTTCTCATTTTTATTCCCAGTAACTTTTTAATTTAACTGTTTCGATTACTCGATAATCCATGCTAAGCCTGTTTCATAGCGAATCAGGTAAATGGTATTTGATCCCTTCCTTCCCCTCCCTTGTTATTATCCAGCACGGGTTATTTGAGTCACGGGACGACCTAGCCACCGACGCAGAAGGGGATGGGAGGGGATCTGCCGACCATCTGCATTTTGGAGACTAAGGATGACCCCAGTGTCGCATAATTATAAATACGATCCGTAACCGGGTACTTTGATGATATAGAATAAATTCTTCTCTAAATGTACAGGTACAAAAGTGTAGAAAATTTTTAAGAACAACATGAACGTTCTGCTGCATATTTGAATGGTCACCGTTTTGGGTTTCACTCACACAACAATGGTACACGTCTCATCGTGAAAACTAGAACTAAGGACCGGCTTGAGTTCAGTTCTTGTGATTCGCGACAACCTGGCTGTCATTTTGTTGATAATAATAGTAATAATAACGATGATTATTGTCTGATTATTTTCACAGATCAAAGACGCTCAAACGAGAGTGAACCTGATCTTTGCTCAGCCTGAAGATGCTCTAGCTATCTTTGAAACTGCGAAAGCAAAGGTAAAAAAAAGAGGTCGAAACAAATTTGATACTTGCAGTTCATCTAGTGATGCATACTATTGTGTACTTTTTGCGCTGCTGCAATTGTAGAAAGCCGTGAATCGACTTTTTTGTAAATTTTGCAGAGCGTCGTGAACGCATGTAAAACTTCATAACTTGTGTAATATAAGCACTTTAATTATAACAGCCAATAATCATTTAGTAACCAGTCTTTTTAACCCTTTCAATGTCAACAACAATTTTATGTAAGGAAATCCAATTTCAGTTTGTACGAAACGAAAACAATCAAACCGCACCAAAGGAACGTATTGCTGCTCATTTGAATGGTCACACTAGGTTTTCATCCGCCACAGACTCAAAAGTTAGAACCACCTTGTACAACATAATAAACAGCACCACAGGAAAGTGCTGCTCAGTTACTTTCATTTGAATGGTCACACTTTAGGATTCCATCCACAGACTCAAAAGATATAACCACGTTGTTCAGCATAATAAACAGCACCACAGGAAAGTACTGCTCAATAGCTTTCATTTGAATGGTCACACTTTAGGATTCCATCCACAGACTCAAAAGATATAACCACCTTGTTCAGCATAATAAACAGCACCACAGGAAAGTACTACTCAGTAGCTTTCATTTGAATAGTCACACTTTAGGATTCGTCTACAGACTCAATGAAGAAATCTATGTGTACAGCATAATAAACAGCACCACAGGAAAGTACTGCTCAGTAGCTTTCATTTGAATGGTCACACTTTAGGATTCGTCCTCAGACTCAATGAAGAAATCTATATGTACAGCATAATAAACAGTACCACAAGAAAGTACTGCTCAGTAGCTTTCACTTGAATGGTCACACTTTAGGATTCCATCCATAGACTCAAAAGATATAACCACCTTGTTCAGCATAATAAACAGCACCACAGGAAAGTACTGCTCAGTAGCTTTCATTTGAATTGTCACACTGTAGGCTTTCATCCACAGACTCAAAAGTTAGAACCACCTTGTACTAACTGCTCAGTAGCTTTCATTTGAATGGTTACACTGTAGGATTTGATCCACAGACTCAAAAGTTAGAACCACCTTGTACTAACTGCTCAATAACTTTCATTTGAATGGTTACACTGTAGGATTTGATCCACAGACTCAAAAGTTAGAACTACCTTGTACAGCATAATAAACAGCGCCACAGGAAAGTACTGCTCAGTAGCTTTCATTTGAATGGTTACACTGTAAGATTTGATCCACAGACTCAAAAGTTAGAACTACCTTGTACAGCATTTAAACAGCACCACAGGAAAGTACTGCTGGATTGCATTCATTTGAATGGTTACACCGTAGAGGTTCATCCACAGACTCAAACGATACAACCACGGCTCAAGATTTTACTCTGTCTACTCTTATTAACTCTTATTTACTCTTACTAACAACGTCTGGCTTATTCTTGTATTACAGGGTATGACGGGTCAGGGCTGGGTTTGGCTGGGTAGTGATGGTGTGACGGCCACCCCACCCATCAATCAAACCAAAGCCGCTAATGCCATGCTCGGAAGTGTGGGTATTATGCCAAAAGGTACGTGACGTATGAACTCTGTTAAAAACGATGGAGCCATGAAGAAAATGATGATGATGATGTATGCATGAAGAAAAAACCAAAATCGTGGTCCATTTTTGTTCGAAATTACTCCACTTGTGCACTGAAATAATAGATGAGTTTCCGCGTTAGCCACGGGTTAACAGGATGGAAGTGGATTGCAGCTTGAAAAGTTAGGCTAGTGTTTTAAAGTTCTTTCAATGTGTCTTGAAAAAATCACTGATTAAAGGGGCTATGTCACGAGAATTTGGCAGATTTCTCGTCACATCTGAACTAAAATTACCGATAAATATTATACACAAAATGACGCGCGGGGGAGGGGGGGGGAGCGTTCAAGTTGCAATCCACATCTATTCTATCCTGGCATCCACTAACTTGAGTTGAGGCTTCTTTTGGCGTTCTAGGTACTTAGTTTTAATTTAAGCTCAGTATTCACTCCCAAAAAAGTCCCATGACGTCCCTTTTAGGTTCCAGAAAAAAGGAGGATATTTTTACCCCAGCTGGCAACCGAATCCATCCCTTTCATTGCTCATTACCGATAAATTTGTCATGTTTTCCATGTGATGTGGTTAATTAGTCATTTCTTTCTCAGCAGTAGGAAAGCAGTTTAACCATGTTGTCTTGTTTATTTATTTATTTATTTATTTATTTATTTATTCATTTATAGGAGGCTATGGTAAATTGGGTCTGAACATCGTAGTTAAGTGGATTCATTCAATGGAGGACCAGTATCCAGGAGTCATTCACACTCTTGTAAGTTTGGATTTTATCCTGGATCAAATACGAACGAGATTCAGTTGATGATATTTTAATGTCTCACTCTCTTTTAACCTGAAACTGTTTTGCACTCTTAGTTTTTATTTAGAACTCCTACTCGTTAGATCTTGGCTTGATTGCTTATTTTATCCCACTAATCTTCCTTTTGAGATACTTGAGCTAACAGGGACACTCTCCCGGCTGAAATATCGTGTTTTCATGATTATGGCCTGGGGCCCGTTTCTCGAAACTCCCGAAAAGCAATCTTATGTGCATAATGCATCATTAAAAATTCAAATTTTGCTGCTTTTGAAAGCTAAGCGATAAAATTCTAAATTGACAAAACAAGTCAGGCTGGTTTGCGGGCTAAAACGTACACCACCATTCTAAAGATTCTAATTTTTTAAATAAAGCTCCGGGCCCGACAAGTTATCGGGACTTTTAACTTGATATCTCCCTCTTGGTGTTCTATAAGCATTTTATGTACGACAAAGGTACTTCGTTTTAATTTGGAACATGACATAGCTCCTTTAATTCTAGAGGCTGGTAAAAAAAAAAACTCCCTTTAATTGCAATAACCTTTGGTTTTCTTACGTTCCCTTACAGATACCGGACACCTCCGCCTATGTACCACAAGTTTATGATGCTGTATATGCTTACTATCTGGCTTTTGACAAATTAGCGAGACAAGGCAAAATTACTGGGGTAAGGTTTCACCTTGTATTAAAATGACAACAGAATTGCCCCGAAGAAAAGCAGTTTTAAAATGTTATGGATCGTATTAGACGTTTTCAAACCTCGATATTTTTATTTTTGTTGTAGAATGACGCTCCTTCGAAACTGCGACAGTTAGTTTTTAATGAATTAACGAAATTCAACGATAAGAAGAATGCATTTGTTGGCGCTCAAGGTTTGCATTTTATCAACTACTTTATAATTAAGTACAACTGTCTCGTCCGACTCTAAGCTGCAATTACTAGGGGAGGGGAGGCAGCGTGGTCGAGTGGTTAGGGCGCTGGACTTGAAATCCGGTGGTCCCGAGTCCAACTCCTCGGCCACGCTTGTAAAATAGCCAACTGGTTTGCCTCCTGCCAGTTGGGCTTTTTAACGTGTTATGTTCTATTTGCAATATTTGTTTCTATATTTAGTGTCCCCAATTAGTGCTCGCGCGCTAAATACTTTGACACTTAAATAAAGTGATTATTTATTTTATTTATTTATACTGCCAGTTAGGCTAGAAACTCTTAATATACGAAGTTGCCAGACTAACTGGTCAAACTAGTCTGATAGGCCTGATTTGACAAATGACAAGCGCCCTAAAGGTGTTTCCTTTTGCCTTTGGATAACAAGCACAGTTAGAAACCATCAGTGAAAAAGAAGTTTAAGTTTACTCTGAATAGTTTTTTTATTTATTTCCACTCAAATATTACATGAATGCACACACACATACACGCACATAATATGAGAACTTAAGTACAACAACTAAAGAACAGAAAAAAGCGTTACATATTAATGACAGTTGTTCGTATACTTTCCTTTATCAACAGGTCCAAACACATATTTCGAGTCTCCGGGGTATAAAGTTGGAAATTTTCAGGTAAGAGATAACTTTTAAACTTTCAAGAGTGGTCAAATTCAAAATTATGTAATACAAAAACGTTTCATATTAAAATATGTATATTAGAAAACGAACCGCGCCACAAGATACTTTTGAATGGCTTCAGGGAGTCATCCACAGACTCAAAAGTTAAAACCTTTTTTTTCTGACGGCAATTAAAGGAATCGATACTAAATTGCGCCCAGTTTGTTTATCGTTGTTTTTGCTTTGCCAAGAACAAACCAATTTGACCTCAAAGCTAATAAAACATAAATTGATAGACACCAAGCCCAGTCAAATGCAGTCAAATGCAGTCACGCCGGTTTGTGCTTTTATTTGTGAAAGCCTCTGAACCAATAATGCGCTCTAAATCCAAAGGTAATAACTAGACTTATTTCCGAGAGCAAATTGAAAACCGCTCTTAAACTATTTTCAGGGAACTAAGTGGATAGGAGTCGGCAAGTGGAGCGAAACCATCGGCATTGAACGAAAGAATAACGACATGATTTGGCCAGGAAACGCAAAAACACCTCCCACGGATAAAGGACTTCCGGGTAAAACAACGTTTAGGATAGGCTTCGTCGCCCCCATCCACCCGGACCTCGCGGGACTATCGGAGCTCGGAAAGGAGCTTGAATCGGCATTCCGCGTGGCTGTGGAAATGATGAACAGAGATTTGACATTGTCAGTGGATTTTGATATAAGGATTCAAGATGGCGGACTTGATCCCAATGCGTCTTGTAAGGCGGCTGCTGAGGAGCTGGTCAAGGATGATGTAGTGGCGGTAGTTGGTGCTTATCGATCTTCTTGCTCCCAAGCTGTTGCTAATGTGTTAGGTAAGATGAATTTTCCCACGATAAATTGATTCGCAAAATACTTGGTATGGATTGATCGTCATTTGCTTAGGATGTTTACGTGTTGAAAATCCAAGATCAATGAAAATTAACTGCGTTTATTAGATCTTAGTCACTGGATTTAGCAAAATGAGATCTCGACAGAAGTTCTCCCTGGATGTTCCTATTTAGCAGGGTTTTCGTCAGAGCAAGAACACCGGGGCCTTTACTCAGTCGGCTATTCAATAGCCCTTATCGTAGATGAGTACGCCACGCCAACATATCAGCGGTTTCTCGCTTTCTTGACCCTATAGTCTCGTTTTGATGTTTACGAGAATCGTCGTCAGAGGTTCTCGTAAACATCAAAACGAGACTATAGGGTCAAAAAAGCGAGAAACCGCTGATATGTTGGTGTGGCGTACTCATCTACGATAAGGGCCATTCTTGTCCTGGCTATTTCTCAGGAAAATGTGCTGAGATATTTGAATAAAGAACTGCTCAAGTTGATGGGCTATTTGATCTTATTTCTAGACGAGTGAAGTAAGACTGTACTTCGTTACTAATGCCAACCCATCAGTGGGAGTATGTTGTTTCGATGAACGGGGAGAGGAGTTTTAATAATCAGAAGATGACGGCATGTTGTAAGATCCTAATGCATCTATTTGTTGTTTTACTTACAGGTTCCGGGCGCAACAGAATTCCTCAAATTTCGTACGGTTCAACATCTTCCATTCTCTCAGACAAAACGAAGTACAAGTATTTCTTTAGAACTTGTCCTTCTGATGTGCATCAGGCCTCAGCACTTGCAGCTTTATTCAGGAAGTACTTGTTGCCGGAAGTTGGCACGGTGGCCACAAATGACATTTACGGAAAAGAACTTGCGGACATGTTTGAGAAGGAAGTCACAGGCATGGCTGATGTGCCTGTCAGTGTGGTCAGCAGACAACGGTTCGATGTAAATGCACGCGCGGCGACCGTCAGACCAAAGATACAAAAGGTAATAGGCGGTTTCCCTAGCGTGACAGTTTGAAAGTGGATCGTATAATTGTCTTAACCAATCTTCCTTTGTTTTTCAGTTGAAATCTTCAGGTTCCAAAGTTCACCTCATCAGTATGGTCCGCCACGATACAGAGACAGTGTTCCAACAAATCAAGGAGCTAGGCATGACGGGTAAGGGCTGGGTGTGGATTGGGACCGACGGTGCGACCTCGTCCACATTCAACCAAAATAAGGACTTGCAACGAGCTATGGAAGGAATGATCGGAACACAGCCCAAGAACGGAGAGGGCAGTATTTATTTGAGGTTTTTGGCCAACTGGATCAAGAAAGATCCAACAACTTTCCCTGGGATTGTGCACAGCAAGCCGGTTAGTTTGTTTGTTTGTTTAGAAAATTATGACCAATAATCACATACATCATTTTGCAAGGTACTAAAAAATGGTCACACTGTAGAACTGATTCACAGACTCAAATATTAGAACCACATTCACAGGATTCGAAGATTGGCTGCAGGGCTGCAAATAATTATTTTTCCTTTAAAGGACATATGTCCGACTTGGGCACCATTTCTGTACTCGTGATTTTTTTTTTTTTAACCCTAACCCTAACCCATACCCTAAGCGTTGAATGAGTTATGGCATACGAGGAAAAATGTGCAAATTTCACTCGGTCGATCAGCTGTAAACATTGAGTACACGATATGTAATGGTCACCTACCTTACCTTTGAAGGAAGGGGATGGTGGGAGTTGGACGCAGAGGGTGGGGGTCGGTGTGGCAATACGCCTAGGAGAGGGGAGGGTCCGTAGGTTGTTTCGTATTCACCAGCTACTTCGCAGGAGCCCTTGATTTATTATTCAATTTTTGTTCATTACAGTCCAACCCAACTTCCGCTGCCTTCACTGCTCAACTGTTTGACGCCGTACATGGCGTAGCCTTGGCTCTGTCAGACCTGGTCAACAAGAAAGTTATCAGCCGGACATCAGATGTCCAGACCGTGCGAGACAATCTCTACAGGAAACTACGGACGTTCAATGACCACAGCACAGGGTATCCGAGCGCGACTGGTACCAACAACGTCATGTTCTTCAATCGAGATCAAGATGCACCTCCGCTTTATGACGTTGTTAACCTCGTGGTAAGTGCGCATTTCGAAACCTGCTTATCTCAATCCTGAGTTATAAATAAAACTTAGCTGTGTTTTCAGTGTTCTCGGTTTAACCTTTCAACTTCCTCAAATCAATATTGATCAAAAATCCCAAAATACTTCGTCAACAGTCTCAATTGTCTGCATAATTCAATAAATTGACTCTGGGAGTGAAAAGATTGACAAACCTTTTCTCTGTGGAAACAACCGCGGAGATTTATTAAGGCTCAAAACGAGTCTTATAGAATTGTGGTGGACTAACTTCTACTGCAGTATATATAAGCACACCAGAGTTCATTAACAGCAATTCTTTACATAAATTTGCAACTTAAGGACGTTCGCGCCAATTGTTTATGCGCATCCTTATTGCGCACGCAATTCATGTCGCAACGCTATGCAAAGTCATGCACGAGCGCGCGCGCGAAGGAAGAAATCTATTCACATGAAGGGATGGTAGCCGTTGCGTTAACTTTGCTTTGATTTAACTCGCTTGGATGGTCGGTGACCCCTATTTTGTTCTTCATATATCACTTTCTTTACCGATTATCTACAGTTTGTGAAAAAAAGAAAAAAATCTGTCTTTAAAGGGTTAACTCATTTAAATGTTGAAAACAGTTCGAATTATTTACGAAGCAGGCCCACTTAGATAACATTTGAATCGTATAATAGTTTCTCCCCAGCGATTCATCTTTGATATTGTTTAACAAAAAGCGATGGACACCATGTCATGTTACGAGGACTAACTTTTCAAAAACAGGGTATATTTCTACACACTATATCTCTTAAATAAATTCCGTGACCCCCAATTTTTTTTTTTTTTTTTTTTTTTTTTTTTGCATTTCTGACATCAAAACTCATTATCAGACCGTGGCATAAGTTTGAAAAAAATCTGTTTCGTAGAAGATTTTCGCGCGAACGTCCTCAAGCGACACAACAAGGGATAACAACCGGGATTTTACGGTATTGCACTCCTACTCCTATTTTACTTTTAACAAGAATGTCTTGTATATCTCCAGGGTAACAATTGGATCACAGTAGGCCAGTATGATTCCAAGTCAAAGGAAATCACTCTAAGAAGGGACCCGGTTTTCTCTGGCGGTGTCACTCTTATTCCCGAGAAGGGCCGACCAACTTACAAGATCGCGGCGTTCTTTCCCACGCATGAAGACCTTGGGCCATTAAAGACTCTTGGTTATGAGTGGCAGGCAGCCTTCAGGATTGCGGTTGAGCTTGTTAATTCGGGCCCCTTCAAAGTGTCATTTACTTACGTTCTTGCTGATGGTGGATACGATTCGGACTCTTGTCGGCGCGAGGCTGAGGTAGGAGACTTGAAAGTACTGCTCAGTTGCTTTCATTCTAATAGTCACATTAAGGTCGCGGGGGATACCTGGCCATGAATAAATTCATAAGGCAAAATTTTAGCAGGGGTGTCACTTTGAAAAACGTTATATCGTGAACGTTCAGAGATATTGGCGAATAATGGAAGTGCATAAGGATTATATTTATTGAAGGAATCGCGCTTTGCGGCAATGCTGTAAGCCACTTAAGTTATTTTTTTTTAAAAACGTGGTTTTGTGTCTAAGTTTGCTCCTCGAGAAGAACATAAAGCAAGTTGATTTCACCAGTCACTCATCCGTCAAAACGTCTGTTGTGTCATATCTGACTCCGATTTTTTAATTTCAACTTTAATTAAAAGTTATTAGCTTTTAAAGGAGTAAAATTGTCCATGTTCGAATTTGAAGCCTCATACCTTCCCTTTGAAAGCCTATTTAAAAGTTTTGAGTCAGATATAACAGTCTACAATACACCTAGTTTACCTCCCTGCAGTGTCAACTCATGAAATTCTCTATTCGCGCTGAGTTCTTGGACACAAAATTGCTTGTTTTTACGCTTCCGAAGGCTTCCCGAGCAAACACGAATGCAAAAAATATATATTTATGGTAATTTTGCTAATTTTAATCGACGGGCTATTATCAACACTACATGCAGAAAGAACAATACGTTGAAAATTAAGCCTGGTTTCCATATAATCGCAACGAACGCAGCGATCGTTACGGTCGACGATCGCTGCGATTCTTGCGACCCTTGCGATCATATGGAAACCAAAACGTTGCGATCCGTTGCGATTGCGATCGCAGAGATAGAAAAATTTCGATCTCTGCAATCGCAATCGCAAGGATCGCAACGTTTTGGTTTCCATATGATCGCAAGGGTCGCAAGAATCGCAGCGATCGTTGCGATTATATGGAAACCAGGCTTTAGTGTATTTTACCAGACAGCGCTTTGCACGTGCAATAATTATTGATGCAGAAACATTACAGAGCCTGTTCGTGAATATTTCGTGCATTTTCGGTATCAGCCGGCGCACTTCGTGCATACTCTTTTCATAAATGCGTTTGATACAATCACAGACTCAGAAGCTAGAAAACTTCAGTACCCTTCAACTGCTTTCCTTTGAATAGTAATAAAAAGAAATTGTATCTACAGACTCAAAAGTTAACACCATCTTCTACAGCAAAGTAAACAGCACCTTTGAACATTTTGTTCATTAGCTTTCATTTGGTCATAATTTAGAATTTCATTCACATTCACCACCCTCTACAACATGATAAACGGCACCACAAGCTGCAATAGCTTTCGTTAAAAAAAAAAGCTCAGTTTAGAATTCTTCCATAATCGTAAATCTTACAACCACTTTACACAACACAAGGTTTCGGAGAAGGCAGCAAAGGGTCGCCAAAAACAAATCCCTGTTGATTCTTAGTAATAATCCTGCTTTGGAATGTGATATATGAAATAATTCATATATGCCAACTGCGGATTAACAGTAATAGATGTGATCTTCCCGCTTTTCTTCCTCTTCTAGAATCTCCCAGACGACACAGACCTTATTATCGGAGATGCCAGATCAGAATGCTCCATCGCGATTGCGGAGGCCACAAAACACAAGAACATTCCTCAAATGTCTTACGCTTCAACCTCCGCGCAGCTCTCAGAAAAACAGACCTATCCAAACTTCTTTCGCACATGCGCGTCAGATGTCTATCAAGGACAGGCCTTGGCTAAGCTGGTACAAAGGTACAAGTGGTCTCAAGTGTCCACCATCACCACGTTTGGCTCGTACAGTGAGGACCTCGCTCTCAAGTTTGCCGTGGAAGTGAGGCGGGTAGGAGTCGACATTACGACTGAGCAGCGGTTCGAAGCCCACACTAAAGCCAGCATTAAGGAACATCTTAAAGAGGTCAGAACCTTTTTATTTTGTGCCCTTGTAATCTTCCTGCCTTTTGAATTCCGCATTGTAATCACCGCGGATGAATTGTAGCCGTTTAAGACGACGCACGACCAAAAGTTGGTTCGAGGTGGTTTAAAATTGTTGTTTTTGCGTCGTTTAGTCGGAAGTACAACTAGTAGTACTGAATAATACAACTGAGAGCAAGAACGAAAGCGAGGCTTGGAGTGGGTACCAGTTTCCAACCGAGAGGTACCCCTGAAAAATGGGGTTGTGTCGGTTGTGACAAGAATGGATACTCCAAAATCAGGTTTGGACCAGCGGTTTCAGTGAAAACATTGGTTTGATGGGGGGTTTCTCATTCCCGTGGGCTCAGAAACCCGATTTTGGAGTATCGAATAATATCAAATTAATGTTGAAACGCCTCAAACGTTCGGACATTCAATAATGTTGCCATGCGACTGAAAGATCAATTTCCATTCCTGTAGATGAAGGAAAGTGAGTGTGCGGTAAATATGGTCAGCGCGGCTACTGATGACTCTGAGAAAGTGTTTCAGGAAGCAATTGAGCAGGTAACCAACAAATCATAACTGATCAATCCATAAATCGATATATGATCTGTACTGTTTGTAAAACACTCCTTCGTTCAGTGTCATTGTATAACAGGAGCCCGCTAGCCAGGGCACTCAAACTTAACTGGGTGCTTAATTTATGCCTGGAGCAGCTAAGCCTTGACATGCTCTGCTCCTGAAGAAAGTCTAGAGCTACTATTTTTTTATCATTCGTTTTGTGTGTTTCACAGGCATTGATTTTCTTTAGAACTCGGCCTGTTAAATCAATAAAATCGATGATCAATCGATGACGTATGTTTTTGTGATAATTCGATTGACCGTCGATTTCCAATAAAATCGATTAATTGATATTGACTTTATCGATTGCTATCAGTCGTCATCAGTGTTGTATTTTATTCATGTTATGACGCTTAAATAAGCAATGAAATGATTTTATTTCGATAACAGAACAGTTGTAAATTAAATTAAACAACAGGAACAACGTGCTGATCGCCATCATTCATAAACGAGGCAAGGGTAACTTCCTGCTCGCGATGCGGCGTGTCTTGACCAGACATTGTGTTCGGAATTTGGTTACACGAGCTCCGAAAAAACACGCAAAAATCGATAATTTGCGGTACATTTTTTGTGATTATCGATTGATCATCGATTGGCCGATATCAATCGATATCAATTAACTAATTTTATCCATTGATCGATTGGATTTTCGAT
Source organism: Cladopsammia gracilis (assembly GCA_022457155.1). Classification (NCBI taxonomy): domain Eukaryota; kingdom Metazoa; phylum Cnidaria; class Anthozoa; order Scleractinia; family Dendrophylliidae; genus Cladopsammia; species Cladopsammia gracilis. The sequence continues at coordinate 569,256 of JAJGOT010000154.1, forward strand.
GATCGATTGTCATTGATTTAACAGGCCGGGTTTAGAACTATTAATTTAAAACAATTCCTATTTTCATTCTTATCCTAATCATCCTTGCGTTCACTTGTTGATGTTTTCTTGTCTCCTTCTTAGGGTATGACCGGTAAAGGATGGACATGGATTGGCACTGACGGTGCTACGACATCCAGTTTTTCTGAATCTCCAAATTTACAGCGAGCAATGCAGGGGATGGTAGGTACCAGGCCCAAGAGCGGAGAAGGAGCTTTGTTCCAAAGACTGCTGAAGATCTGGGAAGAGAAAGACGCAGCTTCGTTTCCAGGCCTCATTCACTCCCCTCGAATGCTACAGGTTCGCTTTCAGTTCGCTTTCATAGTATTAAATCAAATAGGTATATATATCAGTAGATTGACTCAAATAATGTTCCTTCTCTCATTTTACAGGCTTCGCCATACGTTGCGCAGGTCTATGATGCCGTTCTTGCTTATGCGCACGCTCTTACAAGACTTCATAACGCAGGAACGATAAATAAGGTGAGAAAACCATGCACGGTGCCTACTATAAAGGCTGTGCTATATCTAAAGAACCTTAACAAACATGAAACTAACAGGAAATCAGAGAATTGATTCTGTGTTCAAATTTAGTGCTGAGAACAACCCTTAATGTCCTAGTGAACGTCAGCCCCAGTTAGGAAATGGGGACCACACGAGGCAAAGGAAAAAGAAAAAAATATTTCACGTCGGTGAGATTCGAACCCACGACCTCCGGATTAGATCTTATTTAACGGTTATTCTCAGCACTAAAATTCACCACAGAGTTTGTTCTCTGATTTTTAACCCGGGAATACGCGCAAGCGTAATAAACGGGTTTTCGGAAATGATGGCTAATTCATTCACTTATCACTCACTCACTCATCACTTCCATCAGCTGTAAACTTAGTGGGGTAATACTTTGTTACGAATGCGTTTCGTAACAAGAACAACGTGAATCTAGCGATAACAATAACTAATTTGTTGTAAACGAATATAAACAACAATAAGCTTAAAGATGTTTCGCATTTGGAGTACTTACATGTCTTAAATGCAACATTAAAATCGATCTGTTAGGATTTTCCAATCCAATTGAGCATGTGTTCCTTGATGATCTAGTGGTATAGCGCCGGGGTGCACGAGTTAAATTCACGCTCAGGACCCTTATGAAAGTGATTTGCTTATTTTTTTTTTTTTTTTTTTTGCGTTTATCAAAAATCCTTACGTTTAATTTTAAAAAAAATATCGAACCGTGTCAGTGTGAATACATAAGCTTACCGCAATATTGCGTTACGTGTTAGCATCTCTTATTCATGGGTTGGCTCTTAGGAGCCTTTGATCTGTCTTATTGTATCCGGCACTTGTGCTGCGTGGCTCAACATTCATAAAACTACACTAGTTTAACTGAACACATGTTTATATTTTTAAAGAAAATGTTCAACAGCATGACACACTAATTGTATCTGTTTCACCCCATTATTTCTAAGTATGAGCGTTGAAAGAGTAAAAAGGTCTTTACATTTACGCAGTCGTTGCTTTCGGAGCTTATGACTGACTTCATTGCAATCAAACTGTTTTTCAGTATTCGACCCGGGCTGACGTACAAAAGGAATTGATAACTGAGCTGCGAAAAATGAAAGATGAAAATACGGGATTCGATAGTTCTACTGGTGGAAAAATGTTCTTTGATTCCGACCAAGACGCGCCTGCCATTTATGACGTGGTGAATTTAAACGGGGACTCATGGATTAACGTTGGTTCATATGATCCATCCCCTGATCAAGGACTCAGGATAAAGAAAAAGATCGTTTGGCCAGGGGGGAGCATGAATCCTCCACCCGATCGTCACCCACCAAGGTAAGATGACCTTGTAAATATTGAAGCCATTCATGATGCAGTTAATTAGTGTGTTTATTGGCGTGATCCCATCCGTGTGTCATACACAGCCCACATTTGACCGTTGCTCATCACTTAAATGGCTGATTATTTCAATTTGACATGACACTTTTTTTGTAAAACTTACAAACAAAAATGTTTTCATGGTTGTTTCTAGAGTAGTCTGTTAATGATACTGTAGTGTTTCAAAGTAGTCTAATAGACTAACACGCAACTGTTTCCCTTTTAGTGCCGAGGAAGCTGCCGCAACGGAGCCACCTAAATCAGCGAGTGTTAGTAAAGGCGGCATTATAGCCCTGGGCGTTGTGTTCGGTATTTTTGCTGTTGCTATGGGAACGTTCGTAGGATACTTAATATACAGAGAAAGGAAAGGAAAACCCTCTTTCGCTCCTCAGGTGAGTTCAGTGAATTGATTAGGGTACACGGTTTTTTTTCCCTTTTGCACTATAAAAGTTAAGAGGCAGTCTCTGTAAAAGCGATCTGGCTTGAAAAATGCATTTCGCTCATTTATTGTGTGTATTGAAAGATTTTCAATTAACTGCAATTAGACGAGCGTAATATACTTTAATGTGTCCGCTCAAATGAATGAATGCTCCGAACATTCTAATGACGGACACGTTTAGGAGTCGAGGAGTTAGGAAGGAAAGTACCAAAAGGAGATATCATCTAAAGCAGATTCTCCTGTTGCGATTGTCCGAAAACTGCTTTTACTTACTAGTTTTCGAGTGGATATTGCTTGTTTGTTTGTTTTTTCCATTTAACGTTATCATTTTGTTTACACTTAGGTCTTTAGACATACGCATCAATCACCAGTAACGGAAATATCTGCTATTATGAATAATGGAAACATACCAGTCATCAGAAACCAAAAGGAGCCTTTACCTGTGTGAAAGTAAGAGGTGAGTCCAAATTTTTTTCATTTTAGTTTTCTGTAATTAGGTCAACTTTACACAGTTTTTGTAAAACTTGACCTAAACTTACTTCGCTTTTCATGCAATTGGTTATTTTTTAATCACCCCCAGTTCTCTTCTCCGTCCATGTCTGTTTCGGATTATCTTATTGAGGTATATTTCTAACGTTGAAAACAATAACGCCTTTCAAGCGAATTGGCCGCAATTTCTGAACTGGCACAAGTGAAGTCTTTTCATATGGAATTCTGACGAAATACATTCATGTCCCCAGATATAACTTGCTAGAGACGTGCGGTATCCCATTCTGCTAATCAAATCTGAGGACTGTTAGTTTGCTGGGAAGCATATTTAGATTTTCATGTATTTGTTCTTAAAAACCTCTGTCTGCGAGAAAATGTGCGGAGAACAATAGAAAACTGGGGTCAAGGGAGGTTACCTTGTGATTCTTAGTGCCCGGGGGGGGGGGGACTCCCATATAAAAATGACGGGGGTGTTCGTCGAAAATTTTCTAAAACCACCCTAAAAGGTACCAGAATCTTGTTTGATGGGCGTGGCTCAAAATAATTTTTACCCCTAAGAGGTACCAATTCGAAAACAACACATGTCATATGTCATATTTTTTCGGCTCATACCCTAAAAGGTACCGCGATAATTCTAACGGTGGTCATTTTAGATGTTAGCACCCTAAGCGGTACCAATCTACAAATTTTGACCCCTAAAAGGTACGACGAGCACCCCCGTCATTTTTATATGGGAGTCCCCCCCCCCCCCCAGGGTTAGGAGTCTAACCCTACCCCCCCCCCCCCCTCCCGGGTCTTAGTGTCTCTAGAGTTGTACACTAAAGATGAAGTATCAAGTATATGATTTTATAAACAGTTGCTTTAACATAGTGTCTTTCTCTCTTTCAGAGCCCTTTAGAGTTTTAGTGACAAGGGACGAGAAAAGATCAAATCTGGACAAGTTTCTTGGAAGATAATATTTATTGAAACTTCGTTTCGCAAATGTCGTGACCTGCTTCCTGCTAGAGACTTTTATAGAAAGCCGGTATTCACTGAGGTTTACAAAATTGTTGTATAGGAATTGTCAAGAGAGAAATCAGTCAGTTTTGCTTGTAAATATTTATAGTTTGAAGCTCAGGCGCTCTTTATATTGATACAAATTTTCTTATTTTACGCTTTGCATCATGACGAAGTGAGTGGAAATTGCTCACAAGCTAAAGTCCTTTCTAGAATGTTTTTACGCTATAAACCGACTTTATTGAACGAAAACTTGAGAATATTTCAATTTGAAGAGCTGCGGTGTTTCAATAACTCGAAGAAAAGGAACCTGTGTAATCACATGTTGAATATAAACTCTGTCACTCCCAGAGTCAATTATAAGACATGTAGTGAATTCTAACGTTTGTGTCTGTTGACGAAATCCTATGATGTGACCATTCAAATGAAACCTCTTTGGCAGTACTTTTGCATGGTACCATTTGTTCTAACTTTTGAGTCTGTTGATGAAATCCTATGGTGTGACCATTCAAATGAAACCTCTTCAGCAGTACTTTTGCATGGTACCATTTGTTCTAACTTTTGAGTCTGTTGACGAAATCCTATGATTTTTGACCATTCAAATGAAACCTCTTTGGCAATACGTTTGCATGGCATCATTTGTTTTTCAATATTTTACACAATGAAATTTGTATTTTTGTACTTGGGAGTGAAAGGGTTGAGGCTTATTAAACAGGCTAACCTCGAGAACCTCTAAAATACCTCTAAACTTAAAAAATGTGGGAATAGCTTCTTTGATCACCATACTTGTTGCGTTCTCGATATTAAATAAAATAAATTAACATGAAAAATAAACAGTTAAATAATGTCTCGCCTTGTTTTGCATATTGATATTTAGCTGTGTATGTCGCTTCTATGAAGCGAATTGTTTTGGTCCAGCAAATGTAATAAATCATTCAATTTTTCCAGTTCAGGTAACTTTCAAATTTAAAATCATCATTCTGTTGACCTGAAATAGTGTCGAGGATTTTTCTCCGAGCAAACTATTCAAGGGAACAAGTACAATATGACCTTACCGCTGAGTTAAGCGCTGGCTCGGTCGATTACCAGACTGCCAGTTATATTTCCTTCGAGTTAGTTGCGCTTAGCTTCTTTGATAACGTGACGCGTTTGTGTGCTGGTCACGCGACAATTCACGCTGGTAGACAAGATAATTCCTAAGTCCTCGTAACTAAAAAAATTGATATTACATAATCATTGGCTAGAATGTTTTCTTGTTATTCTTTGTAGATAAGAGCAGATATTTACAAGTAAATGTGCTTTATCATAATTGTTGAAGAAAATCATTGAATAAAATATGGTTCTGCTTACAGTTTTTCCAAGTATTTCTCAAAATGAGTTTTCCTTTTATCGGCATCTAATTTCCTCCTTACGGAAATTCCGGCAACATTACGCTGTGTTTTTCATATCAGAACCAATAGGGCCATTTATACGAGACCAAATAAGTCGCGACTTGCATAAGTCGCGACTTACAGAAGACGCGAACTAGACCATTTATACGAGTGAGGCTTGCATAAGTCGCGACCTAAATAAGATGCGAACACATTTTTGTATCATTTATACGAGTGGTTCGCGTCTTCTGTAAGTCGCGACTTATGTAAGTCGCGACTTATTTGGTCTCGTATAAATGGCCCTACTGTGTTCTTTGATACATGTGGTTTACATTCCTTGCTATTTACAGGAAGCGAAAATCAATTTACCATCCATCACCCTTAATTTTTGACAGGCGAAAATTACATTATATTGGCCGGTAGCCTCGTTTCTCAAAGTTGTATTGCTTGGGAATAATTTTTTGTCTCATATTTTGTGCAATTTGCTAGAACTTGAACCTGTTCAAGTAGTTTTCGATGTCTGGACAGTGGTTCTGCTGTAATTGGAGCCTCACCTCCCGTCGACATTTTGTACACGTAATGGTGGTGATCACTTGGGATCATTGGGCCTGTCGTATTTTTACTTTTTCTAACATAGGAAATGTACATAATCTTAGTTTAATAATCTCCATGTTATCATTAATCATGTTAGAAGCCGGGGCAGTTTTACAAGTTACATTCCTACGCGTACGAGCTCTTTTGAAGACAAACAAAATAATACGGTTTACGAAATTCTAAACACTGTGAAAAAAATATGAGAAGTCCATGTACTGATTTGTCTCATCTAGGCATGACACTTACCCATTCTGTTACCTTGGAATCGTGAAGATCATGAATGGTTACTTATTTTGTGGGTGTATGTAATAGAGGGTTGCAGCTGGTGAAAACCGCTTGAGATTAACTGCAAGCCAAATTTTCATACAGTTTCTACACTGTCAATACGAGGTGACTAGAAACAAAGAACTCTTCAACTGCAGAATATTGTCTTTATCGGCCTCCGTTCAAACCAGTTATTAAAAAAATGTGTAATCAGGTAACTTTCACCTTAGGACTTCACTCTTACTCCCTCAAGAGAAACGCAAATCTATTAAAATTAATTTTTAGTTTATTTCGTAAAACATCAGAAAGTATTGCTGGAGAGCTTTCATTTAAATGGTCGCACTTGGGGGCTTTATCCACGGACTGACTTTTGGAGTGAAATTGTTATAATTAACGGCTTGAAAATTGAAACACCTTTCCTTAAAAGGTTCTTGTGATGCCAGTTCTGAAGTGAACAGGTAAGAAAAAAAGCTATTCCTTTAAGTGATTTTTAAAGGATGAATTTCCCCAGTCTTTGATTGTGATGTGAAATGCTGGTGTGTCTGTTTGTAAAGAATCAGGAGACAACATCACTCGAAGCACGTGTTTCAGACAGCAAGGGAAGAAATAAAACAGATACAAGTGTCCTTTCCAAACGAAAAAAGAAAAGGTCAGCTTGTTCTCTTCACAGAATTCACAGAAGTGAGTCCAAATTCAGATATAAACAACCATCTCAGAATATAAAATATTATGTCATATTTTTCGGCCATATACCCTAAAAGGTACCGCGATTCATCTGTCTCCCCGTCATTTTTATATGGGAGCCCCCCCCTCGGGACCAAAAATTTTCTAGTAGACATAGTTTTAGTGGCCCACCCTTCCTAGTTAACACAAAAAATGTAGCCCACCCTTTTAATCCTGACACAAAAATCACTGACCCACCCCCACCCCCCTCTTGCCAGGGGCATCTTAAGTTACTAAACAATACATAAAATACCATTAACCTTGATTTTTATGGTATCAATCGGAGTCTCCATAGAAATGACGGGTCAAATATGTTGTACATGGCCTTCCAGTTCTGGAGTTAGGAGGCTGTAATATCCCGTCATTCTCTGAGTCACTTCCATCGTCGTCACTGGGCTCACCAACCTCAAATGTATTTATCATGGGTTACGTAACCTCATTTTTGGGCGTTTGTGACACTTTGTCACAATGCTTCATTAGCGGGGTGTCGGGTATATATACGGTGAGGTCTTCATTTGAATTCATTCGAGTCATACGACCGCACTCTGTTCGCCTCTAAATTAAATACCCAATGGCTATATTAGCATTCAGGTTTATTTTTTCTATTCTTGGCTTGCCATGTTTTGTTTTGTTTTTTCACATTATACTAGATTATGTTGTGATCGTAATCTTCATGCTAGACATTACAGTTACTGCTCTGTTATTATTTTGCGCCACATTGGTTATTGACATATATCTTGTAATTTAATTGACATGGAGGACATAATAAAGAGGCCCGTACACGGCTCGTGTTGACACACCCCATAAGTGGTTGCTTATTACATGGTAAATGATTTATATTCGGTTGAGCGGGGGAGCGTATTAGAATATAAGTAAAATTACATCATCCTCATCATCAGAGACATCACTGTCCATTGATTCAGCAGGATCACCATCATCATCTTTAGCTTCGTTATCTTCATCACGAATTCCACTATGTTGTATCTTGTGGTATTCTGAATTTGCTAACCATGCATTGATTGCATTAACTTTCTCCGCTTTTTTCATCTTGCCATGGGCCAGATGATGCCTATCAAGGAACAAATTTAGAGCAGGAACAGTTAGTTTTGCTAGTGTTCCCTTGTGGAACATCTCTACCCAATCAAAGTCATCATAGGTTCTCATGACTTCCTATTGTTTTTTTCGCTTTCTTTCTTCAGACCGCTTTTCTTTTTTCAATCGTATGTATTCAAGATGTTCCAGGTACTTTCTTGTTAGACTTTCCTCCACAGCAAATCTTTTTTAAAACATTCCAATAGACTCTGCGTCATCTAATGTAAGTGTCCCATCTTCAAATTTCTTTTTAATTTGCGCTCTTGGCTGATAATCATCTACATCCCTTTGAGAACTACTTGGAGTAACAATAGGGGTCTTGTCAAAGGGCAAGTAACACAATTCTGTTAGAGCTTTCTGATCTGGCATTGGCCTTGGAACTCTTTCCAAGCCTGGAGCTGAACAGGGAAATTTAGCACAAAACTCACAGAGGGTTTTGCTTGTGTTCTGGCAGTCACCTTTTATTTATTCCAAGTAGAGCTCTCCCACCTGTACATGTCCTTCCATAAACGTATTTATTTTCTTAAAGTATGCAGATCCAGGTATGTCTTTCTTCTTTGAATCTGGTGCCGAAACAAACTGGCGTAGTTGTTCTGTGTTGAAGAAAAACTGCATTCTTGTGTGGGGTCAGAAATGATTGCATGTAATCTCCAGCTGGACCTGGCTCGTGATTGATTCTTTCAGCCACATTGCATGGCCCCACCATCAACCAGTGCTTCACCAATTCATGCATTCGATCTCGCTGCCTCATTCTGGCCACTGTCATCTCTTGCTCTGTGAATTCTATTCACACGATCAGAATTGAGGATTCTAGCCATCTCGGCATCTCTGTATCTCACTTCTACATTGCTGCTGCCCAAACCAGGCCCTGCATCTGTATTCTTAAGGATGTCAGTCTTGACTGGTGGCAACTTCAACTCGTTGATGCATTCTAGGACCTGGTCCACCTTTCTTTGGAGAACACCATATACTTCCCATAACTGTTCTCCGGTGACTGTGATGTCGGTAAAATCTTGCTCCAAATGCTCTGTTATTGAAACTACTGCATCCTTCACCTCATTTCCATAAGCTACATCTTCAACTTTGACGTCAATTTTGTCTTCATCCCATCTTAACATAGCTGCATTCAATTCACGTCTAAGCTATGCCAAACGCATCATTTCATATTCGCGGAACTTGCAATTGGGCGTTTGTGTTACTGCCATTATGTCTTCATACATTGACGTGTCTTGAAAGTAGTAAAGACAGTCATGAATGTGTGCACAAAACCGCCTTAATGGAATACTGCTATATCTGTATGGACCTCTACTGACCTCGAGCAGTTGAGGAAGCTCCCTTCGCAGAAGCATGGTCTCTGAAGCCTAAATACTTCCCGAACTACCAATATAGTATTTTGGCCTGACTGTAACTATAGTTTGATCTGTGTCATTCACAAGATGAAGTTTCCCATCAATGATTTCTTGGTGTCCGGTCATAAAACGAAACGATGAAGGAGTAATGTGCATTTGGGGAGTACTGAAATCATGCTGTGGACGTTTTCTCTGCTTATCCTCGTCAGAGACATCATATATCTTTCTCGACTTCGTATCACGAACCCCAACATCAGTACCAGTAGGTGTAATAAGGAGCAGTTTCATTCCAAGTCACTTATCAAGCTACATTACTGCCAAATTAGGTGTTAAATTGTGTATGTATACATATCTGCAGCTAATAAAATTGAAGCATAATTGTTCATAACCCACCCCCAATGTATTGCAGGATGTTTCTTGACGCACCCCTTTTTACGTGCACAAAAATGATGCCCCCCCCCCCCCCCCCCCCTTTTTTTTCTGGCCCACCCGCTCCTGTACTTTATGACCAGTCCCTTATGGAGCACGCGGGAAGTTTGGAGAGCACTAATCGCCTCGGGCAACTCTAGCTTCTTGAGTGCTCTCCAAACTTCCCACGTGCTCCATAACTCGATATCGATAGTGCACAGCTAAAAGCATGAACCAATTGTTTTATAACATAGCCGGTGGAATTGTGCATCAAATCCGACGCGAAAAACGGACAACAATATCAGAAGTGATTGTTCGCGGTAAGCGAAATATTAAGGAATTGGTTTTATTTCAAATTTTCTGTTGAAAGCTCGAGTTTTATTTTACTGCAGTTTAAATACAAAATTCTTTATTTTTAAAAAAGAAATCACGGTCAAGAATGGAATTTTATTTATCAGCGTGCACTATCGGGATTTTGAGCACGCTTACGTATACTGAATTTGATTGCACGGCTCTGCTAGCTATGTTATAATACGTTTTATAAAATTCGTAACATGTAGCTCAGCTTTGCTACAATGTCAAAAAAGATTGTAAGAAGGATATATATACACATTGCATTATCGATGTTTGTGTACTATCTAGAATTTTGGCTAGGTTTAGTGGCAAAGACCATTCCTAGTTAAATCTCAAAACACTATATTTTAGCAGTTTCGGAAATTATATACGAAATGAGCCTTTTTTTACCTAATAATAGATGTGTTCGATCGATGGTGTATTTGGCGCATTTACTTTAGTGTCAAGGACGATTTCTACAAGGATCTCGGGAACCTCTGGAAGAACCATTTCGCAAAATTGAAACCTGCATAATAAATTATTTTTATTCGGCCGCCAATCTTTTTATGAAGCACGTCAAATGTAGCTTTGGCAGTCCATGGCAAGAATGATAGCCAGAAAAAAACAATGCTCTTTGTTAGACATTACATCGGCTAGTCAAAATACCTTGCAGACACTCCGCACGAAAGGCTCTAACGATAATTTAACGTTCGAATGTACTACACGTTGTTTCATTTTGCGAAAACGTATGGCCTTTCTGCAAAATTGGGCAATTCGTATACAACAGTATTTTTAAGTTCGTCTGGCAGGCAAGTCTAGCTGCTCAAATAATATTCAAGATTCATTTAAAGGCACCATCTGCCAAGTAAATGTACAGATGCTCTTCAAGAAGTTATTTACTCGTTTAAGATAAGTTAAATTTTAAAGAGAATAGATGAAACATCACCCTAATTAAAGAGCATTTTCTAGTCATCATATGACTAGCTAGAGAGACAAGATACTCAAAGAATGCTTCGTGTCATTCTGCTTGACGCACAAACAACTGATAATAATAACCACCAAGTACTGGATGTTTTCTGTATGTTGCATCCTCGTTTGAAAACGTGTAGCTATAAGAGATTAAAGGAACGCCCTGGTACAAACGGAACGCTCACCCTAAGATCAGAAATCCTTTCGCTGGACGCCACGCAACAGTTCGAAGAAGAAAGAATCTCTGTTTTCTTGGACGTTGTCATTCCTTTGTCTACACTTGTTTATAGTCCGTGTAGGCATCTGTTGCCAACATGCGAAGAAACATTTGTTCTTGCAGCGCTGAAAAAGTTCCGAGGACTGATGTAGGTCCACAGTGGGCTAAACGTTTTTGACCAGAACCTTGTTAGCACGATTTCATCAGTTGTAATATCCGACAAACAATTATAATGATTAATGATCTGTTGCCATCTTGTTGGTAGGTGTCATTTTACAATCCGTGCTTACACTCGGACTGTGTTGGTTGTTTTTTTACAAGCGATTATTTTCAATGTCAGACTTTAAACGAAAAGCAATATTTTAATCAGTGGGGCAGTTTTTTTTTTGGTTAAAAAAATACTTGTATTTTTACTTTTTTTACTTTTTTTAAAGACTTTTATTTTTCGTAGGTTAAAATATCCTCTCGTTTTATTTTCTCCGGTTATTGAAGGGGCATACCACAATCACATTATCTTATCTGTTGATCAATGAATTTCGGGAATGTATTGAAATACGTCCACTTAGCACACCGCACCGCCTTTTTAGTTGACTTACAAGTGCCAATCTATGTCACAATCGCTGCATAGGCTGTTGCATGTCCATCTAATTTATTTTAATCAGGAAGCACTCCAGTCAGTAGGCGATTAGTGCAGATTGTTTGTCTTTTTAGCAGCACGCTGATACTATATCGCATTTCGCTTGCATACTAATTGTGGATGGAGAGGGGATCGAATTTTTAACCCTCAGGTGCACCGATTGGAGACCATCCAAGCACGACTTTAAATACTCCGCCGGATAAATACCTGTTTAAAAGCAAAGAAAATCCCCTTAAACGGACTCTTGAATTTCTCAAAGAGATACTTCATATTGTATACAATTTGGATGAATCTGGGATTACTCACTTTGTTATCTTTCATTTACAGTATACCTCCCAAACCGTGAGTGTTTGTTGCCCTTTTTAAAAAAAAAATCAGTAGGTTTGTAAATTTTATTTGTCATGGGTTCTTACAATCACTTTTTTTGTTCTTAGAAGCCAGGTTATGTACGCAATGTTTTTACAGTAATAAATGCTCCGCCTTTCTTTGTCATTATTTTGAGAGTTATTGTAACTGTTCTGTCAAGACTGTCTGGTTTGTTATGCATGCTCATTTTGGAAAAATATCAAGAAGTCGTTGAAAACACACCTTCGGAACGTCATTTTCCTTGCTTGCAACGATCGATCGTAGAGATAAACTTTGCTCTGTTTTGACAGAGTCGTTATAGGAAGTACAAATCTCATTGGGGGATAAAAATTCCTGATGATGCAAAAAATTAAACCAAAATATCCAGACTTTAGTAAAACTATGCGTTCCAATGTATGCGGTGGATGGTGGAGGACGCCACTTCCGCGCGCGCAACCGTTTGACGCCATAAAACGGGCGGGTTAACCCAACCGGTGTAAAGGTCTTCTCGCTTTGAATGTGTGAAGAGTGAAGCGGTAACAAGCACTTAACTAAAGAAGCTAAATCTCACGAAAATGCGCCGTGCCGTGATTTCTTTATTTCTTTCTGCTCTAATAACAGTTTTTACAGGTAAGTAAGTTAGAAATTGGAAGTTGACTCCACCACACTGTCAAATTTATCAACAATGGGCAATTAATCATTCGAGAGACAACGTAGAGACACGGGGAAGGAATTGGGTTTGTAGTAAGTGACTATAGAGCCCTTCAACTAGGTGCTAGGTGTTAAACATTATTAGTGCAAGATTAGGAAAGGATTGAATGCGTCAAGAGAGAGATGGTGATCTTCTAGATCGAGTTCATCGCTAAAACTTGAAAATCAGTGACATCTTCACAGGAGGCTTTGCTAAGCTCATTATAAGCTTCCCTCGAAATGGGTGGCTCTTGGACAATACCCAGCGATTCACTGAACTAAGGTGTTCGCAATGGGTTAAAGACTGCGTCAACTTCGTTCTCGTAGTGCGGTCTTCATGATTCGTTAAGTTCCTTCTCGTGCATTACCAAGGAAGGAAAGGATGCCTTTGGGGTGACAAGGCAAAGTCGTCATCGATTGAATTTCCTCGCGTCACGGTTTCTCTTGGAGAACTTAGCGTTTGCTGCGGAATTATACCATGGGATCTCTCTTATTTTATTTTGAGATGATAGCTACTAGATTAAAAGAACAAGAAGCGAGAGGTCCCATAGAGGAATACCGGCCTTCAAAATTCCACTTAGTTACTGTAGGAAGTGTTTAAAACTGTGAATAGATTTTTAGGCGCCGAGATAACAGATGGGAAACATCTCAGGAAGTCAAACCTTAAAAATTTCTGTTCGATCTTAAATTGTTCTTGTTTTTGTTGCTTCAAGGAAATGATTCGTACACCGTGCATTTTACCAATCAGTCTTGTCTGATTTCTGGAGGCTTCTTGAATGATTTGTTTTGTTTTTTCAATGAAACGTGATATCTATGTTAGCCTAAGGCCGCTAGACCTACCTAGTAACTTCTCATTCCAGTCCTGTTTTCTCTAGTCATCATGAACACTCTGACGTTGAGTTTTATCACTGTTGTTCTTCTTCTAAGTCCATTTTCAAACGCTTCGCTTCTCCCCATCCTGAAAGAAGGCTTGGACGGCATTAGCCATTTGTTTAACACAAGACATCTCTTCCCTCCATTTTATTTCCAGAACCTGCCGAAGCCAAGAACATAACAATCAAGTTGGGCTTCATAGGAGCCTTGGACAAATCGTTAGGAGCCACTGCATCTTTGGGACAAGAATTAGTAAGTTTGTTACCTTCCCCTTAAATTCGGGTTCACTTTTTGACTCCCAGTTATGCTTTGACTAACAAATTTCATGTTCGCTCTGTTCATCTTTCAGAGTTCAGCGTTTAAAATCGCTATTGAGCTTATCAATGCCGATGCAGCCAATAATGGCAGTAAAATACAATTCTCCGTGGATTTTAAAAGTGAGAGTTTATCTCCTAATATTGATGGGAAATTGGCTTAAAGCCGCCATGTGTTCCGATTTATTTTGAGTAATTGGATTCGTTTCTTCGCGTGATGTTTTATAGTGAAAGAGTTAAAAATATTCAACTTTCTCGCCTGTAGTAATGGGGTTTTTCCTTCTCTGTAATCAATACATAATTGTAAATGCTTTGTTTTCAAGTCTAAACTGAGTTGTACAGTTTTGCCGTCCTATTGTACACTATTTTGGAAACAAACCTAACACATTACAAACATGTTTGTTCGTTATGCTCAAACATTTCATTACTTAAAGGTCACCATTCGTGTTACAAATTCGCATGATTATCTATGGCGACTCTTAAGATAGAAATGGTAAGGTTTTAGGTTGATCCAATGTGCGGTTTCTCCTCAGCAATAACTAGATTAACTGTCCAATAATTAATCTAGTTATACTTTAAACGATGAAGCGGCATAATTGACAATAAATTACATATTGAATTGGTGGGCTGCATTCTTAAATTTTTGCTTTACCACGTGAGAGTATCTAAGTAAATGTTACAGTTCTAAGATTTGAAGAAAGAACATACTAAAAGTTGATGCTTTACCTTTCATTTCAATGGTCACACTCTTAAGATTTCATCTACAGATTCAAACGGTTAGAAGCACATTACACGGTGGCAAGTATAGATTTCAGAAGAAAAGGTTTACGTTCTTCAAACAGCTTTGATCATCAAGATTGAATCATACCTCAAGAAAGTGAACTAACATGAAAACAAAATATAACTCGACTGTATGTTTATTGGGCGTTATCGTTCTTCAATAAAACGGCCCCATCTCAACTTTATTAGCTGCAATAACGACCCATCTATCGTTCAAAACATGTACTGTTTTATCCATCATTGTTATCAGTCTATAAGCCTACCCTGCCAATTTCATGTTGATCTAAAATTTGAATCTGTGGATGAAATCCTTACGTGTAGCCATTCAAATGAAAGCTTTTCGGCTGTACTTTTCTGTAATGTTATTCTTTTTTCAATTCATCCAAATTGAAAAAAATGTTTTAAGTACACTGTTAGGTAGGGAATTAAACTAGACAAGAAGGGTAACGTTTTGTCATAACTAAACACCTTGTCCCAGTGTTGCTATTAAACAAAACGCAGGCAAAGATCAAATACTAGTTGGAAAGGATATGATTATTATGTTATAATACTTTTGCACTGAACGTATTGACTGAACGTTCCATTGTAGGTATGATCAAAGATGGAGGCACAAATCCTTCTACTACGTGCAAGATCGCAGCCCAACAGCTCGCGGCAGATTCGGACGTTGTTGGAGTCGTGGGAGCAATGCGTTCCTCGTGTTCTAACGCATCTCATCAATACTTCAGAGACAACGGTAAGCGAAATAAGGGACACAAAACAATCAAACTTGATTTATACGGATCGCTTGTGTTGTTGTTTTGAACCTTACTGTGATCGTTTGTGAGTTGGTGCCGTCTTAATCGTAACCCTTTAACGAACTCAAGAATGCCAAACATCAAAATTCAAGTTTTTATAAAATATTGAAAATCAAAAGGGTACCATGTAAAAGTACTACTGAAGAGGTTTCATATGAATGGTCAATCAACAGACTCAAAAGTACAACAACATTACATGTCTCCATAATTGACTCTGGGAATGAAAGGGTTAAATCTGTCGCAAAGATTTTCTTTCTTTGAAATTTCTCTCGAGAATGGACGATAGAAAAGAGCATGTCATTCTCTGGAACCGGTGTATTTTGTCCTGTATCGTTATTATATTGATTGTGGACAAAAATTGTCTTTTGTAAACTCGCACATACATACAGCTAAATATACATACTGTTTGTTTTGCCGTCAAGTTTTCTCTCAATTTTCTTTTCCTTAGTTCTTAATTATGTTTAACCTCGAATCTCGTCAATCGAAATCTACTACAAAGATTATTTCCCTGTAAGAAATGCACAACTGGATGGGAATTGACTGAGCGGGGAGCTGCGTTTGTTGAGGGATTTCCTCGAGAAAGCGACGATCACTATCTTCTGACGTTTCGTAGAAAAGTTAACATGACTAAGACGTAAATACGAAAGTGAGCGCTAGCTTTCTTTGTGCAAAAAAAAAACAACAGAAAATGACTTGAATGGACCTAGTGCTAACAATTTGAAGTTCGTTTATCAGGTCGTTGGCGATAAACATAAAACGCTTGACTTCTTTAAATTAGTCATGTTGGGGTTCTAAACTTTATGTGAATGAAATCCCAAAATATTTTTAAATGAAATATAGGATACAGTACTAAAACTGTCGAGATGTTTGAAAAATTACAGAGTGACATGTTTTTGCTATTGCTGATACATTTAACGTTGACCTTTTTAAAACAGCAGTGACATTTAAGATTTATGAGGATGGTCACAAATGTGTTGATGTCAATCTGGTTAGGGTTGATTTATAGCTTGCTTCAAAGTGGACTTTTTAAATTCAGATGACCCATTTTTTCAAACGTCGTGTCGATAAAATATTTTGGTTTAGTACTTGGTGTCAATTACTGCCAAACATTTAATACTTGATTATTGTTTTGTCTTAGCACCAACCATGACCCAGATATCATATGCGTCGACCGCATCGGAGCTTTCCAACAAGAAGAAATATCCCCGATTCTTCAGGACTTGTGCTAGTGATGTAGATCAAGCCGATGCCTTGGCTCAATTGGTCACCTACTTTAACTGGACGAGAGTAAGCCACTATCAAACAAATTCAAGGCTATGCTCTAAGAGTTATCTCAGGAACTCAAAGGGAGTCGAACTATAAAATGTTAAGCTACCGTATGCGCAAAAACGTACCCAGACACTGCTAGCAATGCTCCTTCTTCAACGGATAGATTTTTTGTTCTCAGATTTTTTTCCCATCAAACCTCTTGAGTTTTGCTATAATAGGATATCCAACCAAGCCTGTACTTGACCCATCATTGTGTGATTGCCAAGAATACTCGTTAATAAATATCCGATAAAGAAACATTTAGTTGTATATCCTATTATAGCATCTCATCTTTATGTCAGATTTATCACTCTGCGTAGTTAACACTGATTGTTAAACCATCCTCCTTTCGGAATGTGGTGGATAGGGTTAACAAGAGAAATAACACTTCGTTTATTCAATTTAAACTAACGGCTCGAAACGGCAACTGAATTGGGCAAGATTCTCTACTGCTGCACTTTGGAGGTTTGTTTCTTCACTTCGCCCGCTATTGTCTGTGTTTACAGACATTCTCTTATTTCCTTTCTTCCCTCCTTTGTCCGTTGTTGTAGGTCAGCACTATTGCTACATCAGATGATTTATATGCTAAAAACCTGGCCAGCAGTTTCGAAGCGGCAGCTCGTTTGGAAGGCATTCGAATCTACGCATCTTCGAGATTTTCCAGCAGAGCAAGCCCAGAAGTTTTGGACAGCAAAGTGCAGTTGGTAAGATTTGTTCTGTCAGTTTGTTTACACAACTAATCGACTCAAAATATATATTTTATTGGCATGTGAAGCATTCTTTTGTCGTGACATCAAATGTATTGAAATGCTTTTTAGCAGAGGCGGTGTGGCTTGTAAAATTGTCACCTCAAGTACTGTTATGTTTTCCCAAGTAATCGTTGTTTGCTCAAGAGTTTGATTGCCTTTGAAAACGTCTCCTTACCACCCTGAAATGTTTTTAATCGCTTTGAAATTGCATCATCAACGCGCATAAAACAGTTAAAATTTACAAAGCGCTAAAATTAGCAACGGTGGGAAGCTATAAACGCGCCATAGGAAGCGGATACGTCTTAATTTAGACATTACGGCGCCGAACATCTCCACTGACGAACTTTGTTCCTCTCAAGAAAGGAAACTTCTTATTTTTATTCCCAAGAACTTTTTTTTAATTTAACTGTTTTAATTACTCGATAATCCATGCTAAGCCTGTTTCATAGCGAATCAGGTAAATGGTATTTGATCCCTTCCCTCCCCTCCCTTGTTATTATCCAGCACGGGTTATTTGAGTCACGGGACGACCTAGCCACCAACGCAGAGGGGGAGGGGTGGGGGATCTGACGACCATCTGCATTAGAGACTAAGGATGACCCCAGTGTCGCATAATTATAAATACGATCCGTAACCGGGTACTTTGATGATATAGAATAAATTCTTCTCTAAATGTACAGGCACAAAAGTGTAGAAAATTTTTAAGAACAACATGAACGTACTGCTGCATAATTGAATGGTCACCCTTTTGGGTTTCACTCACACAGCAATGGTACACATCTCATCGTGAAAACTGGAATTAAGTACCGGTTTGAGTTCAGTTCTTGTGATTCGCGACAACCTGGCTGTCATTTTGTTGATAATAATAGTAATAATAAGGATGATTATTGTCTGATTATTTCCACAGATCAAAGACGCTCAAACGAGAGTGAACCTGATCTTTGCTCAGCCTGAAGATGCTCTAGGTATCTTTGAAACCGCGAAAGCAAAGGTAAAAATAGAGGTCGAAACAATACTTACAGTTCGTCTAGTGATGCATACTATTGTGTACTCTTTGCGCTGCTGCAATTGTGGAAAGCCGTGAATCGACTTTTTGGTAAATTTTGGAGAGCGTCATGAACGCATATAAAACTTCATAACTCGTGTAATATAAGCACTTTGGAATTGCAACAGCCAATAATCATTTAGTAACCAGTCTTTTAAACCTTTCAAAGTTAACAACTGGCAAAATCAAAATGTATGTAAAAATATCCAATTTCATCTTGTAGGAAACGAACAAAATTCAAACCACACCAAAGGAACGTACTGCTGCTCATTTGAATGGTCACACTAGGTTTTTATCCGTCACAGACTCAAAAGTTAGAACCACCTTGTACAGCATAATAAACAGCACCACAGGAAAGTACTGCTCAGTAGCTTTCATTTGAATGGTCACACTTTAGGATTTCATCCACAGACTCAAAAGTTAGAACTAGCTTGTACCGAGCATAATAAACAGCACCACAGAAAAGTACTCAGCTCAATAGCTTTTATTTGAATGGTCACACATTAGGATTTCATCCACAGACTCAAAAGTTAGAACTACCTGGTACAGCATTGCATTGTAAACAGCACCACAGGAAAGTACTGCTCGATAGCTTTCATTTGAATGGTTACGCTGTAGAGGTTCATCCACAGACTCAAAAGTTAGAATCCACTTGTACAGCATTATAAACAGCACCACAGGAAAGTACTGCTCAGTAGCTTTCATTTGAATGGTTACACTGTAGAGGTTCATCAAGAGTTTACTCTGTCTACTCTTATTAACTCTTGCTAACGTCTGGCTTATTCTTGTATTACAGGGTATGACTGGTCAGGGCTGGGTTTGGCTGGGTAGTGATGGTGTGACGGCCATCCCACCCATCAATCAAACCAAAGCCGCTAATGCCACGCTCGGAAGTGTGGGTATTATGCCAAAAGGTATGTGACATATGAACTCTGTTAAAAACGATGGAGCCAACACATTCATCAAGAAGAAAACAAAATCATGGTCCATTTTTGTTTGAAATTACTCCACTTGTGCACTGAAACAATAGATAAGTTTCCGCCTTAGCCACGGGTTAACAGGATGGAAGTCGATTGCAGCTTGAAAAGTTAGGCTAGTGTTTTTACGTTCTTTCAATGTGTCTTGAAAAAATCACTAATTAAAGGGGCTATGTCACGAGAATTTGGCAGATTTCTCGTCACATCTGAACTAAACTTATCGATAAATATCATACACAAAATGACGCGCGGGGGGGGAGCGTTCAAGTTGAAATCCATACCTATTCTATCCTGGCATCCACTAACTTGAGTTGAGGCTTCTTTTGGCGTTCTAGGTACTTAGTTTTAATTTAAACTCAGTTTTCACTCCCAAAAAAGTCCCATGACGTCCCTTTTAAGGTTCCAGAAAAAAGGGGGATATTTTTACCCCAGCTGGCAACCGTTCAACGA
This sequence comes from Cladopsammia gracilis, assembly GCA_022457155.1. NCBI lineage: Eukaryota > Metazoa > Cnidaria > Anthozoa > Scleractinia > Dendrophylliidae > Cladopsammia > Cladopsammia gracilis. The sequence continues at coordinate 589,380 of JAJGOT010000154.1, forward strand.
AGAATCTATCCCTTTCATTGCTCATTACCGATAAATTCGTTTATGTTTTCCATGTGATGTGGTTAATTAGCCATTTCTTTCTCAGCAGTAGTAAAGCAGTTTAACCATATTGTCTTGTTTATTTATTTATTTATTTATTTATTTATTTATTTATTTATTTATAGGAGACTATGGTAAATTGGGTCTGAACATCTTACGTAAGTGGGATCATTCAATGGAGGACCAGTATCCAGGAGTCATTCACACTCATGTAAGTTTGGATTTTTATCCTGGATCAAATACGAACGAGATTCAGTTGATGATATTTTAATGTCTCACTCTCTTTTAACCTGAAAGCGTTTTGCACTCTTAGTTTTTATTTCTCCTACTCGTTAGATCTTGGCTTGAATGCTTATTTTATACCACTAATCTTCCTTTTGAGATAATTAAGCTAACAGGGACACTGTCCCGGCTGAAATATCGTGTTTTCATGATTATGGCCTGGGCCCGTTTCTCGAAACTCCCGAAAAGCAATCTTATGTGCATAATGCATTCAATAAAGATTCAAATTTTGCTGCTTTTGAAAGCTAAGCGATAAAATTCTAAATTGACAAAACAAGTCAGGCTTGTTTGCGGGCTAAAACGTACACCACCATTCTTAAGATTCTAATTTTTTATATAAAGCTCCGGGCCCGATAAGTTATCGGGACTTTTAACTTGATATACCTAATTCGATAAAGGTTGCTTTGGCAATTGGTCATTGGTAATTGGGCATTGGCATTTGGGCATACGGAACACAATGCAATGCTTTGCTTGAGTGACCGCCAAACAATAGCTTCCCAATGCCCAATTACCAATGACCAAAGCAACCTTTATTGAATTAGGTATATTTTCTTCTTGGTGTTCTATAAGCATTTTATGTACGACAAAGGTACTTCGTTTTAATTTGGAACATGACATAGCTCCTTTAATTCTAGAGGCTGGTAAAAAACTCCCTTTAATTGTAATAACCTTTGGTTTTCTTACGTTCCCTTACAGATACGGGACACCTCCGCCTATGTACCACAAGTTTATGATGCTGTATATGCTTACTATCTGGCTTTTGACAAATTAGCGAGACAAGGCAAAATAACTGGGGTAAGGTTTCACCTATTAAAATGACAACAGAATTGTCCAGGACAAAAGCGGTTTTAAAATCTTATGGATCGTATTAAACGTTTTCGAACCTCGATATTTTTATTTTTGTTGTAGAATGACGCTCCTTCGAAACTGCGACAGTTAGTTTTTAATGAATTAACGAAATTCAACGATAAGAAGAATGCATTTGTTGGCGCTCAAGGTTTGTGCATTTTATCAACTACTTTATTATATAAGTACAACTGTCTCGTCCGACTCTAAGCTGCAATTACTAGAATACTGTCAGTTAGGCTAGAAACTCTTAATATATGAAGTTGCCAGACTAACTGGTCAAACTAGTCTGATAGGCCTGATTTGACAAATGACAAGAGCCCTAAAGGTGTTTCCTTTTGCCTTTGGAAAGCAAGCACAGTTAGAAACCATCAGTGAAAAAGAAGTTTAAGTTTACTGATTTTTATTGATTTCCTCTGAAATATTACATGAATGCCACACATATACACGCACTTAAGCACAATAACTAAAGAACAGAAAAAAGCGTTACATATTAATGACAGTTGTTCGTATACTTTCCTTAATCAACAGGTCCAAACACATATTTTGAGTCTCCGGGGTATAAAGTTGGAAATTTTCAGGTAAGAGATAACTTTTAAACTTTCAAGAGTGGTCAAATTCAAACTTATACAAAAACGTTTCCAATTAAAATATGTATTCAAAGGGGACAGACTTCAAATAAATGTGAGCTCTAAACATATCTGAATTATACGAAAACGAACCGCGCCACAATGTACTTTTGAATGGCTTTCAATTGGATGTTAGGGAGTCATCCACAGACTCAAAAGTTAAAACGTTTCTTTATTTCTGACGGCAATTAAAGGAATCGATACTAAATTGCGCCCAGTTTGTTTATCGTTGTTTTTGCTTTGCCAAGAACAAACCAATTTGACCTCAAAGCTACAACATAAATTGACAGATACCAAGCACAGTCAAATGAGCATTAGCGAAGTCACGCCTGGTTGTTGCTTTTATTTGTGAGAGCCTCTGAACCATTGATGCGCTCAAAATCCAAAGGTAATAACAATAATTATTTCCGAGAGCAAACTGAAAACCGCTCTTAAACTATTTTCAGGGAACTAAGTGGATAGGAGTCGGCAAGTGGAGCGAAACCACCGGCATTGAACTTAAGAATAACGACATAATTTGGCCAGGAAACGCAAAAACACCTCCCACGGATAAAGGACTCCCGGGTAAAACAACGTTCAGGATAGGCTTCGTCGCACCCATCCACCCGGACCTCGCGGGACTATCGGAGCTCGGAAAGGAGCTTGAATCGGCATTCCGCGTGGCTGTGGAAATGATGAACAGAGATTTGACATTATCAGTGGATTTTGATATAAGGATTCAAGATGGCGGACTTGATCCCAATGCGTCTTGTAAGGCGGCTGCTGAGGAGCTGGTCAAGGATGATGTAGTGGCGGTGGTTGGTGCTTATCGATCTTCTTGCTCCCAAGCTGTTGCTAATGTGTTAGGTAAGATTAATTTTCCCACCATAAATTGATTCGCAAAATACTTGGTATGGATTGATCGTCATTTGCTTAGAATGTTTACGTGTTGAAAATCCAAGATCAATGAAAATTAACTGCGTTTATTAGATCTTAGTCACTGGATTTAGCAAAATGAGATCTCGACAGAAGTTCTCCCTGGGTGTTCCTATTTAGCAGGGTTTTCGTCAGAGCAAGAACACTGGGGCCTTTACTCAGTCGGCTATTCAATTCTTGTCCTGGCTATTTCTCAGGAAAATGTGCTGAGATATTTGAATAAAGAACTGCTTATGCCTTAAGTTGATGGGCTATTTGATCTTATTTCTAGACGAGTGAAGTAAGACTGTACTTCGTAACTAGTGCCAACCCACCAGTGGGAGTATGTTGTTTCGACGAACGGGGAGAAGAGTTTTAATAATCGGAAGATGACGGCATGTTATAAGATCCTAATGCATCTACTTGTTGTTTTGCTCACAGGTTCCGGGCTCAACAGAATTCCTCAAATTTCGTACGGTTCAACATCTTCCATTCTCTCAGACAAAACGAAGTACAAGTATTTCTTTAGAACTTGTCCTTCTGATGTGCATCAGGCCTCAGCACTTGCAGCTTTATTCAGGAAGTACTTGTTGCCAGAAGTTGGCACCGTGGCCACAAATGACATTTACGGAAAACTTGCGGACATGTTTGAGAAGGAAGTCACAGGCATGGCTGATGTGCCTGTCAGTGTGGTCAGCAGACAACGGCTCGATGTAAATGCGCGCGCAGCGACCGTCAGACCAAAGATACAAGAGGTAATAGGCGGTTTCCCTAGCGTGACAGTTTGAAAGTGGATCGTATAATTGTCTTAATCAATCTTCCTTTGTTTTTCAGTTGAAATCGTCAGGTTCCAAAGTTCACCTCATCAGCATGGTCCGCCACGATACAGAGACAGTGTTCCAACAAATCAAGGAGCTAGGCATGACGGGTAAGGGCTGGGTGTGGATTGGGACTGACGGTGCGACCTCGTCCACATTCAACCAAAATAAGGACTTGCAACGAGCTATGGAAGGAATGATTGGAACACAGCCCAAGAACGGAGAGGGCAGTATTTATTTGAAGTTTTTGGCCAACTGGATCAAGAAAGATCCAACAACCTTCCCTGGGATTGTGCACAGCAAGCCGGTTAGTTTGTTTGTTTGTTTGTTTAGAAAATTATGACCAAGAATCACTACATACATCATTTAGCAAGATACTAAAACATGGTCACACTGTAGAATTGTATTCACAGACTCGAGGATTGGCTGTGGTAGTGAAAGTGTTAAATAACGCTATTGAAAAGATCCAGACATACCGAAGAACAAACCGAAAAATTTTGGTTGCTCTTCCGGACGATAACGTCTTCAATCTTTACTTATTTGTTTCAAATCAAAGCCTTCTAAGAGAGCCAAAATCCTTTGTTTCGACTTGGAGAAACAAATAAAGGAACAGTATTACTGTAGAGTAATAAGTACTGCTCATAACGTTTCATTTTAACGATGGCACAACTCCTTGACAATATTTCCATGTACAATTTTTAACAAGTGAACACGCGAAGCGTTAAATAACTTATGGCATACCGAGAAAAATGTGGAAAGATCCAGGCACACCGAAGAACGAACTGAAAAATTTTGGTTGCTCTTCTGGTCGATAACGTCTTCAATCTTCATTCATGCTTCTCACTTTATTTGTTTCAACCCACAACCTTCCAAGAGAGCCAAAATCCTTTGTTTCGACTTGGAGAAACAAAAAAAAAAATGAACAGTACTGCAGGTTTCTTTTTAATGATGGCACAACTCCTTGACAATATTTCCATGTACAATTTTTAACTCGAGAATACGCGAAGCGTTAAATAACTTTTGCATACCGAGAAAAATGTGCAAATTTCACTCGGTCGATCAGCTGTAAACATTGAGTACGCGATATGTAATGGTCACCTACCTTACCTTTGGAGGGAGGGGATGGTGGGAGTTGGACGCAGAGGGTGGGGGTCGGTGTGGCAATACGCCGAGGAGAGGGGAGGGTCCGTAGGTTGTTTCGTATTCACCAGCTGGCTCGCATGAGCCCTTGATTTATTATTCAATTTTTGTTCATTACAGTCCACCCCGACTTCCGCGGCCTTCACTGCTCAACTGTTTGACGCCGTACATGGCGTAGCCTTGGCTCTGTCAGACCTGGTCAACAAGAAAGTTATCAGCCGGACATCAGATGTCCAGACCGTGCGAGACAATCTCTACGGGAAACTACGGACGTTCAATGACCACAGCACAGGGTATCCGAGCGCGACTGGTACCAACAACGTTATGTTCTTCAATCGAGATCAAGATGCACCTCCGCTTTATGACGTTGTTAACCTCGTGGTAAGTGCGCATTTCGAAACCTGCTTATCTCAATCCTGAGTTATAAATAAAACTTAGCTGTGTTTTCAGTGTTCTCGGTTTAACCTTTCAACTTCCACAAATCAATATTGATCAAAAATCCCAAAATACTTCGTCAACAGCCTCGAAGTCTCAAATGTCTGCATAATTCAATAAATTGACTCTGGGAGTGAAAAGATTGACAAACCTTTTCTCTGTGGAAACAACCGCGGAGATTTATTAAGGCATTTAATGACCATTTCGTTATGCTCAAAACGAGTCCTGTAGAATTGTGGTGGACTAACTTCTACTGCAGTTTATATAAGCACACCAGAGTTCATTAACAGCAACTTAAGCAACACAACAAGGGATAACAACCTGGATTTTACGGTATTGCACTCCTACTCCCATTTTACTTTTAACAAGAATGTCTTGTATATCTCCAGGGTAACAATTGGATCACAGTAGGCCAGTATGACTCCAAGTCAAAGGAAATCACTCTAAGAAGGGACCCGGTTTTCTCTGGCGGTGTCACTCTTATTCCCGAGAAGGGCCGACCAACTTACAAGATCGCGGCGTTCTTTCCCACGCATGAAGACCTTGGGCCATTCAAGACTCTTGGTAATGAGTGGCAGGCAGCCTTCAGGATTGCGGTTGAGCTTGTTAATTCAGGCCCCTTTAAAGTGTCATTTACTTACGTTCTTGCTGATGGTGGATACGATTCGGACTCTTGTCGGCGCGAGGCTGAGGTAGGAGACTTGAAAGTACTGCTGAGTTGCTTTCATTCAAATAGAAGCTAGAAAACTTGAGTACTCCTCAACTGCTTTGTTTTGAATACCAATAAAAAGAAATTGTATCTACAGACTCAAAAGTTAACACCGTCTTGTACAACAAAGTAAACAACACCTTAGAACATTTTGTTTATTAGCTTTCATTTGGTCATAATTTAGGATTTCATTCACATTCACCTCTTTCTACAACGTAATAAACAGCACCACAAGCTGCAATAGCTTTCGTTAAAGAAAAAGCTCAGTTTAGAGTTCTTCCATAATTGTAAATCTTACAACCATTTTACACAACATAAGGTTTCGCAGAAGGCAAAAGGGTCGCCACAAACAAATCCCTGTAGATTCTTAATAATAATCCTGCTTTGGAATGTGATATATGAAATAAATCATATATGCCAACTACGGATTAAGATCTTCCTGCTTTTCTTCCTCTTCTAGAATCTCCCAGACGACACAGACCTTATCATCGGAGATGCCAGATCAGAATGCTCCATCGCGATTGCAGAGGCCACAAAACACAAGAACATTCCTCAAATGTCTTACGCGTCAACCTCCGCGCAGCTCTCAGAAAAACAGACCTATCCAAACTTTTTTCGCACATGCGCGTCAGATGTCTATCAAGGGCAGGCCCTGGCTAAGCTGGTACAAAGGTATAAGTGGTCTCAAGTGTCCACCATCACCACGTTTGGCTCGTACAGTGAGGACCTCGCTCGCAAGTTTGCCGTGGAAGTGAGGCGGATAGGAGTCAACATTACGACTGAGCAGCGGTTCGAAGCTCACACTAAAGCCAGCATTAAGGAACATCTTAAAGAGGTCAGAACCTTTTTATTTTGTGCCCTTGTAATCTTCCTGCCTTTTGAATTCCGCATTGTAATCACCGCGGATAAATTGTAACTGTTTAATACGACGCACGACCAAGAGTTGCTTCGAGGTGGTTTAAAATTGTTGTTTTTGCGTCGTTTGGTTGGAAGTACAACTAGTAGTACTGAATAATACAACTGAGAACGAGAACGAAAGCGAGGCTTGGAGTGGGTACCAGTTTCCAACCGAGAGGTACCCCTGAAAAATTGGGTTTGTGACTAGAATGGATACTCCAAAATCAGGTTTTGACCAGCGGTTTCAGTGAAAACATTGGTTTGGTGGGGGGTTTCTCATTCCCGCGGGCTCAGAAACCCGATTTTGGAGTATCGAATAATATCAAATTAATGTTAAAACGCCTCAAACGTTCGGACATTCAATAATGTTGCCATGCGACTGAAAGATCAATTTCCATTCCTGCAGATGAAGGAAAGTGAGTGTGCGGTAAATATGGTCAGCGCGGCTACTGATGACTCTGAGAAAGTGTTTCAGGAAGCAATTGAGCAGGTAACCAACCAATCATAACAGATTAATCTATAAATCGATATATGATCGGTACGGTTTGTAAAACATTCCTTCGTTCAGTGTCATTGTATAGCAGGAGCCCACTAGCCAGGGCACTCAAACTAAACTAGGTGCTTAATTTATGCCTGGAGCAGCTAAACCTTGACAGGCTCTGCTCCTGAAGAAAGTCTAGAGCTACTATTTTTATTATCATTCGTTTTGTGTGTTTCACAGGCATTGATTTTCTTTAGAACTATTAATTTAAAGCAATTCCTATTTTCATTCTTATCCTAATCATCCATGCGTTCACTTGTTGATGTTTTCTTGTCTCCTTCTTAGGGTATGACCGGTAAAGGATGGACATGGATTGGCACTGACGGTGCTACGACATCCAGTTTTTCTGAATCTCCAAACTTACAGCGAGCAATGCAGGGGATGGTAGGTACCAGGCCCAAGAGCGGAGAAGGAGCTCTGTTCCAAAGACTGCTGAAGATCTGGGAAGAGAAAGACGCAGCTTCGTTTCCAGGCCTCATTCACTTCCCTCGAATGCTACAGGTTAGCTTTCAGTTCGTTTTCATAGTATTAAATCAAATAGGTATATACATCAGTAGATTGACTCAATTAAATAATGTTCCTTCTCTCATTTTACAGGCTTCGCCATACGTTGCGCAGGTCTATGATGCCGTTCTTGCTTATGCGCACGCTCTTACAAGACTTCATAACGCAGGAACGATAAATAAGGTGAGAAAACCATGCACGGTGCCTACTATAGAGGCTGTGCTATATCTAAAGAACCTTAACAAACATGAAACTAACAGGAAATCAGAGAATTGATTCTGTGTTCAAATTTAGTGCTGAGAACAACCCTTAATGTCCTAGTGAACGTCAGCCCCAGTTAGGAAATGGGGACCACACGAGGCAAAGAAAAAAGAAAAAAATATTTCACGTCGGTGAGATTTTTTTTTTTTTTTTTTTTGAACAATACATTTGTTACATCACTGCATTGCAATATGATACTACATTTTTTACATCACTGCATTACAATATGATACTACATTTTTACATCACTGCATTACAATATGATACTACATTTTTACATCACTGCATTACAATATGATACTACATTTTTACATCACTGCATTACAATATGATACTACATTTTTACATCACTGCATTACAATATGATACTACATTTTTACATCACTGCATTACAATATGATACTACATTTTTACATCACTGCATTACAATATGATACTACATTTTTACATCACTGCATTACAATATGATACTACATTTTTACATCACTGCATTACAATATGATACTACATTTTTTACATCACTGCATTACAATATGATACTACATTTTTTACATCACTGCATTACAATATGATACTACATTTTTACATCACTGCATTACAATATGATACTACATTTTTTACATTACTGCATTACAATATGATACTACACGAACTACGCAAACGTAGGGTTACATTTACAAATTTACCAATATTAATTAAAGAACAACTAATTATAGAAGAACTATCCACTTTCGGCGAAAAGCAGGTAAGCATTTCTTTGCAATTTCAGTTTCTTTAATTATTTCAATTTTTTCTTGGATTCGCAGCAGGAAGTTACAGAAGTATAGTTCACCTTGGCGCCTGTTTGACGTGCAGAATATATAGTATTTTGCTATTAGAATTGAGTAGTTTAATGCCTGCCAGTATTTTGTATTGTCAAAATAGCCGTATAATATGCTACCGTGTTTTAAAGAAGGTCTTTCACCTGCTTTTTCAAACCACCACTCTTGAAACGTATTCCAGAAGGAGAGTGATTTACTACATTGGATTAACATATGTTTTAAAGTTTGCTTCTCCCACCCACATAACGGACAAAAATCACTTTCAGAGATACCGTCACGGAAAAGGCTCGTTTGAGTAGGGAGTATGTTGTGTATAATTTTGTATTGAAACATTATGAGTTTAACTTCTTTTGTAACTATGAAAGGCATTTGGTAAACTTTATGAACATTATTTTCTAAAAAGCCGTGTCGTAAAATTTTAGTTTGAGAGGTTGGTGGTACGAAAGTGTTTTTTAAGATTGCAGAATAAATAGAACTTGTGATTAGGGGTGTGGTAGAAGTATCGTTGAGGTTGTTTTGACCATGCGGTTTTAAAGCATTTTTCCACACGCGAGGAATGGCGTTGATAAGACCATAAAACTTCGTAAAGGGTACATCTAAATTAAACTTTGTTTTGAATTCTAAAAAACTACAGAGGTTGCCTTGTTCATTCAGTAAATCTTGCACATGAATAACATTTTTTGCAAACAATTTTCTATAAAAAACTTGCTTCTTATTAATTAAAATATTACAGTTGTTCCATATAATTTCATTTTTTATATTGGTAGTAGTACGATCAGGTAAGTTTTTGAAGTCGCGCCAATAATCGAGAATCATGCGATAAAAAATAGGGAGGCTCTCTAGCTTAAGTAATTCGGTTTTGTAGTTACATTTTGTCAGAAAAGAGAAATTTCCGAGGTGATTTACACACTGGTTAGGAATAATTTTCCAAGAAGCAGAAGATTGACTTTGAATTCTACTAATCCAAGCAATTTTCAAAGCTTTTTCCATAATTTCAAAATCGCACATTTTGAGGCCACCTTCTTTTTTTTCTGCGATGACCGTTCTTTTTTTAATTTTTGGGGGTTTGCCGTCCCAAATGAAACTGAAAGTAATTTTATTTATTTGTTGTATAAAATGTTTTGGCACATTTAAAACAGAAGCGTTAAAAGTCAGTTTAGAGAGTCCTAATGTTTTTACGATATTGATTTTTCCGTACAACGTAAGTTTTCTTTTTTGCCAGGTATTTAAAGTTTTCTCTAAATCTCGAATTTTGGTTCCAAAGTTGAGTTCTTCCGCATCTGTTTGATTTTGTGAGAAAAATATTCTGAGAGATAGTATCGGTTCTTTTGGCCATTTGAAACCAAAAGGGGTGTCTTGATTGTTTTTCCATTGTCCTAGCCACATTGCTTCAGTTTTAGCAGTGTTTATTTCCAGCCCAGAGAGAGAGTTAAAATCATTTAGAATTTAAGTAGTTCGGAAACGGATTCTTGGTCGCGGACAAAGACAGTAGTGTCGTCAGCGTATTGTGATACTTTTATTTCTTGATTATCTACTTGGATGCCTTTTACAGATCTATTGCTTTTTAAGGCTCTCGCTAGAAGTTCAATCCCTAGGACAAATAAGAGACCCGATAGAGGGCAACCTTGTCGAACACCTCGCTGCAAAGAGAAGAAATTTGAAGCATGCCCATTATTTAAAACACAGCTAGAAACGTTATTGTAGAATATGTTGAACCAGTTTATAATGTCAGGTCCGAAATTAAAAGATTTAAGAGCGGCGTTTAGGTATGGCCATTCAATCGAATCAAATGCTTTTTTAAAATCAAGAAATATTGCAATGCCTTTTTTGTTTGTCTGGTTGGTATATTGTATTATGTCTTGAATAAGCCGAATGTTTTCACCAATGTAACGGCCTTTCACATAACCAGTTTGGTCAGGATTTATAATGCTAGGGAGCACTTTTTCAAGTCTGTGAGATTCGAACCCACGACCTCTGGATTAGATCTTATTTAAGGGTTATTCTCAGCACTAAAATTCTCCACAGAGTTTGTTCTCTGATTTTTAACCCGTGAATACGCGCAAGCGTAATGAACGGGTTATCGGTAACGGTGGCTAACTCACTCACTCACTCACTCGCTCCTTCCATCAGCTGTAAACTTAGTGGCGTAATGCTTTGTTACGAAATGCATTTCGTAACAACAGCAACGTGAATCTAGCGATAACAATAACTCATTTGTTGTAAACGAATATAAACAACAATAAGCTTAAAGATGTTTCGCATTTGGAGTGCATACATGTCTTAAATGCAACATTAAAATCGATCTAGTAGGATTTTCCAATCCAATTGAAAGAGTAAAAAGGTCATTACATTTACGCAGTCTTTACTTTCGGAGCTTATGACTGACTTCATTGCAATCAAACTGTTTTTCAGTATTCGACCCGGGCTGACGTACAAAAAGAATTGATAACTGAGCTGCGAAAAATGAAAGATGAAAATACGGGATTCGATAGTTCTACTGGTGGAAAAATGTTCTTTGATTCCGACCAAGACGCGCCTGCCATTTATGACGTGGTGAATTTAAACGGGGACTCATGGATTAACGTTGGTTCATATGATCCATCCCCTGATCAAGGACTCAGGATAAAGAAAAAGATCGTATGGCCAGGGGGGAGCATGAATCCTCCACCCGATCGTCACCCACCAAGGTAAGATGACCTTGTAAATATCGAATCCATTCATGATGCAGTTAATTAGTGTGTTTATTGGCGTGATCCAATCCGTGTGTCATACACAGCCCACATTTGACAGTTGCTCATCACTTAAATGGCTGATTATTTCAATTTGACATAACACTTTTTTTTGTAAAACTTACAAACAAAAATGTTTTCATGGTTGTTTCTAGAGTACAAGAATTTGGTTTTATCGACTGAGTCGATAAGGTAAATTAGCCACCGTAAAAAGATTCGAGAAAGCTGACGTTTCGAGCGCTAGCCCTTCGTCGGAGCGAATCAAGGGATTGTGGGTAGTGTGTGGTTTTAGATAGTAGGAGGAGCTCTGCCATTGGTGGAAATTTTGTGACGTGAAAAACAAATGTAAATTAGTTGAATGAAAAGCGTTCGTTAATTCCGTGGGGTTTGAGAGTGTCGCCCAGTCTCCTCCCTGTTTCGAGAACATCTCCTAGAACATCTCCGAGACGTTGAAAAAAATGACAAAGACGCATCCAAACCAGTCGCGCGTCATTTCAATCTTGCTAACCATTCTAAGCAACACATGACAATCTGTGGCGTTTCCCTACACCAGGGCAACACAGAAAGCCGTAGAAACTTAGAACAAAAAATCATCTTTCGAATCGGCACTCTCAAACCCCACGGAATTAACGAACGCTTTTCATTCAACTAATTTATATTTGTTTTTCACGTCACAAAATTTCCACCAATGGCAGAGCTCCTCCTACTATATAAAACCACACACTACCCACAATCCCTTGATTCGCTCCGACGAAGGGCTAGCGCTGGAAACGTCAGCTTTCTCGAATCTTTTTACGGTGGCTAATTTACCTTATCGACTCAGTCGATAAAACCAAATTCTTGTGCTTCACCCCCACCGACGCAGCACCACAGTTTCTCTAGAAACTAACCCCATTCATTTGTTTCTAGAGTAGTCTGTTAATGATACTGTAGTGTTTCAAAGTAGTCTAATAGACTAATACGCAACTGTTTCCCTTTTAGTGCCGATGAGGAAGCTGCCGCAACGGAGTCACCTAAATCAGCGAGTGTTAGTAAAGGTGGCATTGTAGCCCTGGGCGTTGTGTTCGGTATTTTTGCTGTTGCTATGGGAACGTTCGTAGGATACTTAATATACAGAAAAAGAAAAGGAAAACCTTCTTTCGCTCCTCAGGTGAGTTCAGTGAATTGATTAGGGTACACGGTTTTTTTTTCCCTTTTGCACTATAAAAGTTAAGAGGCAGTCTCCGTAAAAGCGATCTGGCTTGAAAAATGCATTTCGCTCATTTCTTGTGTGTATTGAAAGACTTTCAATTAACTGCAATTAGACGAAGCGTAATATATTTTAATATGTCCGCTCAAATGGATGAATGCTCGACTACTAAGCAGCCGAACATTCTAATGACGGACACGTTTAGGAGTCGAGGAGTTAGGAAGGAAAGTACCAAAAGGAGATATCATCTAAAGCAGATTCTCCTGTTGCAATTGTCCGAAAACTGCTTTTACTTACTAGTTTTCGAGTGGATATTGCTTGTTTGTTGTTGTTTTTTTTCCATTTAACGTTATCATTTTGTTTACACTTAGGTCTTTAGACATACGCATCAATCACCAGTAACCGAAATATCTGCGGTTATGAATAATGGCAACATACCAGTCATCAGAAATCAAAAGGAGCCTTTACCTGTGTGAAAGTAAGAGGTGAGTCCAAATTTTTTTCATTTTAGTTTTCTGGAATTAGGTCAACTTTACACAGTTTTTGTAAAACTTGACCTAAACTTACTTCGCTTTTCATGCAATTGGTTATTTTTTAATCACCCCCAGTTCTCTTCTCCGTCCATGTCTGTTTCGGATTATCTTATTGAGGTATATTTCTAACGTTGAAAACAATAACGCCTTTCAAGCGAATTGGCCGCAATTTCTGAACTGGCACAAGTGAAGTCTTTTAATATGGAATTCTGACGAAATACATTCATGTCTCCAGATATGACTTGCTAGAGACGTGCGGTATCGCATCCTGCTAATCAAATCTGAGGACTGTTAGTTTGCTGGGAAGCATATTTAGATTTTCATGTATTTGTTCTTAAAAACCTCTGTCTGCGAGAAAATGTGCGGAGAACAATAGAAAACTGGGGTCAAGGGAGGTTACCTTCTGATTCTTAGTGCCGGGGGGGGGGGGGGACTCCCATATAAAAATGACGGGGGTGTTCGTCGAAAATTTTCTAAAAACACCCTAAAAGGTACCAGAATCTTGTTTGATGGGCGTGGCTCAAAATAATTTTTACGCCTAAGAGGTACCAATTCGAAAACAACACATGTCATATTCTGTCATATTTTTTCGGCTCATACCTTAAAAGGTACCGCGATAATTCTAACGGTGGTCATTTTAGATTTTAGCACCCTAAGCGGTACCAATCTACAAATTTTGACCCTTAAAAGGTACGACGAGCACCCCCGTCATTTTTATATGGGAGTCACCCCCCCCCCCCCCCAAAACCGGGTCTTAGTGTCTCTAGAGTTGTACACCAAAGATGAAGTATTAAGTATATGATTTTATAATTTTATAAACAGTTGCTTTAACATAGTGTCTTTTTCTCTTTCAGAGCCCTTTAGAGTTTTAGTGACAAGGGACGAGAAAAGATCAAATCTGGACAAGTTTCTTGGAAGATAATATTTATTGAAACTTCGTTTCGCAAATGTCGTGACCTGCTTCCTGCTAGAGACTTTTATAGAAAGCCGGTATTCACTGAGGTTTACAAAATTGTTGTATAGGAATTGTCAAGAAAGAAATCACTCAGTTTTGCTTGTAAATATTTATAGTTTGAAGCTCAGGCGCTCTTTATATTGATACAAATTTTCTTATTTTACGCTTTGCATCATGACGAAGTGAGTGGAAATTGCTCACAAGCTTAAGTCCTTTCTAGAATGTTTTTACGCTATAAACCGACTTTATTGAAGAAAACTTGAGAATATTTCAATTTGAAGAGTTGCAGTGTTTCAATAACTCGAAGAAAAGGAACCTGTGTAATCACATGTTGAATATTAATTCTGTCACTCCCAGAGTCAATTATAAGACATGTAGTGAATTCTAACTTTTGAGTCTGTTGACGAAATCCTATGGTGTGACCATTCAAATGAAACCTCTTTGGCAATACGTTTGCATGGCATCATTTGTTTTTCAATATTTTACAAAATGAAATTTGTATTTTTCTTGAATTTTGATTGCTGGGACTCTTGGGAGCGAAAGGGTTGAGGCTTATTAAACATGCTAACGTCGAGAACCTCTAAAATACCGCTAAACTTAAAAATGTGGGAATAGCTTCGTTGATCACCATACTTGTTGCGTTCTCGATATAAAATAAAATAAATTAACATGAAAAATAAACAGTTAAATAATGTCTCACCTTGTTTTGCATATTGATATTTAGCTGTGTATGTCGCTTCTATGAAGCGAATTGTTTTGGTCCAGCAAATGTAATAAATTTCAATTTTTCCAATTCAGGTTACTTTCAAATTTAAAATCATTCTGTTGATCTGAAATAGTGTCGAGGATTTTTCTCCGAGCAAACTATTCAAGGGAACAACTAAAATATGACCTTACCGCTGAGTTAAGCGCTGGCTCGGTCGATTACCAGACTGCCAGTTATTTCCTTCGAGTTAGTTACGCTTAGCTTCTTTGGTAACGTGACGCGTTTGTGTGCTGGTCACGCGACAATTCACGCTGGTAGACAAGATAATTCCTAAGTCCTCGTAACTAAAAGAATTGATATTACATAATCATTGGCTAGAATGTTTTCTTGTTATTCTTTGTAGATAAGAGCAGATATTTACAAGTAAATGTGCTTTATCATAATTGTTAAAGAAAATCATTGAATAAAATATGGTTCTGCTTCCAGTTTTTCCAAGTATTTTTCAAAATGGGTTTTCCTTTTATCGGCATTTTAATTTCCTCCTTACATTAACAATACAGCGTCAAAGAGACTCGAGAGAAGAGAACTGATACTTCTCAGAACTGATTTTCACTAGCGAAAAAAAGCATATTAAAAACGGAAGCGTAACGGCGCATATGTCCACTCGACACTCCACCATGCTCGATCGACATAAGCATAAGTTCGTTTTCACTTGACGGGATGTTTCTTGGTGTTGCGGAAGCCATTGTTGGTTAGCTTTTGTGTTGTGGTGTGGGTATTGTTCAGTGTCTTTTGAATTTGACGCAAATTCTTATACTTTTCTTATGTCGCTTATGGAAACCAGGCTTAAAATTACATGTATGGGGAAGAGTTGATCCATTTGGAATACTGGTTACACCGAGCGCTATTTGCTCTTTTATTTTGATTCAATAACTTTGCGGTCTTAAAACCTATGAAATAAATACATATTTGTTTATGTATAAAGCTAAAATTAATTAAGAAACGTTTCGTTTAGTGTTGGATAATTCACATCACCTGCAACACGTCTTGAAAATTGCCGTCGTTGAAAATCTTATTGAAACAACTATTTGCCTTTTCTCAAAAATAAAATACAGCAAACTCTCGCTAAGACGGACAACCTTTGCATCAGCTCTGGATGTCCGCCTGGTTTTCACAAGCGACATAAGCATAAGATTGATCCGAATTAATAAGATTTAATGGAGCCGAAACCAATTGTGGAATTGCACACATTTTAGGCATCCTACTGATGAACAGTTACGAAATTCAGATATGTTTAGTGGCCTCATTTATTTGAGGTCTGTCCGCTTTGAATTGATCCGTATGCTTATGTTTATACCAATGGAACTTAACGTCGCTAGTCAAAACCAGGCTTACAGAGAATTTAGTTGCAGACAATAAAGCGAGAACTTTGCCGAAATGATCTGAGTGAACCTCTGTTGTCGATCTGCCTTACACGGGTGTCCGCTTAGAGAGAGTTGAATGTAACTAGTTATTTCGATCAGTAAAGTAATAAAATATAAGATATATTTTTTTAAAATATTTTGTAGAAAAGAATTTTTTGGCGAATAAAGAATATTCGAACATCTTTCGATTCAAGGCTGTGTCGAGGACAAAGGTTTTGGCGGCGATGCCACGCCCGATTGCCGCGAGAAGAATAGGGAATAGATAATTTAAAGGTGATTGCAGCTCCAACACCAAGACTCTGTTCTCGCGCGCATAACCCCGCCAGCCATGCAGGCTAGAGATAGATCGATCGAGATAACATGCATGAACTTAAATGAAAATGTATTTATATATGATACCGGTCTAGAAAAACGAGGTGACGACAAGACATTTTGTAAAAGCAAAACCATAAGAGGGTCCTAACAGGTGTCGAGTGTTCTTCGGTCCAAACGTTTTTGTTTGTTTCTCGGATTATAAATATATCGTGATGAAATCAATCGCAAAAGGTGTTTTATATCCTTTTTAAAAACTGATCTTAATTAAAATGAGAGCGTGCCGTCGCATTAATTGTACTATAAAAAAAGCCTTTACGTGCAAACTGTCGAGTCATAATCTTCCCGCAGGCTGTAGAAGAAACAGGAAGAAGACAAAACTAATGCGGGAAGATAATAAAATTATAATCGTCAGATAAAAGTATGCGGAAGAACAATATCACACCTCGAGAAATAGAAGGAAAAAAACTGAAGTATAACGGTAAAAGAACAATCAGAGATCATAGTGAAAAATGCACCGTAATAAACGGATTAATGCATTTTTAAGTGTATTTACATTCGAATAATGGCTGCTTGAATTCCACTGATTTTAGACAGAATGGCTCGTAAGATCTGAATATCGGGAGGAAGGTTTTTGATCTAAAGTTCAGAGAACATGATTTTGGAGTTTATTTTTCCGATAGAGAGACATCTCCGCTTAATTTAGAGTTACTCTTTGTCCTAACAATTTTGAAATAATTCTAATTCTAACTAATTCTCAATAACCTTATCCCCGGTTACCCACTGGCAGGAGCTTGCCACTGGTTATTCTGCTACAGCAAACTCTACCCCCAACAGTTCATCAGCTCGTTCTCTGCAAATAAGTGGATTTAAATCGATTTTTTTGGGTTTCTTTTATGAAACTGCGTTATTGAGATTCAACTGAAAATAAAATATGATGAAACAAGAATAAATTGTAGCTGAAAACATCCGCTTGCGAGCTGGACCGCGGTGTCTAAAGTTCCGCTCATGATTTCCGACTGAAGGCAGGCACGTGAAGTTGGGCAAATGTTTGTTTCTTGAAGGTGATTGAGCGATGTTTCCGGCGAGGGGAATTTAAAGCCTTCAACATTGTTATCCTTAGATGTTACTTTCTTTCTCTTCTTTTATGAGATGCGATCTTTATAAGTCAGCCTGGGGTGCAAAAGTAAAGTATGGCTAGACTATCAATAAATTTTAACTATAATGAAAAATTCAGTCTTTTCGCTGAAAAAAGATGTAAATGTTAAAAAAGCATGTATGATACAAGAGCCGTAATTCAGAGGAAACTGTTAACCCTTTCACTCCCAAGAGTGCCAAAAATCAAACTTCAAGAAAAATCCCAAATTTCATTTTGTAAAATGTTGAAAAACAAATAGAACCATGCAAAAGTACTGCCAAAAGGGTTTCATGTGAATGGTCACACCATAGGATTTCCTTGACAGACTCGAAAGTTAGAACTACATTACACGTCTCCATTTTATTGACTCGGAAGTGAAGGGGTTGAAAGCATAATTTCAAACATGATGACTTTTTCAATACTGCTTTCAGTATTTTGAAAAAAAAAGCTATAACTTGAGTAGTTCTTTATAATGGAATTTCTCTTTTAATTTAGGCGAATAAAATCAGTAATGCTAGAAACTCTGAAAACGGGAAACTGCACGAACAGCCCGATATGTGATGAGGGAGATTTTCTGAGTCGCATATCATCGGTAAAAAAGTGGTGTGTATAACATATAAGCGTGTTTTACAGTTTTTACGTGTAAGTGCGTGTGTTTGTGTTTCGCAGTTTTTATAACAAACAAAAAGTGTACTTTACAGTTTTTTTGTTCGCCTTGCTTCAAAAGAATATTTTACGATATTTTCAGTATAATAAAACAACCGTGCTGGCACAAGAAGTTTGAATATAAAATCGGGTTTTTTTTTATGTCCCTGAAACCAACAGGATTCGACATGCCGACTGATAACAATATATATATATAATTGATATCTTCATTTCATGCCCGTTTTTCTTGTAAAAAAGGTTTTGACTGGTATTTTTTAAAACCTAATGAAGTCTCTTTTTAAACAAAAGAAAGAATAAAATAATCTTTACAGGCTGATCAGTTTATCGTTATTTAATTACGGTTCCCATTTGCGTCTCGATCACACTGAATAAACATCGACATGTTCTTGCTATGAAGTCTGTAAACGATAAAACAAATAAACGGCCAAATGTCATTTCAACTGACCCTTTTTAACGAGGGGTATCAGGTAACCTGATATCCTTATAAGTTATTGAGGGGTATTATTTTTTAATATCTGGAACTACCATTTGAAGTCATCAGCAAATCTTTCACCCGCCTCGGTAATAATTTTGAAACTCGATGAACCGCTGAAAAAGTCAATAAAACCAGATCTTTGAATCAACTAAGCATACTGTTATCACGGGTGGCTGTCGTGTGCCATTAACTGCCTTTATTACTTAGACAAGTACATGTCGAATTCATATCTTTCAGTTTATATCTTCAATAAAATCTAAATGGAGGATATTCCTTTGTTTTCGACTCGAAATCAGTTCTTTGTTACGGCACGGTGGGTTTGTTTAGTTTCTTTTCACGCTTACAGTTCACGATGGCTTTGAGCTTATCGCTTATCTAAGCGATAAAGAAAGCGAGCGACTCGCATTGAAATATTCTGTGGGTGTTTTTGTTAGCGCATGCTTCAATGTGTACTCTTCAATAAGGATATTAGACGAAACAAGCAAATGTCATGCTGTAA
Source organism: Cladopsammia gracilis (assembly GCA_022457155.1). Lineage (NCBI taxonomy): Eukaryota > Metazoa > Cnidaria > Anthozoa > Scleractinia > Dendrophylliidae > Cladopsammia > Cladopsammia gracilis. The sequence continues at coordinate 608,822 of JAJGOT010000154.1, forward strand.
TTGGAAGCTTTTCATGATATGATCTAAATTATGTAGAAAGTAGACAACTGTAAAAGCTATAGGTGACAAAACCCCGACAGCTTCTAACAGAATGAAAAAATTAATCTATTGACTCCGAAACAACACTTTCAGTAATAAAATTGACTATTATTGTAAATTTAATTAATTTAAAGAGCAAGTAAGACTCTACCTAAAAATTCTAATGAAAACAATTTTGAAGAAAGCATCGGCCTTTTCATTAGAACTATTATTTATTGTTATAAACACCATAAACAATCCATTTCTGGCTTTTACTCAACATGAACAATTTAGTCTTTGCAGTTTGCTTTTTCCTTGTACGGGCATCAACGGGGAAATAAAGACATTTTAATCTTTTCTCTGATCTCCGGCTTCTACCTGTGTTTATTCTCACTTCTAAACAACCATTGCAAATGCTTTCACTAATGCAAGCAAAAGAAAAGCTTTGCAAAATATCGTCTGCAATGTTGGATTTCAATCCGCCCTCGAATATACATCCCAAGATCAATAACGAAGCTAAAATTGAAATTGAATCTGAGTTTAAACTCGACAAGCTTTTTGGAACCATTGTCGCCAATGCGTGACTTTCAATTCATTTCACAACGGTCCGGAAATTTTGGTCTATGAGTCAAGAGAAGTGTTTGCATTCCAACTGTCAAAACAACAATTTATTTTCAATTACAACTTCATTACACTTCAATTCCGGTGACGCGGAAATTACAGAGGCACTGCTTTTGTTCTTGAACTGGGATAAAACACAGTTCATTCATCCCATCTCACAGCTAGCTTGACCATCGAGAAGAAAGCGTCTTCTACTCCTGTCTGTCAAGGAAAGAAAGAAATCTCCTCCATAATGAACTCCAAAATTTTCCTCGTTTTTGCTGTGGTACTTCTTGCAGTTTCTTTTGTACCGGAAAGCGAAGCCTTCACAGCCGGAGGTGGTGGAAATATTCCACGAGGAGCCAAGCGTGAATATGAGGTAAATTGTTAAAATTACATCAGCGTTTTTTTGTCTCCGGTCCTGAAACATTTCTTAAATGTTCGTTCTACTCAATGGTGCTTTTTAAAACAGATAAAACGCGAGCTAAAACACGAGTTAATTCCACATGAAAACGCCTAATGAAGGAATAACTATTTAATCAAACTATAAGTTAAAAGTTTCAGGTTGTGTGCTTAAGTAATTCTCGAGGCTATATTCGTATCAGTCGACCTTTTAAAAAAAGGTTTGTTTTACTGAATAAAACTTCCGAAAGAAATTTTTGCCTCACACATTGTTTTGACAAACTTTTCATAAAAAAGGCAATTTCAGCCTTTCAGTTCGAACTAGACTGAGAATTTCGATCGAAATCACGGTTCCTTCTCAACTAAATTTCCTTTTCTTTCTACTGAACCTTTTAATTGTTGGTAAAAAACGATTTCTTGTTTTGTAGCCAACTCAGTCATTGGTTTCATCAACAGTAATACTAGCTTCTCGAGTTTCCTGTTTTTAGTTCTGATTAATTTAAGGAGTCCTGTCCTAACGTTAACGTTAACGAAACCCGGAATTTCATGGGCAGATTCACGACATGAAAAAACGCCTAGTTATTAAGTCATGTTATCACGAGTGGAAGGTTGGAAAAACGAGATAAAGTTGTGAACATACGAACTGAACCCAAGACAATTTTTTCTCGCAACTGCTTCGTGACTGTTGAAGAGTTTTTTTTTTTTTTTATAGAAAACAAGGTTTCCAATTTATTTCAAAATAAGCGCCTGTTTGGTTCATGTCAATTCAAGGCTCTTTCAAGATATACAGAAAAATATTTATCTAAAGATTTTTAATCTTCCTTTCATAATGCTACACCGTTCTGATGTTTCTGTTCAGGTTAATGTTGTTTATGATCACTAACATTTCGTACCCTCTTACTTGTGATGAATTAGGGTAGATTCGTGTGTTTCCACCGACAATTTTCTGTTTTATTTCAGCACCAACTAGCCGGAAGGGCCTTGTGTAGGGCAGCCAGAGAACACTGCAAGCGGGAATTGTCGGTCACGGACAGTGAATGAGCCATTCGACTTCACGATAAACTCATCTGACCGGTTTACCTTTCACACAATGAAGAGCTTCCATGTCTGAAAATTGGCGTGCCGTTATTGTAAATCAAGACTTTTTTTGTGTAAAATCACCCACAGTTAATTAATATTAAAAAAAAAAATTAAAGTGCAAATGAAAATATCACAGCCTACGCCTTTTCAGTAAGCAAACAAATCTTGTCAAACCGGTTTTAGCATGAGCTTCAAAGGGCTACAGTATGTATGTCACCTGGTTTTACTTACTTAAAAATGCATGCTGCCCAAAAATATTAAACGTTCAGATTTTCTAATTACTTTTTACCTCTTTACTCTTCACTGGTGCATTAAGGTGAGACTCAACCTAAATTGGAATGAAATTTTAAGAAGTTTAAAGAAGGGATACAAGAAAGAAAATTATTTTTGGAACACCAACAGAAAGTTGATACCCACGCAAGAGCACCAAGTTTGCTGGTGGATTATTTTGGTGTCTGTCTATTAATACGAATCCTAATTTTAAAACTTCATTAATCTTCAATATTTCTTATTTCTCTAAATTTTACAAATCCTTTGAGAAAAAATATTTCCTCCCAAACATACCCAAAAATCACCCAAAAATTTACAAAACACCCCATCACATAGATTTAAGAGATAAGCATAGAGTTTTTGGATTGCTTGAAACGCGAACGAGGTTGAGTCACGCCTTAAACAGGGGCGGATCTAGGGGGAGGGTGCAGGGGGTGCGCACCCCCCCCCCCCCCCTGAGATGACCTAGTCTGCGTTGTTCGCTTTTAAAATTTGTTTACGTTACCCTTCAGTTACGTCATTCCTTAGAGGTGCACCCCCTCCTAAGAAAAATCCTGGATCCGCCCCTGTTAAAACTATAGATGTTGAAGTGTCTTTGACTACTGATGGCCAGGATGGGATGGAAATGACCTGATTACAGCTAGAAAAAAAGTTCTTTCCTTGTATCTTGGAAAAAAATTACTTCGAGAATCAATTGGTAGTATGAACGAAACTTGCAGGGTATATATTAGGTCCGAAAATTTATACTTAGGCGCAGGTCGGTCATTTGATATGATGACGTCATATGACGTGTTAATTCGCTCTTGGATTTCCATGTTGTCAAAAAAGTACAGAATTCGGTAGCTCAGAACTGATTAATAGTTTTTACCATATACAAATAAATTCCAAAAGTTTCGGTTGGGATGGAAATTATGAGACTAGTTTGGTTTACGCACACAAAAAACCATTATCAGAAAAAAAAACGGTTCGTCTAGCTTGAAAGGTAGTTCAAAATTCCCAAAGGGAATTTAGGTCTAGCTTGAAAGGAAGTTCTAAATTCCCAAAGGGAATTTCCGCCCCCCCCCCCCCCCCCCCCGGGTGAGGGGGGTACTCAACAAAGTTTGTACGGGGAAGCTCCGCCCCAAGGTCCAAACCCTTACCCTTTCATATACCGTTTTTGGCAGAAAAGGTACCCCTTTCATATACCTTTCATTGAAAATTGTACCCCTTTCATATACCTTTCAATGAAAATGGTACCCCTTTTCATATAGCCTTAACGTGCGTCTGTTTGATATATTTTGAAAGGCCCATTTTATAATACTTAAATCACAGTTTTCCCTACGTTTTTTATACTTCAACTCGTGTTTTCGCTACCCTTTTCCTATTCTTCGTGAAATCCCACCCTTTCATATACTTCAACTCGTGAAATCCCGACCCTTTCATATACCTCCACCCTCAAAAAGGTACCCCTTTCGGGCGGAGCATCCCCGTATAGCCCATTATAGGGAGTACCCCCGCCCCCGTTCCCGACACCTTCCCACCAATTTTAGTCCTCGCGCTAACATTAACTCATTTCTTGGCGTTCCGAGTATATTCCGGCTCCCAAGGAATTTTCATTTGGGGATTATACGTCTTGGTGGTTCACAGTTTGTGTAAATTGTGAATGGTAAACAACCAAAATTAACAGAAGAATTTTAGAAAATGTTTCTTCTATTAACTATGATTTCACTTCTATAACTATCACTGAACGCCTGGGGAGTTTTCGCATCCTTTTTAATTAAGCGCTTGTATCTGCTGAATTTGTTCTCTTTTATTTCGACGCTGGCCCATAAGTATCGGCGTTTTTATTTTTTTCCCTACTCGCCGATGTCGCTAAAGCAAATTGCCGAAGTTCCTCAAGAAAAGTTATCTACAAATCTGGCTCTGCTCTCAACAATTTTGCGCACGTAACTTGGCCTTTCTCTTCCCATTTCCAGGTATTTCATTTTAATTTATTTTTTGCCCAACCACATTTCGTGTCAGAATTATTTACGTTGGCGCTCTCAGGCGTCTGTTTGAGGTAAAGAGAAACGGTCACCCTTTCAGTGCGTTTCCTATCTTTTCTACCTACATATTTGTTCCCTTATTCCGTCGTGGGTTTAGTCTCAGCGCTGTGGTCTGTTCATCAAGGTTTTAGTTCATACGTAATCCCACCATCCCTTCATAAAGTTTCTTTGCTTCCCGTTGTTTCTCACGCGCAGATTTGTTTTTGCTCCTATTTCCTCGAGGGCCTAATCTGTCCATCAAGATTTAAATGCACCGTTTTAGGGTAATCTAACTAGAAACGCAAGTAATCTCGCATATACGATTATTCAGTATTAATATATTATCGCATGTGACAACTCACACTCACATGTCACCGCCAGATCACCAAATCCTCGACCACAATGGCACAATTTCTGTGCCAGTAATAAACTGTATATAATCCTGCCTATGTTTGTGTATATTTTCGTACTTTAAGGAATTGTTTAATAAATTTTCAATATTAGGATTTATTTAGTTGTTATTTAGGAATAGTCTATATTTAATCCTAGATCTTTTTATTTATTTATTTTTTCTAGTCGTCGAGCGTTTTTAACATGAGCCTCTGCTCAGGAGACTTGGGCAGCCACTCCCCACGTTTTCGACATTAAATAAAGTTACTACTATTACATAACTATTACTATCAGTTACTTGCGGAGATTAATATTTTTCGAATCGGGCCTCGTGTCGCTTTTAGGGTCAATTTTATTTTGTTTCAGTTTTACATTCATGTTTTCACCACAAGGTCGGAGTTTACTTTTTTCCTCGTGGTTTCGTTTCGTTTCGTTTTATTTTGTTTATTGTTTGCCCTATTTCACTGTCTTGGCATATTTATTCCGTTATGTTCAGTTGCCGCAATTGCAAGGCTTTATACATTATATATTTTCCCAAAGTTCCTAATGCCCTTTATGATACCTAGTCCTTATCCACTTCCAAGTCGTGTTCAGGAGGGGTATTCTAAACAAAAACCCTTTCCAGTCTTCGGACGGGATTCCTGGCTCGACTTAGCTGTGGGGTCCTCTCCCTTTTTGTTTTTATTTTTATTATACCTTCCGTTCCTTTTATTCTCCGGCGGCTTTGCGAGGGTCCACTATATTTTGATGTAGCTTAAGACACACAGCTTAGTCGGGCCACTCCGCTCGTGGGTATCACTATTTGCTTCTGTCTCATCTATTGCATTCAATTTGATAGGGGTCTCTTATAGAGATAACGCAATCCACGACGGGTTGAGAAGAGTGTGTTATCACGCTTCCAATGCTATTCACTCCTTTTACCGCCGTATGTCATTTATGTGAACAACGGCCCACCTGGCTCAGTTTCACCCACCAGCCGTCATTTTTTGCTGCAATAATTTTTTAGCCTCGCCTTCTTTCACCAATGGTAGGTTGTCTGTTTAACCCTCTGTAAGCTTAGATATTTAGATGCGTAAACGAAAGGCCTTCTTTGTAACATTCTTCGCTGACGTTACGTTTCTGACGTTTCAGACCATGCTATTGGTGTTTGGGTTTTTCTGAGTTTTGCGAGAAGTATTGCTAAGTTTCTTCCTCCCAGGATTCCCATTTTATTTATCTCCCATTTAGGAAGGGCGAACTTTCCTTCCATATCTTAATAATCATAACTCATAGAATGCTTTTTAAATGAATGTGAATTTATCACTATTTTCTTTCTTTGTAAAATTGTTCAAATCTATGTTAGCATTGACAGTTTTCTATGGCTTTTATTTTTATTTTTCACGATTGGTCTTTTTGTTTAATTCCTTTTTTTTTTTTCAGTAGAAAAGCTTCACGTTTTTAGCTAAACATTTTCAAATATAAGAAACAGAACATTATGTGGACGATTGCAAGGGGAATTAAATAATATTCAGTCTTATCGTCTGCTGATAAGATTAAATAATAACGACACAAATAGCTTTGATAAGCATTCAACAATGCAGAGAGCGCTTTGTGAAAAATTGTATTTTTAGAAGAGATAGAAAAAAAAAATAGAAAATTTAGTCAAATTTGAATGTAGTTTTGCGTTATAATGGCAAACCGTGGAAGGAAAGAATTATTATTATATTTTTAAACTTCCTGTCTTTGTTCCCATTCAGAAATGCGGAAACACTCGTGAACGTTTGGGACAGCCTGAATAAGCTGTACAAACATTTAACCTTATTTTTAGTTCTCAGTGTTTTCATAGTGTTTTCGTTGTCTCTAACTTTCGCAGCTACAAAACCAGATCCAGGATCAATATTCGTAAATCTAATGCTAATAGGAGATGGAAACATTGGTGGGGTGATGTTTGAAATGCGTTGGAAATTACTCTGAGGGAAGCGCCTTCATAAACAGCTTTTCAAGGGGCATTGTCATGGTGATTGTGACCGTTTTTGGTCAAACCATGCCAACAATACCTTTATTTATTTACAAAATAATACTTAAGAGTGACTTTCCCTAAATACCAACTATAGCGTGCAAGATAGAAAAATCGAAATCGCCCAAACTTTGCCACAATAAAGACCTTAGAAAACTATTTTAGAAAATATAGGTTTCAGCTGTTTTGGATTTATATATTCCAAGCAGGACAATATTTTAATATTTACCCTTGCCAGAGGCCTCAGACAGGCGAAAAATGCCCTTTTTAGTTGGCCTTGTGTGCAAAATTTAAAAGAGGCTGGATCACTATTTCACTACATAGAATTCAGCGATTCTTTCTTTACCTTTTGCCGTTACAATTTTTGAGCATTTTTTAAGTTACCGTTAGAAATGGTGTTTTTAAAAGTGTCAAAATTGGCTAACTTTAGAAACAAAAATCGCTATCTGGTACATGGATTTCGAACTCAAGTTAACATTCTAATAAAACAGCAACTCTAGTTCTATTGAAATATGAAATAAAATTTCGGGGCAATTAAAACTGCAAAGTTTGACAGCCGAAAACATTCACGCTACTTGATCGAAATTGGAGAATGACAGTCGTATCGCCCGCCGATAAAATTGAATTGCCTTAGTGTTTTTGTATATTTTCTTCAAGGAGACCTTTCTCGTACCACTTTATGGCCATATTTAGCTTTTCCTGGTAAAATGCATCCTCTGTGGCTTCGAAAAAGTTCTATTCCTTTAGTCGTTTCTCATGCAAATTAAGACAAATCGCTATACTTTGTTTACAACCAAGAATTATCGCCGATAAACCCTTGTGAATCTCTTCATCTTCACTACTTTCTTAGGGCATCTTCTTATATGATAACATAAGACATAAAAATAAAACAAAACGAAAGTAAAGCGGGACTCACCTTTGATTTCTTTGGGTCGAGAACGATACAAGAACGTCGAGAAAACAAAGTCCGTTCATCGCCGTGCCGTGACAGAGCTGGTGACCTGGGACAAAGTAAAACTTGTCACGTTGGAACACCAACAGACAGTTTATACCCACACAAGAGTACCCCAGGTTGATAGTGGACTATTTTGGTGTCCATCTATTAAATTATTAACTGGCTCGTCGCTTCGACGAGCCAGTTCTTAAAATACCCTATTTTTTTTTTTTTTCGTCCTGTCGGGTCACCTGCCCCGGGAATCGCTTTTGCTGCGGCCAACACCGTACCTAGTTCACTTCCGGTTTTCAGAAATGGCGTAATCAGTGATGTCGGCAACTATAATTCAAATATTTACCGTTCTAATTTCGACGGAATTGTTAAAAATTAAATCTCTGTGATTTTCGGATGCGATCTATTTCTGGTAAAAGGAAAGCGAGTTGAATTTTTCTAACCAAATCACGTAATAAAAAAACACGTCCCGGCAGGTCACAGAACTGCTGAGTAAACAATTCTCAAGCATTACTCCGTGGAGTCACGTTCAAATTCCGCACATCTCGTATTTATGTCACGCTATTTGATCGATCATGTTGATATTGTTAATTTATTCGAAACCCATCACCGATTCTCCAAAATGCCTGTGTTAAAACAATCCTGATTCCTTGTAGTAGGTGGTTTCAAGGATTTTAAAGCGAAAAAAACAATACAAAGTTCAAAGAAAAAGATATAGACCTGAAATTGTAGCCTCCTTGAAGCAGAGTGCGGAATGTAAAGCGGACTGTGGAATGTAAATGTGGACTGGACTGTGCATATTAATAGACTCTAGATTGTATATTGTGGACTCTAAAATGAAAACCGGGTGGAAAATGAGACCAAACGAGCCAGTTTTGAAGCCCAACGGGCTCCTTGTTAACTACTAATTCTAATTTTAAAACTTTATTAAATCTTCAACATTTCTTATTTCTCTAAATTATACCAATCCTTTGAGAAAAACTATTTCATCCCAAACATACCCAAAAATCACCCAAAAATTTACAAAACACCCCATAACATAGATTCATGAGATGAGCATAGAGTTTTTGGATTGCTTGAAACGTGAACGAGATATTTCCATTAAAGCTATGTTTAGTGGCGAAAAAATGGCGTTCTGGTTAAGTCCTACCTTAAATATTTAATATGGCTTCCTCAAGTGGATTTAACATGCAATCGCAGAAGTGAAAGTCACATATCCCAAGAGTTAGACTGAGCGCCTCCCTTTCTTTCTCCTCATTTTCTCTTGAGATTACTTACTATTTATACTTTAGATATTTGTAATTTTAGAACTAGAAGACCCTTTCATAAATCACTTGACTTAATGAAGTTGGCTTCCTCATTTAAAAAGTTTTTTTGTCTACTTCTATTCGCGATTAAAAATATACCATTTCTCTAGCAACTAAACAAATAAATTTTTCTTTTGTCCACAGAAATACGAAAAAAAAAAAACGCTTCTATGCTAAGTTTTCTATTTTTTTGTTTATACGTGCTTCGGGTGGCTTGCCATAACAGACAAAGAATAAAACAACACTAGTAAAGAAGTATTTTTTCGTTTGTCTCACGATGTAGTCATTTTCGATGTGGATCGCGACGTTTCGACTGCATACTGCTAGTCTTCTTCAGGCGATGGGGTCGACTGGTTACGCGTCTCCTTATGAAGCACGATGCTCTGCTGTCGACCCCATCGCCTGAAGAAGACTAGCAGTATGCAGTCGAAACGTCGCGATCCACATCGAAAGTGACTACATCGTGAGACAAACGAAAAAATACTTCTTTACTAGTGTGTTCACCACGATGAACAACAACAACCCTTTTTACGATAATAAAACAACAGTTACACAACAATTATGATATCGGCAAGGAACAAGCCCAAAATTGGCAAAGGTACTAATTTCCAATTTTGGTAAGACAAAGGTATAATGGTGCGTGGTGTATAACTGAAAATAATAATAATAATAATAATGAAAATTAAAAAAAAAAAAGAGCAACCGAGTCGCATGTTCGCCAAAATAAGTTTATTTCTGTTATTTCACAACTGGGGTCAAAATTAATCGATTCATTTATAATTATAGCATTTTAAATTGAAAATTGTACAGCTGATGGTTTCACAATGACGCTAAGATTGTCCATCTCCACGCAGAGGTGGAATTTTTCCGTTGTAAGTTACTGGATAAGTTTCGTGAAGTCCCATGGATCATTCAATGTCACGGAGTGAAACTTCGCGTTTGCAGTGATCTCTGGCTGCCGCACACAACGCCCTCCCGGCTAATTGGTGCTGAAACAAAAAAAAGAAGAAGACAATTGGTGAGTTCATACATGAATTCGATATAACCAGCTGCTTTTCACACAGTTTGCTTGCGAACAAAAAAATTGTTCTATCGTCAACCCCCGAGAAGGACTCCAATGTGAAAAGTGACTAGGGTGATTATCGTACCGGTTTTCAATTGAGTATCGAACGTATTTTCGCAATTGCTTTGGTTTTGCATTGCTACGCTTTGTGATTGGCTATAAAATCTCGCGCCACTTTCTCAACCAATCAGAAGTAAAACTAAAACCAATTGTGACTTGCTCGCACGCGTTTTCCCGCGCTTGGTGTCATTGAAATCTAATTTATTATTTCGAGTTCTGATTGGTTCATTGGATTGTCTGCGTCTGTTGTGATTGGCTAGAGTGATTACTTTGGTTTTGTTTTTACGACATTCAAGTGAAAACCCATCTATTGCTGGGATTCGTGATTAAAATTCCGTGTAGTGTGTTTATCAACCCTATTCGGGCTGGGCTTTTTTGGTCTTGTAAAACCGGGCGCCAAGCTGTTGTTTTCATTATTGTACTGCGTTTTTAGCGTCAAAAAGTGATAATGCCACCACTGTCTAGAAATGGTCGTAAACAATGATAATTTCCAAAGTGGCAGGGTTAGCACCTTCTCAAACATCATGTACGTGCTCACTTGATGTTGATAGCGATCAATAAATTTCTGTCTAATAACAATTAAAAGCATTTAAAAGAAGGAACTGAAATTGAAGAGTGTCAGTGATAACAGATAACTGAATAAACAAATCTTATGAGGCGCACTAGCGAGAATATTGCCGGAAAATTCACGAGTTCATAATTAAAATTACTTTTATAGCACGAAACTGAGTAGAATTAGGATTATCTATTGAACTAAGCTAAACCTTTTTACCGTTTTCCTTTCAATTAACTTCCTTACTAGGTCGTTTCACAGATAAAATTAATCTGTTTTTAAAAACCTGTATAGTATAGATATCGAAGGTAATCAGTGAATTAAATTAATATAATAAATAATATTTTACTAAGAAGAAACTCTTGAAAAACTACAGAACGAAGGGGATAAAAAGAAACAATTTAATTTTAAGAATTTACCTCATATTCACGCTTGGCTCCTCGTGGAATATTTCCACCACCTCCGGCTGTGAAGGCTTCGCTTTCCGGTACAAAAGAAACGGCAAGAAGTACCACAGCAAAAACGAGGAAAATTTTGGAGTTCATTATGTATGGAGGAGGTTGAATATGTTTCGTTCTTTGTCTGACAGGAGTTCAAGTTGCTTTCTTCTCGATTGCCAAGCTAGCTGTGAGACGCTACATTCTGGGAGAGCCTTTTTATCGCCGCACAAGAATAAACTCTACACGCCTCTGCAATTTCCTCGCCACAGGAAATTAAAGTCTAATGAAATTGTAATTGAATATAAATTGTTGTTTTGACGGTTCGAATGCAAACACTTTCCTTAACTCCGAACCAAAATTTCCGGACTGTTGGGAAATGAAATTTAAATCCACGCTTTAGCGACAAAGTTTTTGTTGTCAAGCTTTACTTTCTCTTGTCACTTTAGCAGGTTTTTAGAGCGGTGAATAAACAAGAGCACTGGAAAAGCAGATCATTAAATAGATTAATTTGACTTTATTTTCCTGGGATACCGGAGCTCGAACGTGCCATAGCGTCATTTTGAAACTAATAATAAAACTATACGAAACAGTTCTCAGATAACGCATTTTGCATAGCGCCGGAGTTTTTTCCTTGAAGCATTAAGGATGCATTCTGGGTATTTTAAATTTAAAGTGTCTCGCTGTCTTTGCTTTTCGTTGAATCAATTGAATTTGCCGGTAAATCAATTTGGAGTCAATTGACTAAAGATGATATCAATAGTCAATTTTATTAGAATGGTCGGATGTCTCACTGACAAGTAACGTTTTTAAAGTTGTCTGTTCTATATACAATTCCAATTACATCATAACGGAAAGACGTCCTATAATTCTTTCACGTCAAGACATTGAGAACACGCTACAGAATATACATGTGCAAACAACAACACCCACAGAATAATATTTTTCAAAGCGATTCGTTTTAATTTCCTTATCGCTTAGATTGGATAGATAGTGATTAAAGCCGTCGAGAACTTGAAGCAAAGAAAAAAGCTAGCAAACCCGCCGTTAGGAAACAAAGAGCCTGATTCAAGCCGGAAACCAAACTAAAGCCGCCCCAGTTTAGATCTTACGGAAATATGTCGTGCGCCCATTGGGCATTTAAAAACCTATCAGTTATTGCGTTCGACGATATAGAAGAAAGCTTTCTAATCTCGTGAAGGCAGGCTTTCTTGAGATTTTGGTCACCGCCAAATTAGCCGCCCCGCACATTTTTCAGGGGCACCTCTCGGCTGGAAACTGGTAACCACTCCAGGCCTTGCTTTCGTTCACGTGCCACTGGCAGCAATACTGATGTTTGTGTCGTCAGCATGCATTCGTGGAATGGATTTTCTCAGACAGTTCAGCAGGTCGTTAATGTTTATCAAAAAAAAAAAAAAAAAGTGGGCCAATTAGACTTTCCCGTGGGACATAGCTTACCATTGACTAAGCACTTTTGGTGAACTAAAAGGACTTTTGGTGAACGCACTCTTTTAATTTGTGATTACTATTAGTTAACAATGATACTGGCGTGATTAGTAGCTATTAGTAGATTCAAAGATCGATCTCAGGTTTTATCTACAAAACGACGATAAAAAAGGGCAGTGACAAGTGCTCCCTTTCCAGCACTTGGTTAGCTTGAATTTCAAACAGTAATGTCGGACAACCCATGTACATTGGGTTTTTTTTTTCAATGTAAGAACCTTTTTATAAGAACGTTGAGGCTGAGATCGGCTAGAATTTTAAGAACGTGCCAAGAACGTACCCAGGCTGAGATGTAGCTGAGAACGTCTTTATTTACCATGTCAACAATGAGCTTTAGAAAGCATGTCTAACAATTGAAATTTGAAGAGCTTCGCCTACTTTTCGCTCTTCTTGTTCCGGAAGAACTATGATTTACTGAAATACTGTGCCATTTATTCTAAGAACGTGCAAAGAACGTTTTTAGGCTCACTGAATCGCCCCCCCCCCCCCCAAAAAAAAAAAAAAAAAAAAAAAAAAAAACGGAAGACCGTTCAGTCCCTGGTCAGCCTCAGCCCAAACATTAGACGTTCTAAGGAGCAGAAGGGACCTGGAATGTGAACCACTTCATTTATGTTGAATTTGAATATCTCGAGTTATCTTACCTTTTCCATGCAACCTTTATAAATCTTAAATGACGGAAACTTGTGTATTTCAATAGAGGAATTTTCGATCCACATTCAAGTTTTTACATTTTTTAATATATTGTACCGAAAACTGAATAGATTACACTAATTACTAAAAGTTTAATCCGCTTTTGCGATCCAGAAAATGTAAACGGACAAAATGTATTCTGTTTATTCGTTGCTATAGGGTCCTATAGTGCCAGCAACACGTCAACACCTACGGCAAAACAAATGGAGACTAAATTCAAGACAGCCGGCCACAAATATTGTTACTCTATAACAAAGACTGACTCGGAAAAAACACCCTGAAAATCAACGTCTAGGTCAGTTTTAATTACTGATAAAATTAAAATGAAAAAAAGGAGGAAGAAGACCATCTGGATTCTCAAAAGACAAAGATAGCTTTTGTTAGAAATAAAATGGTATTAGATTGAAAGGCAGCTTCAGCGGCGAAACACAAATTTTTGAAAAAAAAAAACATTTTCCATGCCACCAAAACGGTACATTTAATTTTCATCGCCGATATAAAACAATTTCGTTTCAAGGCTGCAATAAGATGCTTGAAGACATAGTGGTAGCACAGGCGTACCAAGCGACCGTTAAAACTAGCCGAAATTTAGGGATCTTAAACCTGATGAAAATGAAACTGCATGACCGCTTTCGGCGACCCACTAATCGCAAAAATAAACACAGAAAAACAAAGTTAAACAACATGGCAGTGATTTTGAGAGTTTTTATTTCATTTCGATCAATTTAAAGAGACCCTTAAGAGCCCAATAAATTTCATCCTTTCGCTTTTAGTGAGGCCAGTTTTACAAATCACAATGTTGATTTTCCCGTCCGAAAACTAGCCCTGTTGAACAACATTGCCAAGGGGGGAGGGGATCATTTCATAGCTGAATAAACATTAAACAGGCGGCTTTTATCTAAACTATGCCCTATTTACATGGAAAGAGGATGATTCTAGTGCTAGGATGATCCTAGAAGGTTCATTTGGTTTACATGCATAAATGCGGTTTCCAAGATCAACTTTTCATTTGGTTTACATGAAAAATTCGGCAGGATGGTCCCAGTACCGTTGAGTTCGGGGCTGTTGCGGCAAAGCAAGACGACGGGCGACAGTAACAAAAGTGAAGATAACCCTGGGTCTCCCGAGGCCGTTAACATATATGGAGCTAGGATGATCCTAGTGCTAGGATCATCCTACCTCTCAGATAGGATCATCCTAGTGCTAGGGCCAAACGCAACCCTTCGCATGTAAACTGAAAGCAGAACTGAAACATGACACGCTCGGGATGATCCTAGCTATAGTATTAGGATCATCCCCTTTCCATGTAAATAGGGCCTTGTCCCAAAGAGTTTTGTCAACGCTTGTCTGAATTGGTCATTAATTTCTGTTGCATTCTACTGAACTGTCTCAAAAGTACGAACAAAAAAAAAATTACGAATTATGCTAAAAAAGTAATTTATGATTCCTATCGGTCAAATTGTCTCTTTTTTAACCATATACAGTGGAACCCCTATTAAGGGTATATTCTCGGGAAAAGAAGAAGTGTCAGGCCTTTAATGGAGGTGTACCCTGAAAGGAGGTTTTGCTAGTGTTGTTAATAATTAGTCACCTGGCCCCGGTTGTTTAAAAGGTGGATAGCGCTATCCACCGGATAAATCACTATCCAGTGGATAAGTATTAACAAAATCCTTTGTGTTATCCGCTGGATAGTGATTTATCCGTTGGATATAGCGCTATCCACCTTTTGAACAACCGGGCCCTGAGCAAAAAAATGTAATTTGTGATGATCCTGATTAGCATAAATTACTATTTTGCCGGCACGTATCAGAGGTCTGGGGGAGGGTAGCAGGCGCGCAGTGAGTTATGGGATTAGGGTTCATAATTTGCAGCCGTTAGGAGGGTGAGACATTCTACGGTCGGCCTTCGCCGTGCGAGGTTTACGTTTAGTTTTCTTTCAATATCATCATATAGACACTAGATTTTACCCTTCTCAAGTGTCTAGATATTTCTAGATATGTCCAGAAATGCACGCTAATGAGATTCATGCAATTTATGACAGACATCATGAAGTGTCCCCTAGACCTAATTCTCGCCTAAACACAAGCAATTCTGTCAAACATGAAGTCATATGGAAATTACAAATAATTGTGTGTAATATGAAGTGCCCAAGGTCCGAGTTACGTGCATTTCTGGACATAAGTGGATTTCCGTACATTTGTTGAAACTAAATAAATGGCACGGTGGCTTGGCTGGCCCATGCGCCCATATATCATCATTCTTGTGTGCCCGGTTGGGTAGTGGAGGCAAAATTACCTGTTTTATTGATTTAAAATACATCCATTAATCTAAGCAACCAAAAATGCATGTTTAAATGACTGAAAATAACATTTTCAACTTTTTAGTCACGTTCCGGTACTTTTATGTCACACGAGGATTAAAGTCAATCATTCTGCCACTTTTTTCGCATAGTTTTCGAAACAATTCATAAAAATTCATGAAAATCAACTCGTGGACGGTCCATCTCAGCGGTACCTGTAGCAAACTTTGGACCTCACAGGGAGCCAATCAGAATGTTCATTTTCATCGTGGTTATGATCTTTGTGATAGAAACTGTCAAGGACATTCCTTCCCAGCCATAATTAACATACTACGCGCCTGCATCCTTCTATTGCGATGCTGCAATAAAAGGTGCACTGTGTTGTAACTTAAGTCTGGGAAAACAGTCCTCTTAAGGCGGAACTTAAACCGAACGCCATTTTTCCGCCACTTGAAATGGCTTTAATGGAAATATCTCGTTCAAGTTTCAAGCAATCCAAAAACATGCTCATATCATGAATTTTTGTTATCGGGTGTTTTGTAAATTTTTGGGTGATTTGGGTATGTTTGAAAGGAAATAGTTTCCCAAAGGATTTGTAAAATTTAGAGAAATAAGAAATATTGAAGATTTAATGAAGTTTCAAAATTAGAATTTGAAGTTAATTAATAGATGGACACCGAATCGAAATAGTCCACTAGCACCCCAGGGGCCGGATTCACGAAGCTCTCCTTAGTTAAGACATATCGGCCCCTGGGTTGCTCTTGCGTGGATATCAACTGTCTATTGGTGTTACAAAAATTATTTTCTTTCTTCTATCCCTTCTTTAAACCTCTTCAAATTTGATATATCGTGTTTTCATCATTATAGCCATGAGCTTGCTTTAAGCTTGCTTTATTATCTTGAATATGGAAGAAAAGATCGCCGAAAGAAGTGAACGCAAAGAAATCCCGGGGGGGGGGGGGGTACTCCCTATAATGGGCTATACGGGGATGCTACGCCCGAAAGGGGTACCTTTTTTAGGCTGGAGGTATATGAAAGGGTCGTGATTTCACGAGTTGAATTATATGAAAGGGTAGGGATTTCACGAAGAATAGGAAAGGGTACCGAAAACACGCCGATGAGGCGTAAAAAACGGTAGGGAAAACTGCCATTTAAGTCTAATAAAAACGGCCTTTCAAAATAAATCAAACAGACGCACCTAAAGGCTATATGAAAGGGGTACCATTTTCATTGAAAGGTATATGAAAGGGGTACCATTTTCAATGAAAGGTATATGAAAGGGGTACCTTTTCTGTCAAAAACGGTATATGAAAGGGTAAGGGTTTGAACCTCGGGGCGGAGCATCCCCGTACAAAACGTTGTTGAGTAACCCCCCCGGGAAAGAAATAAGACCTAAAGAGACAAAATAACGGACCCATAACGGCTACAAAAGCTCAAATTCCACTACAATGGCAATTATTATTTTGATTTCTTGGGGCCGTATTCACGAAGGCAACCTAAGTCCAAAGAGCCTCCTAAGATATAACTCAGGAGATAACTGGTATTCACGAAGACCTCCTATTTTAAGACATGTCTTATTTTTTCTCCTAAACTTAGGACCTCGTGAATTTTTAAGATATGCCTTAATTGCTATTCACGAAGACCTCCTAATCATTTTCGTTTATCTCTAGTAACTGATTGGTTTACTTTTGCTAATCGATAATTAACTGACCGCGGCCATTAAACTTAGGAGTCATAAGATATCGTTCGTGAATAGCACTTAGGACATATCTTAGGAAGCTCCTAAATTTTCTTAACATATATCTTAGGTAGGATCTCGTGAATACGGCCCTTGATCGCCTGTCACCCCCCCCCCCCCCCCCCCCCCTCCTCTCGAAATCAAATTTCATGAAATGTAATCCACTTCCATCCGTTGCAATTCTGTACGTTTTCTCCAAACTACCCCTTCTGTTTTGCTCTTTAGAATCTTTTTGTCCAATTTAGTTGTTAATGGGATTGGAGAAGATCTAGTCAGCCAAAAATAGAGATAAAATCACAGTACAGAGCAAGGCTGATCCAAGTTCAACGTAGAACATTTAACGCAACAACGACATGACTAGATCTTCTCCAGATCCTACGTACACCAGCAGCATATTCATTCGCGGTCCTTTGCTTCTTATTTACATAGAATACCAGACCGAGCGTAGTTTAACGTTTTTCTCTTCGTTTAGCTGGGTGTTTAGGTACTGTTATTTAGCTAATACAATTTAAATGAACAATAACCAAGGTTCACAAGGCCAAAACGGATACCCGTCACCTTAAAAACATACCCTTTGGGGCGACACATACCTATATAGCTTATAGATGGGAGTACCCCTCCCCCTCCCCCCCGGGCTTTGTGCGTACTGCTCTGAAAAATTGTCTACTTGCCCCTTAAACAGCATCGTGGAAACTCGTGAATCATCCATAGGAAAGTCTTAATTTCGGATTCCACCTTATACCCATTATATAAATAGATTGCCCAAAGCCACTGCAACTAACTCTGGCAGAAAGCAGATCCAGACAGCTGTTTCGGTTATGGACTCCTATGTTTCGCCTTTATTTGTCTGCTTTCTAGCTTTGAGCGTTAATCATGTGATCAGGTCAAGCTTACCTCAGTACCGTGATGCCAGCAGTGCCTATAAGTTGTGTAATCTTTTTATTTCATATTTATTCCCATAAACTGTTCCAGGCTTTCACATTGTGGTGGTGGAAAATACAAAATTAAACGCGAAAATAAAACGCATGTCTCCCTTTTCTCTAGCCTGTGAACAGGCTCCTTTTGGGAGGCGAATGGCCCATTTCCGAGTTGCTCTTAGCCTCCTTTTTTAAACCGAGGCCAAGTGCAAAACCATTGATAACAAAATGAGTTTCTTACACTTGTAAATAAAACTTATATCCATATGAATGGATTTGCACTTGGCCTCGGTTTAGAAAAGGAGGCTAAGAGCAACTCGGAAATGGGCTATCGGCGCAGTCTGGGGAGGGGAAGTGAGGCAAGGCTGATACGTACACCAGCAGTATTTTCGTTCGCAGTCCTTTGCTTCTTATTTACTTGAAATATCATGTTTTCATGATTTTGCCACAAAATAGGAAATAAGAAATCACCAAAAGTGATGAACGCAAAGAAAGATGAACTAAAAAGATAAAATAACGACTAAAAAACTCAAAATTCCACCAGAATGGAAACTTTGATTTCTTGACCGCCTGTCACCTGTTCACAGGCTACCTCCTTAACCGCCAAAAAACACTAAATCGTGGTTGTCAATACGGTGTGTCATTCCATTATCTCGCTCCTAAGCTAAGCGTGATTCTTTTCTTTCCCTTTGACCCCTTGAAATTGGAGGTCAAAATAAAAACAAAAGAGGTCTTGAAAATATGATTTTTATTGCACGTTCACTGGACATGACGTAATTTCTATAATTGGTACACACGCGCGACTTCCACTGATTTCCAATTCGAGCAGTAAGATTTGTTTTGTTTTGTATTTCAAAACAATTAAAATTTTGGTTGTATTTCGATGTTTTATTCCCAAAACCTGAACACATGAGCATAATGAAATTATTTTTTTAGACTTACCGAAGTTTTTAAAGTTTAAACCCCTGGTTAAGCAGCGAAGGCGCGTTACGGCGTCTGTTTACCGTTTGTTGGTTAAGAGAATATTAATAGCAATCAGTATTGTCTTTACGTATTCTTCAACTTTCGAAGCAAGTAAATGTCGCTTTTTGAATATTTTCTTGTTTAAACTTATTTAAATCGAATCAGTAAATCTCGTTTTCGTTTATTGTGGATTTTAGGGGCGGACCATTAGAAATCTTGGGAGGGGGGGTGACAATTACCAAAAAAAAAATCCTGCAAAGGAAAATTGTCTCAAAAAAAATTCTTGCAAGCAGTTGAGCATAAAAAAAATAAAATCCTGCAAGCTAACTGGCTATATATACATATATTTATTTATTTATTTATTTATTTATTTATTTATTTATTTTAAACTGGAACATATGAGAGTATGACATGCTCTCTGGTAGTAAAATTCATCAATAAGCAACTTCAGGTTGAGTCAAATGCTGTCAAAAATTACCTGCCTCAAAGGTCTATCTGGTACATGTACCATTACCTTAACATAACCAAAACCTTGTTTATGCACATATTTGAAAACACTGTAAACATCATGAAATATGTAACCTGCTCTATTACACGCAAGTATTTTTTACAGATTGTCCAACCGTCCCAAATCCCGACCAATATGATCGGGATAGGAAAAATATACAAAAAGACGAAATTGCGTATACTTAACTCTGATATCCAGATAAACTACTGAAAGAAACAGCAAGAAATATAAAATGAAATCGAGTACTTGTATGTGGAGCCACACAAAGAGACGCAAAGCGACGAGAAGCCACATCAATTTGCCAAACATTTTTGACAGAAATTGTTGTCTCAGAACACTAGAAATGGAGTTTCAGAGCACCAAGATTTCAAAATTTTCTGGTGGGGCATGCCCCCAGACCCCCCTAGCGGGTCGCGCCTTTGGCGCTCGACCACTCCATCTCAATTCTTATTTCTACCCATTTTTTATGCAAAGGTTCGACAGTCTGACTTACATCTACTCTCCAGCGTTTAATACCAAAAATGGATTGGGCCAAGTATAAAAAAAATTGGAGCTTGCACGCATTTATAAGGAAGATCTCAGAAAAAAAAACCTGCAGGCTTGCACCTCCCCCAAAAAAAAATCCTGCAGGAAACTCAGGCCGAAAAAAAAATTCATACACTGAAAATTTTTTGACCCCCCTCCCAGGATTTCTAATGGTCCACCCCTTAGCCATGGAGTTTTCACATGAAGGGCAAGTGTAATCAAGACGAAATTCTCATTACCGTGGTTGTCAAATTACAATTGGCTTTCAAATTAACCGAAGAAGTCAAATTCTATTCAGGCATCCACGTTTTACATTAGATTGCAGTTATTGAAGGAAGACGAATTCAAAACATCAGATCCGGGTTACAAAACGGACAAATGAGGTTGGCAAGATAGCAGATTGAAATGAAAATGTGCGACACTCGAAGACGCTTCCTGTCGAATTCCTCACAGCCGTGTTCGAATTGTGGGACTTCGAACATCGCCGTCTCGTGTTTAATTGCACTTTTTGCAGCTCAAATTGTGTCTTGCCAGGATCCATGTAGTAGTGGACCTTGTTACCCGTCGCCTTCAGACATTTCTGGGAAATTTAACGTAACAGCGAACTCAACTTGTGGCGATCCGCCACAGACGTATTGTGTGAACTTAAATTGCAGCAATGTTTGCAACGCAAGTGATCAAAATAAGCATCCTCCTAGCTTCGTGAAAGATGGGTTCAGTCTTAATACGTTCTGGAAAGCTAAAAACTACGAATTCCCCGTAGTTTTGCAGCTAGACATTGGAAGAACTTTTATGCTTTATCAATCTGTGGTGACTTTTTATCACGAATTACCTGCCGCGATGTACTTATTGAAGTCCAACGACTCTGGCATTACCTACCGGCCCATAACATACTTTGCGACTAATTGTACGAGGTTTTTTAACATGCCAGAAACCCTAGAAAACGATAGAGATGGTTTGAAAGTCCAATGTTTCAAGATCGATCCGGGGGAAAATCCTTCATTGCAGGTAAACTTTATTTAGCTTTATTTTCTAAGTGCAAATATAAATCTCCGTTTATTCAAATAATTGTAGGTTGTAAGATGTCGATCCTATATCTCTAGATGATTCTAAAAGCCTGATATGCTAGCTTTCCACCTACTATAAAAGCGGAATGGCTGTTGTTGTATTTCTTAGCGGTTCTTGCGTTTTTCGTAGGCTTGAATAATGTGGTTATGGAGGTTTTACGCAACTTGTAATCGAGAAGTATTTTGACATTTAGTTAGTATCCATCGAGTTGGGCCGTTTAAGTTTTTGTCCAAAGTTTGCTTCACCTATGAAAGATTTCTTTTTCTAAAAAAACATATTAGGATGGCTGAATGATTACTTGGAAGCAGCACTTTTCTTACTTCCTTGTAAACACAAAATCCTAGAAACGGTGTGGGCTAAACTGTAGAATACCTGGCCACTAATTTGCATCTCGTTGAATACTAATGTAGATCCTTTTGAGCATTCCTTCATTTCTAGGGATCGTATTTATATACCACTTCACTTTTAGCTGCCAAAATGGCGCGCGATTATTATTGTTGCTTTGCGGCCGGTCATGTTACAGCCATGCTCCGTCACGCGTGACCAGTATTTTTGAAAATTGAATGGAGTTTTCAAGTTTACGCGTCGGTTTTGTAAATTCATTCCGAGATCCGGAATTCCCGTGAGAATTTTACCGCATTTTCGGAAACAAAGAGCAACAAAATATCATTTTACTTTAAATGTTACATATCCGAACAATATTAGTTTTTTTATGCGTGTAGCGAGATTATTTTTCCGTTAACTTGTGACTTTCAAAGTGTTTTCCAGCGAGATCTTCAAGGTTTCATTTAAATCTCGGACGTTACAAAGAAATATTCAAATGTCCATTTCAGTCTCGTGGATACTGGTCACGCGTGACGGAGCATGGCTGTAAAACGCAGACTGCAGACCATGCAGACTGTGCAGACTGAGAATTTTTTTTATCCTGGTTATTTTGTTACTTTTCCAAAAACCGTGAACACTTTGATTTGATTTCGACATTTCCCATTGTGCAGCAACCAATCAGAAGCGACTCGAAACCGCAAGAAACCCAAACAAACGGTTTATAGTCACGAGAATCGTCGCCGCCTCGCTGTAGTTTTTTTCTTGCTAGTTTACCTTCGTAAATGAAGTGGAAATCTGAGCGATTTTACTCTAACGGCTAAAAACTAGACAGACGTTTGCCTCGTGCTCAGTTGTCGTGTTCATTGGTTTGTCAGTGTTGTGATTAGTTTCCCTGGAAAATGAAGCGAATGAAGAAAGTGTTAACTTACGAGCATGCAATATGTAACCCAGTAAAGTACCGCTAACTTGCCGTAAACTTGTCAACTTTTATTCCCAGCACGGTAAGTTTTACAGCTACTGCACAACGTTTCTTTTGTTTTGATCTCTCGCTGATCAGCAGCTAGCTACTTCGCCGTGTGTGGCTAATTGCAATACGTATACGGCCTTGCAAAATTTAAGGCGAGAATATTCGATGATATCTGATAATCACAGGTCACCAGATGAGGGTTTCTGTGGATCGAAAAATAATCGCCTTGGTGCAATTATCTTAATTAATAAAGTTTGAAAACCTGACCCAGTGTTTTTTTTCTTTTGCTTCTATAGGCTTTAAATTTCTTAACTTCCGAATCGAATCTTGGCCGTTTGGGCGATTTTTTCTCAACGAAATGTCACGGGGAAAAGCTTTATACGGCGTGACATAACCGTTGAAAAGAAAATCGCGTGCAAACTAATCAACCGCGAAAGCAGAAAAAACAAAAAAAATAAATTTTATGTACAACGGTATAACTGCAAAAGAAAACAGAAGCAAGGGGTACTCGTTTGGGTTGGTAAGCTACAGAAATGTCTTTAGGTGCAAAACTACAGCGAGGCGGCGACGATTCTTTTGCAAGGAAACAGAGAAGCGTGGTTTTGTGACTATTTAACAAATCGACCGCATTTTTCCATGGTCCATACTCTCATCTATGGTTGCCGTTTTGTTGCAATATTCAGTACAACCAATTTTATATTCAATAAACCAATTTTATATTCAATAAACCAATTTTATATTCAATAAAACCAATTTTATATTCAATAAACCAATTTTTTATTCAATAAACCAATTTTATATTCAATAAAACCAATTTTATATTCAATGAACCAATTTTATATTCAATAAACCAATTTTATATTCAATAAAACCAAATTTATATTCAATAAACCAATTTTATATTCAATAAAACCAAATTTATATTCAATAAACCAATTTTATATTCAATAAACCAATTTTATATTCAATAAACCAATTTTATATTCAATAAACTAATTTTATATTCAATAAACCAATTTTATATTCAATGAACTAATTTTATATTCAATAAACCAAATTTATATTCAATAAACCCATTTTATATTCAATAAACCAAATTTATATTCAATAAACCAATTTTATATTCAATAAACCAATTTTATATTCAATAAACCAATTTTATATTCAATAAAACCAATTTTATATTCAATAAAACCAAATTTATATTCAATAATTTCTGCGGTCCAATGCAGTCAGCGGAGTTTCCGCTTGTTTAACCACGTGGTATTAACCAACATGGCGGGCCAGCCTCCAACGCTGAATGAAATAGAAGAAGCGGCGGAAAGAGGATTAGAAGAGGGGTTGCTGTGCTGTCATCAGGAGTGATAGTAACAGTAGGCAAGAATTTTTCACTTCGCTTTATCTTTTGACACTAAATTGGTAACGTAAGCGTGCACCAGCCTGCACAAATCACAGTACTTAAATTGCAACTGGAATCGCCGGTGTTGTGTCGGATGTTGTGGGACGAGGTCGCGGTCATGATCTACTTCGGGCTAATGCCTTGACGGTTGGAGATGCCGTACGTGGTTCGCTTTCACAGTAGCCAAAGCGTAGAAGACTTGGCCATCAGTATGCTAAGCCAATTGCAAAGCTAAAACAACCAGAATTGAAAACTGTAGATCCCACTGACTTTGTGGATGAGGATGGGAAGATTCCAATCGCTTTTCCTAACTATGCTTTGGGAAAAGATGACATCTTGTTTACCTGAACAGTAGATCTGACGACCAATGACAAAGAAGAATATATAAGGTCCAAATTAGTGGAAGTTTTCAGCTCTAGAATTACTGGCCCATGAGTTACGATCTACTCCAAAAAACTCTAGGTTGTCTGGTTCTTCGTCATCAACAGCTGGGTCTCTCAGTGCTGTTTGTTTGGACTCCAATTACGCTCTGTGCACATGGGGCGCAGGTTGAAAGCCCTGGCAAACTCTTAGTTAATTAGTTCTAATTAGTTCTCGGTAAAAAGACATAGTGTAAAACAATCATGTGCACTTCATTTTCTATATCAAGATATCCACTGTCCTCGAGTGAATGGAAAACACAATAAAACAGAAAAAGGCTACATCTAAATACTTCTCTCCAGAGCCTTTTTATTTGTTGATTCCTAGTGGAGGAGCCTGCAATGAAACTGCCTCTGTTATCCCCCCTTACGGCAATCATTAATGATGCAACTTCAGCATTTTCACCGCCATGGTCCCCCCTAACACGGGATGGCCAACCGAATTCTTGGGCTGCACACTGAAACACTGTAGCAACTGTTTGAGCATAGTTGTTGTCTGCTGCGAAAAGATACATGATGCGTCTGGAAAAGCCATCTATGCAGCCATGCACAACAAATTTCCAACGAATGATGCAATGGTGGCCGTCAATGTGCTACAGTGAATTAGTTCCTGGAACACTGTATACCCCACGTGTAATGACACACGCCCACCTAAGTGCTGTGTTTCTAGGATCCTCTGTCCCTTTGCACTTTTAAATTAAGAGACCTGATGTAACCTATGACGTACGACTCTCCAGTCATATTACCGTGTCGTGAAATGTATCCTTTCATCAAGGAGTCAAGTTTCTCGTCAGAAAGATCTGAAAATCACCCAACATCCTGAAGGTCCTACTCTCTCTCGCCCCCCCCCCGCCCAGGGGGGTACTCCCTTATATACGCTATATAGGTATGTGCCGCCCGACGGATAGGGTAGGGTTTTTGAGGTGCTCAGTCCTCAAATAGGGTATCCTTTTTGGTATTTTTGGTATTGTGATCCTTAGATATTCCTTAGATAGGGTCACTAAATTGCAGTATCCACCCCAACGCGCAAAACGAAAAAGATATGGTCTGTTAAAACTGTACTACACGCCTGAATTGGGCCTGAAATAGGGTATCAAATCTCGATTTTATACCCTTAAATAAGGTCAGGGTTTGAGAACCTTGGCGGCACACACCTATCCTAAGGTCTCCTAAATTGTCGGGAGTACCCCCCCCCCCCCCCCGGGCTCTCGCCCTCCTGTAAATTATCCATCGCGACAATGAAGCATGCGAGCAATCTCTGTCCAGCTATAAAAACCACTTGCGTGCAAGTTTTCTATAACTGCTGGCGGAAATATGAATGAAGGGCGTCCTGGGTTTCCAGTAAGATTTCTTTCCCGTCTTCCGAAATCTGGTAAACTTACGGTATTGCGACACATCCCAATAACTTTGTGGTTCCAAAAAATATGAATTTGGTTGAACATGTCACATTACATAGTTCCCGCAAGATTGAGAAACAGAGGTGTATCCAGGAATTTCTGAAGGGGGGGGGGCTTTTTTTAGGGGGGCGGGGGTGTCCGGGTGCATGTCCCCCGGAAAATGTTTCCGATTTTACTCTCTAAAACGCCATTTCCGGCATTCCTGAGAGTCGAAAAGACAAAACCTTGTCTTTTCTAAAACATTAACAGCAGTCTCCAATCTATTCAACAGAAGAGCCGCCTCATGGTATACCAAATCTTGATCACTTAACTGAATTTCGAGTTGCGATTAAAGGGATTCCACAGTGATAAAAACCACCGCCAAGTGGATGTTTCAGCCGCCATGTTGGTTAATACCACGTGGTTAAACAAGCGGAAAAAACTCCGCTGACTGCATTGGACCGCAGAAATTATTGAATATAAATTTGGTATTGAATACAAATTGGTTTTATTGAATATAAATTTGGTTTATTATAAATTTGGTTTTATTGAATATAAAATTGGTTTATTAAATATAAAATTGGTTTATTGAATATAAAATTGGTTTATTGAATATAAAATTGGTTTATTGAATATAAAATTGGTTTTATTGAATATAAAATTGGTTTATTGAATATAAAATTGGTTTATTGAATATAAATTTGGCTTATTGAATATAAAATTAGTTCATTGAATATAAAATTGGTTTATTGAATATAAAATTAGTTTATTGAATATAAAATTGGTTTATTGAATATAAATTTGGTTTTATTGAATATAAAATTGGTTTATTGAATATAAAATAGGTTTATTGAATATAAAATTGGTTTATTGAATATAAAATTGGTTTATTGAATATAAATTTGGTTTATTGAATATAAATTTGGTTTTATTGAATATAAAATTGGTTTATTGAATATAAAATTGGTTTTATTGAATATAAAATTGGTTTATTGAATATAAAATTGGTTGTACTGAATATTGCAACAAAACGGCAACCATACTCATCGACTATAGAAATGACGTCATAAAATGTTCAAAACTCAAGTGGAACCACGAGCCGTTAGGCGAGTGGTTTCACTGCCAAGTGAAACCACTGCATTTTTCAAGCGATCGTGAAATGCTTTATAGATCTCAAGTCTAGTGTTTGGTTCACGCTGGGCTCAGAAGACGAAACCATGTTTTGTGACACTTGGAACTTTTTTCAGCTCGACTGCAAAAACATGGTTCCCACAAAAATGCTAGTTCAGAATGGCTGGATTTTTTTCGATTTTGTGAAATTTACTGAAAAAATAGAACTACCGGCCATTTAGTGTTTTGAAAACCTTGACCGGCAGTCGAGCTGAAAAAAATTCTATTGTGTCACAAAACATGGTTTCGTCTTCTGAGCCCAGCGTAAACCAAACACTAGACTTGAGATCCATAAAGCATTTCAGGATCGCTTGACTTTTCTAAATCGACATATGATAGTTAAGATTAGCTGGAATTTTTCGATTTTGTGAAATTTGCTGAGATTATAGAACTGCCGGCCATTTAGTGTTTTCAACACCTTGACCGGTTACCGGCCATATAGCCACAGCGTTTTTTTAAACGTAGTTTTGTGTCCAAGTTTGCTCGTCGAGAAGAACACAAAGCAAGTTGATTTCACCACTCAATGATCTGTCAAAACGTCTACTGTGTCATATCTGACTCCGATTTTTTTATTTAAACTTTAATTAGTAGTTATTAGCTTCTAAAGGAGTAAAATTGTCCATGTTAGAATTTGAAGCCTTATGTCTTCCCTTTGAAAGCCTAGTATTTAAAATATTTGAGTCAGATATGACAATCTATACAATACACCAAGTTTACCTCCCTGCAGTGTCAATTAACTCATGAAATTCTCTATCCGCGCTGAGTTCTTGGACTGACAAAATATATACACCTAATTCAATAAAGGTTGCTTTGGCAGTTGGTCATTGGTAATTGGGATTTGGCATTTGGCATACGGAACACAATGCAATGCTTCCCAAAGCCCAATTACCAATGACCAAAGCAACCTTTATTGAATTAGGTATATTTATATAATTTTGCTAATTTTAATCCACGGGCTATTGTCAACATCTCATGCAGAAACAGAAAGAACAATGCGTTGAAAAATAGTGTATTTTACCAGACAGCGCTTTGCACGTGCAA
Source organism: Cladopsammia gracilis (assembly GCA_022457155.1). Taxonomy (NCBI): domain Eukaryota; kingdom Metazoa; phylum Cnidaria; class Anthozoa; order Scleractinia; family Dendrophylliidae; genus Cladopsammia; species Cladopsammia gracilis. Next base: position 636,854 of record JAJGOT010000154.1, read on the forward strand.
TTTAGAACTTAGAGGCTGTGTTTTCACGAGGCGGTTTTTCTCGCTTAACATTCCTGTAGATATATTTTCTTTTGTTAAGACAATAGAAAATTAGAACACAAAAGAACGACAATACAATGCCCTTCTTTGTTGTTTAATTGCCGATAAGCTTAAGCGACCTGATTTGCTCGCTCGTGAAAACACGGCCAGAATGTGTTCATGAATGTTTCGCGCATTTTCGGTATCAGCCGTCGCACTTCATGCCATTCTCGCCCCCAGAGCCGCTTGACCCTCTTAACCGCTGGAGCCTGAGTACGAGGGTCAAGGGGCTCTGGGGACGCAGGATTTGATTGGCTAGTCTGAAAACAATAAAATCTAAAACAGAAGTAAAAAATATAGATTAGGTCACACTACCGGGAAATCAAGTTAGTGATCATTTTATGCAGAATTCATTCGAAAAATCGCTTTGTAGCTTGCATTTAAACTGTCGGAAGGTATTGGATTGGGACGCTTATACTTAAGAAACACTATGTTTATTTTTTAACGACAAAGACTGCGCGTTTTTAAGTGCTATACTTTGTTAACTAGAGGAAGAAGTTCGATCGAGGATTCCTTTGGCTGGACGTAAACAACATGGTCAACAAAACTTCACCGACCCACCGAGGATTATCAATTTCAGGCAGTGTCCGGAGAAACTATTTCGTGGATCAGAACATATTAACGAATCCCCTTATTTGGCAAAACAGCTGTTTACGACGATCAAAAAGCAGCTGTTTGGTTTACGAACTGCTAGTTTGGTTTACTAACTGTGGCAAGTGCATTTATAAATTTCAAAGGTACTCGATTATTTCTGTCAAAATCCACATTTCGTAGTAAAATTTGCCACCCTTCTTGAATTCCAGTATATTACGTCACCGCCACGTGTAGCTGTTAATTTTTGGGTGTTATATTTGGTTTCACGATTTCATTATTCCTGTATAAACGATTGAGTACTGCACTGCATTTTATCAGATTTGAAAATATACTTTTGAGATAACATTCCCTAATACTGACCATGAGTGATGGACTGTCTTGAGCAAGACCCTTTAATTCCACTGTAGACACTGTATATATTACCAAAGGTTAAATAAACGTTATGGTGGTTCACTTCATTTTTCTAATTTATTTGTTGTTTTTATAACAAAGTGTATCCATACATTTATTGCCCATTTTTCATTGTTTATTTTTTTATGGAAAATATAATTTGGGCAGTTATCATATTAAGTGGTTTCACACTAAGTCTTCCAAGTATGCTAAGTGCCCTTGACCAAGTTTAAATGTGAAAGAGTATAATGCACATACTTAAACTCTACATTGTGACCAAAGGAAGTCCACTGCAAGTACTCTTTCCTCAGTTTTCTTTGCTTTTCCTCCATATCAATCCCAGTAACTGACTGCCTGTAACAGGCTAACAGAATGCTGATCAGTACATGTGATGTGCTTATCCTCCAACTTGCTTCTGGTATACAGACTGGGCCATGTATCTAAGAGGACAAGATAGCTGTTGGTTTACCAATTACTCTTGCTTTTTCTAGGACTGACAATATAAAGCTGAGCCTTTTTCAAATGGTGCTTTATGCATCCAGCACACTAAGTATTTATGAACTGTAACAGTTACCACAATGACAATCTGTGAAACTGCAAGAAGCTAACACAGTTGTAATGAATACTTTCCATGCCTGGCCCAAAATCAGGTGATCAGGCTTACTAATCTTACACTGGCACCAATAAAAAAATACTTTACAAGGCTGTTATCTCATTTATAATATGCAAGTTCACTCTGAAACATTTGACTGTTTAATTTTGTTTTAAAATGATTATGACAGTGGCATATATCTACATGTGGTACCCAAACAGATAGATTCCATTTCCTGTTAGGCTGATGTTAGAACTCATGCTAAAAAGTTGGCTTTAGTTCACATACAAACCTTTACAGGCAGGATTTACGAGAGTAGTATAGGGCCAGCAAACTTAACCCCGCAATGGATTTCCCTTGGATTTCCCGCATACTAATTTGGATTTCCGCATACTTATTTGGATTTCCCTCATACTAATTTGGATTAGGTGCCTAGTAAGTGCCTAGTCAATGACGTCACAATATGCCTTCCCGCATACTAATAAGTGCCTAGTCAACTACCTATTCCTTTTGTGTTATTCTGAAACAATAGACCGGCCCAAACTTGCCCGCTCTATTCCAACTCACTTCAAAACAAAAAAAACAACTGACACAGACATCCTTTACAGAGATAGATCAAAACAACATATCTTTACCACTAGACCATCAAAGCTGTGGCCGATATTATAGCTGAATAAACTAATTAGAGGTTTCCGAAACATTGAAGTTTAGAAGCAATAAAATTGCACAATATAAAAAACGACTTCTTATTCGTATTTTCCGCAACATTCTCATTGCCGCTTCATCGCTAGACTCTACATCGATTTTCAGTTTCCCAGCCATCACCCACTTTAGGTTTTAATTTCTTTTCCGGTAGCTTCAATGTTCAACATTTTAATTATGCGAACTTTCACTGAACTAAATTTGCATGAAAAATTAGCACCTCGGAAAAATAAACAAAGCAACCAATTACATGCGTTACTAAAACAATAGACCCACACTCTATTTAAGTAAAAATATATTCAATAATAACAAAACGTATTGAGGTTTCATCAAATCATTATGTCAACAAAAGCTGTTTTATTTAGAACAACTCAAATCCATATACTACACAAATGATAAGGAAGTCAAGAACAAAATGTTAGAATGAAATAGCTTTTCGGACGTAGCGCGAATTCACTATAAGGCCGTATTGCAGTCCTAAAGCTATGCTGCCTTTTTTTCGAAAGCAAAGGTTTCCTCTGAAAACGATTTTACGTTTGGTTCATCTCCGTGTAAGTAAATCCACTTTGTTTTATCGTTTGAATAATGTCTTAATTTAACTGGAGAACTCGGACGGGGGTTGTAAGGATTTTGGGAACTGGTATATTTCTATAACGCCGCGTTTTTCATCCAAGAAATTTTTATCCGAGGCTATTTTCGCAAATTCTTGATCATATATATTAAAAGTAACTAGATATCCGTGTTTTCTGTTGTGATCAAATGATTGGGGTACAGGAGGGGTACAGAAAGGG